>CAWUFW010013220.1:0-489208 GCA_963921515.1 Calotriton arnoldi
AAAAGACTAATGGTAGTCCTTCGTTTATTGCAAGTCTGAGATTATGGATGTTGTTTTGTGATGAGGAGAGGCTAGGAGGTTCACGCACGGTGAAGAAGGTGGCCCCTGGTAGGGATTATGGATGAGAAGTAGGGATGATGGACGAGAAGTAGTGATGAAAAGCAGGGATGATGGATGAGAATTAGGGATGATGGATGAGAAGTAGGGATGAAAGTTGAGAAGTAGGGATGAGAAGCATGGATGTGGGATGAGAAGTAGGGATGATGGACGAGAAGTAGTGATGAAAAGAAGGGATGATGGATGAGAAGTAGGGATGATGGATGAGAAGTAGAGATGATGGATGAGAAGTAGAGATGAAAAGCAGGGATGATGGATGAGAAGTAGGGATGATGGACGAGAAGTAGAGATGAAAAGCAGGGATGATGGATGAGAAGTAGGGATGAAGGTTGAGAAGTAGGGATGAGAAGCATTGATGTGGGATGAGAAGTAGGGATGATGGATGAGAAGGATGGATGAGAAGTAAGGATGAAGGATGAGATGTAGCAATGAGAAGCAGGGATGTGGGGTGAGAAGTAGGAATGATGGATGAGAAGTTGTGATGAGACACTGGGAAGAGGGATGAGATGTAGGGATTATGGATGAGAAGTAGGGATGAGAAGCAGGAATGTGGGATGAGAAATAGGGATGATGGAAGAGAAGTTGGGATGAAGGATGAGAAGTAGGGATGAGAAACAGGGATGTGGGATGAGAAGTAGGGATGATGGGGGAGAAGTAGGGATGAGACGCTGGGATGAGGGTTGAGAAGTAGGGATTATGGATTAGAAATATGGATGAAAAATGAAAAGTAGGGATGAAAAGCAGGGATGTGAAATGAGAAATAGGGATAATGGATGAGAAGTAGGGATGAAGGATGAGATGTAGCAATGAGAAGCAGGGATGTGGGATGAGAAGCAGGTTTGATGGCTGAGTTGTAGTGATGGTGATGAGACGCTGGGATGAGGGATGAGAAGTAGTGATGAAGGATGAGAAGTAGGGATGTGGGATGAGAAACAGGGATGATGGATGAGAAGTAGAGATGAGAAGCAGGGATGAGAAGCAGGGATGAGAAACAGGGATGATGGGTGAGAAGTATAGATGAGAAGTAGGGAGGATGGATGAGACGTAGGGATGAGTAGTGAGAAATGAGGATGTCCTAAAATGGATGCTGTGGGGGTCAAGCCATGTTTCTGGCTTGGCTTTCACTCAGCCCTCTCTGTGAATTTGCTGGCTTGCCCACCTCTGCTGCGCCCGTCCTGTGGTTTAGAACCCTGTGCTGTACATGCCCTGGTAGCCTTCTCTGACATCACATCTCACTTCCAGGGTGAGCTGTGACCCCAACATCCTCTAGGGGCTCCTTACTTGAAACTTCCTCCCCTCCCCCCGATTATGGGGTTTATTACTGTGTTGTTATGTTACCTATTCAGTAGCACTGGACATTAATAGTTACACACTAAGGGCCTAATTCACAGAGGTAAACCTACACGTTTGTGTGAATTTTATACTTTTTCAGTATTCACAAAAGTAAGTTTACGAGTGTGGCGACTCCACATTCAGGGTGGAGAACTTCACACATAAAAAGATAGTACAGGCCTGCCCTATCTTGTTATGTGCTGCGATCTTCACCATGACTGCGTAGTCTCCGCACTGGTAAATTTGCTATGAAAATGCAGTTTTGTGAATACTGAAAAAGTGGACACAAATGGGTGTGTTTACCTTTGTGAATCAGGCCCCTCATATGTGGCCCAGAATTACTTTTCCTTAAGATACTAGTAATTTCCGGGACACAGAAATAATGGAGGTTACAAGATTTTGTGGATACAAATGTGGAAATCAGTGTCCCAAAACTAGTATTCTGAAGTGCCCCCCACCAAGGAATTTATGGGCCACTTGCAATCAGGGCCTTTTTAGTGATTGGCTGAGTGATTTGTGAATGTCACCAAAACTCTGAGATGGTTTTGTTGACTATAATGCTCAAGTTACCAGTTATGCATTTTTTATATTGGATATTTATTTTAGTTCAATTAATATGAAATAGACCTTTTATCGGGCAGAAGAAATATTGATTAAATATTGAGAAATCTTGAATAAAATAGCAAGTGAAATACTTGTCAGTACACCTTTGCTGTCTGTTGTAAACATGTTAAGTTGAGCTTTAGTGATAATGTTTTGCTGTTCGATGAAGCACATCCTGTCTGTAGAAGTGAGAGATTTATGAAGCTCCTGCCTGCAAGGCGCAGCTAACTGTGGGCCCCGATTCCAATTACAATGTTCAGGTTCTGTTTACCATTCATTTTTAGGTCGAGCCTCGAGTAGCGCGCAAGCGCTGCTCTGGCGAGACTTTAAGTTAGGGGTTTCAGAAAGCTGACCACACGCTCGTGCACAATGGCCTTTTCCCTGCGGTTACCCGCAGGGCAGACATCTGTTTCCAATTATCGTGCCCAGACGCGGGCGCGATAATTGGAAACACATGGGCATTGTGCACGAGCGTGTGGTCAGCTCAGCACTGCTGCGCTCGCTCGCCCCCGCTCCTCTCTGACGCTGCCGAAAGCAGAGCCTGCCCTCTGTCACTAATGACGTGCCCCACACACCTCGCTCTGCCTCTCTGTCTTGCTCGCCCCTCCCCCTCCCCCACCACAGATCACGGCTCGTTTTAAAACTTGTGCTACAGTATTTTTGAGCTGACATGTTGTCCGTGATCTTGCCGTTAGTATAGATCCTCTGGGTGATATTAATGCAGCGTTTTCTCCATTGTAAATGTCCTTCGTAAAGATCTTAAAGACAACTACAGAATGCGTTCATTGGATTTGATTTTGATTGTCTTTGCTCATGTCTGTTCCCTGTGGCGCGCGGGATTGCTCTCTAGGGCTACATATGCGGAGAATGCCATGAATTTAAACGTCCCTGCTCTGTTCATAAGTCATCACGGCAATTGGAATTGGTGTCATAACACAATTGGAGGTGTTCTCGGATTCCTGCAGCCCTTTCTTGATACATTTTGATATTGTACAATTCCCAACCACCGGCCGCGCCACCAACCGTCGTACCCTGCATATATACTTCGACTGTTACTTGAAGTTTTGGCGGAAAGTGCTTTCAATTAATGATGTGTGCAATATGTACCTTTTAGGAACGGATACCAGTTGGTGATGGGCAAATCGTGCTTATTTTCCGACAAGCTGTTGCCTTTGAACTGGCAGTATGCATGTGTGCAGAATCAGTCACATGATAGGTGGTCCCTGACGTGCAGGAGGCTCCATCGCTGCTTGTCCGACCAGCCCGGGATATCCCTGCAGCTTATCGATTAATTGGGAAGATGCTCCCTGCCTTTCCTGGTTCTACGCTGCACATGTGAAGTAGGAGTTCCTAGGGACGGGCGGGCCAGGCCAGTTAATGTGGAGAGCTGAGCCAAGGGTCTGGCTTGGCTCTGAGAACCAGTGTGAGCAGATCGCTCAAAATATCTGGTGTGTAAACCGTGCCGCAAACGTCCTGTATACATATGATAGACTATAAAATTCAAGAAAGTGTATTCCTTTCACGTGTCGAAGCGCTTCATTTCAGTGCATTACGTTCTATCATTGTATTGAGTGGCATTTATTATAAGTGATAGTTTCTAAACATAGACTAGAAACATTCATGAACCGCTCCCCACTGCCCTGACAACTTTGCCATGAGTGAACCACGCCACACGTCAGTTGTCACGTGCTCCCTAGAGATGACCCTTATTCTTACTATCGATGGAGCAACAGAATAGCCTGTTTAGATGTATACAAGAGAGGTTTTTGTACAGAGCTCATCCAGGCCTGAATTATGTCTAGGAGCTCTCAAATGTGATCATCAGGAAAAGGATGAATGTGTAGTAACTTCATTGTTAGTATCACACCAGTCGATCGAGCCGGGAGTGAACTCGGGTTTCTCATCAGTGTGTGCAGATCATCTGCTGCATGGATATCTCGTCCTTTTCTCCATTTAATACCAAAGGACAGGCAGGGCTTTGTGTTTTATTTTTGAAGAGCTAAATCAATATATTGTGTTAAATAAATAACATTCATCATAGCTTCAAGCAAGCGGACACAAGAACTCTTTCTAGAAGAAGGTAAAGAGTTAAAGAAGGCAGGACACTCCTTTTTATCCTGTATCACGTTTCTGCTTAATATTGACGCACATAATAGATGTCCTTGTGGTTGTGCCGGTTCTCACATGACTTTCAGTTACAGTTAATCAAATGAGAGAGGTGAATATTAAACCTCACCTAAACACCGGAAACCAACCCTCACTTCACTGTAAGATTCCAACAACTTAAGTATTTAGCAACCAAGTGAGCAATGGCTCTGCTTTTGAAAGCAAGGAATTGACAAGTATAAGTAAAGTGAAGTTTGGGCTGTTTGCGAATTGATAAAAATCAGCACCTATGGATTTGGGAGCAGAAAGCACCACAATCAGCAAGTTATTCCAAATTTAGATGCAGAAAACTCATGATAGGGTTTTTTTTATTGGGTCCGATTACACCGATCACCAGGTTATAGATTTGTTTCGGGCTGAGGAATGCCTCTTCCCCACCGGGCCACTCATAAAGAGGGCTCGGGTATTTATATAAGAGAAAACAAAAACAGTTACAATGATATACAGCGAAACGCTCTAGCCTCCTCTCCGGTTGTGTTACAACCCAGAACATGTTTAAAGTGTTTCCATGGTAATGTCCTACAATTCAAATAATGTGAACATATAAAGACGATGTCATACGTTATATGATGCCTCTGAGGGCAGGAATGTGAGTCCTCGTCAGTCCTCTGAAACTTTTGCGTCTTAGATGCTTTATTATTGTTTGTCAACAGTACACTGTCAATTAAGCAACAAGAATTGGCATAGTCAATAGGTCTCGCCTTTGGGACCTTATAAGTGCTTAGCCATGCAACAGTTGATGTTGTTGCACCAAGGATATTGTGCTGCATAACTAAATACTTATAAGGTCCCGAAAGCGAGACCTATTGGCTATGCCAATGCTTGTTATTAATATCTGAGAGAGGCCTGTACAAATAAATTGTTCAAAATAAGGAAAAACGTGTTATGTATGAAGTGAAATAAAGTGGTGTTGAGATAAAGAATGCATACATTCTTGTTGAAGACGCTGATGAAAAAAGGCGAGAGTGAAGCCCAGCAGAGTGGTCTTGTGGGAACAAAAACTAACTCCACTGTCATGTTTAGAGCGTAAGTTAGAGAGCGAGAGAGATGTATGCATTGCAAGAGAACTAACCTGCCTTTGGGGCTTTACAATAGTTATTTTTACCCAGCTATATTGTATTGATTTCAATGACTTCAGAAGGATGAAAGGCTGAGGCATGCCTGACAGGATTCAAACTTGTGAGCTATATGTTAGGGCGCGGTATATATACCTGCAGTTTTTCCTTAAGGCAGTGCCTTCTTGTATCATCGATGGAGTGGGTGGCGTGAGGGCATCTTTCCAATACCTGTCTGCCTGTTTCCACATTTGTCGTGTGTCTTGGCTCCCACAGGGCCTGAGGGCTGGCGAGGTGAGGGGGCTGGTGGCCATGAGATCCCGGTGCTCTGGAGAGGCGAGGAGATCGCCCTTGACACTGACGGCGAAGAGGAGGCCATGTATTTTGTCGCGCCAGGTAAGAGCGACGAGTTGGGCGCTGTGAATGAGCTGTCTCTGGTGCTGGAGCCTCCAACCTTTTCTGTGATATGAGCTACTTATGATGAATGAAATGCATCCGATCTCCTTATACTATTAGAGTTGTAACTATGACCACACCAGACAAGATGATATGAGTGGCCAAGATTTGCAGGGTTGCCAGCACTTATTGCCTCAGTGCATCAGGCACCTTTGGCAGCATTCATTTATAAAACGCTTTGTCAATAAGGTATGTCTCTACATGGGTAATATATAACAGCCATAGCTGCAACGCCTATTGGACCAAGTCAATAATATTAGCAATAAGTCTCCCTAATGCCAAATATGTTTAGGAAATTCCACCATTTTTATGACTTCTGAAAATACACACATTTGTGTCCCACTTTTAAATTTTGGTGTATATGTGCGCGTGAGCGCACACACACACGCGCACACACACACACACACCCACACGCACCCACACACACCCACACTCTCTCTCTCTCTGCTACATCTAAATCAATGAAGCTCGCACTCCAGGATAAAAAGTTCCCAAATGTGTTGGTCGGCTCCGCGTTTTGACCGAAAGGTCACAGCCTAATGATAAAAGAAAAGGTTCTCAATTGCCTTTAAAGAGACAGATTCATAGACATAAAGAACATACATACAAAAAACAGCCCGTTGTTTCAACAGATTAAAAATGCCACTGTTCCAGTCAGTAACACTAAAATATGCATACATATATTACTGCTGAAATTCGCAGTGGAATAACTCAAAATGATTATGCACAGATGGGCATAATATCATTTGCGTGAACACATGAGCAGCTTGTACAGTGCGGGGGATATCTTGGGCGGCACCAAATAGTCTATTACCGCATTACAGATTGTACATGAAAAGGCAGTCATGAAAAATTAATATTAGCCCAGTGGCTTGTGGTTTGCGTCCTTAGCAAAACTAAGGGGTCCATTATGATGTCGGGCGATCCGCCTGACATCTTTCCCCACCCGCACGCCATTTACCCCCGCCCTATTACGATGGTGGGGGACCCAGCGGTGGACGGAAAGACCGTCCACCGCTTTACCGCAGGCAGGCAATCCTCACGATTGCCTGTCGTGCGGTCCTGGGCAATAATATGGTGGCGGTGCCTAATATGGTGGCGCAATAATATGGTGGCGCCCGCCATATTAAGATGTCAGCGGAGTTTGGCCTTTCCATGGCGGCGATGCCGCCATGGAAAGGCATGCGGTGTTTGCCTTTGGGGGCCTGTTGCGGGCCCCCATGGTGTTGGGGGGATGGGGGGGTGCACTTGGGGGGTACCTATGGTACCCCCTACATTGCCATACACAAGGTGGCAGGCACCGCGCGGTGCCTGTCACGTTGTGCATGGCAATGCAAACCATGCAATTTTAACATTGCAGACGGAGCTGCACCCAGCAGTACCGTCTGCAATGTTAAAGGCCAGAATGCGCCCGCCGGTGTGGTGGGCGCATCCTAATTGGCCTCGTGGGACCGCCGCACCTCTGCTGGTCGGTCCCATTTTCTGTTACGGTGAGCGGGCGGACAAAGTCCGCCCGTCATCGTAATGGGGCCCTAAATTCTCATAATGGCAGTCCTAGCTCTTTGCCGCATTACATATTGTATATGAGGAAGCATTTTACATTGATGGACACCTTTACTGCCTATGGAATCACAGCAAGCTGCACAGTGATTAGGCCAAGTGGCCAGAAAAAACATATAAAAGAGTTTCCCATAACCATGACTTTCGAAAAATCAACACACAAAAACAAAAAGTGGCAACAAAGAAAAAAAAAAGAAGGGAGAGGCCTAAGTGTTAGTAATGAACACAATCTCTAAATAAAATAGCAAATGCATCTTTAATCAATCAACAAAGTCTGAAAGGGACATTACTATGTACTGAACACACAAGATGCGCTAAAGACACGGCAAAGTGCACAAATAAAACTGCAAAAAGGAAAATATCTATACTGCACTGAATTCAAATGAATCCAGTCGATTTAGTGGAGAGCAGAAAATACTGGGCCATGGTCCATGGAACTCAGAAGGTAACTACTAAGACAGCAAAGGGACAAGAGAAACACATGTCCAAAATACGTCGGCCGATGGGAACATGTAGCTCCTCATCAAGGTTGAGGCCCCCAGGATGCTTGCTGTTGAGCTTTATAATATACTGTGACTCCAACTTCCTCAGGGTTCTCTCTCTGTTTCCTCCTCTGCACTCGCAGGGACCCTGTCAACACCAAAGAAACAGAGCTTGTCAATATTAACATCATGCGTTTGTTGCCAATGGCGTGCAATCGGATAGTTGGGATCCCCCTTCCTGATGGCCCTAAGGTGCTCTAGAATTATTTTCTTTATGGGAAAGATTGTACTTCCCACTTTTACAGTTGATAAATTTGCTTATCTTCGCTGTTCTGCCTGTGGGTAGAGAATTGGTTTTCTTGTTGACGCAATGAGTACACGCCTTACACCTCCCGCATTTAAAAAAGTGCTGCTGTTCTCTTAGCCAGCACCCAATGCTAGCCTGTAATTTGGTGGGGTAACTATGTACTAACATATCCCTCAGGGATCTTCTCTTTTTATAAGTAATGAGGGGGCGAGTGCTGCCCAAATCGCCAGTCACTGCATCAGATCTAACTAGATGCCAATGCCTACCAACACATCTAGGAACTCCATCTCAGTTGTGTGGGTTTTGTGCGTGAATTTAAGGTTAAGCTCATTATTCATGATGAAGGACAGAAATTCATTCAGTATTTTTTGAGGACCATCCCATATCATAAGCAAATCATCTACAGTGTCCAAAAGATTAGGTGTTTAGTCCAAAAATCGTAAGCCTCCGTCCAAATGTGTTGTGCTTCCCACCACCCCATGAAAATTACAGCGTAACTGGGCGCAAAGCAGCTTCGTTGATTTAGACGTAGCGATGTTATTTCATATACATGGCGCGTCCTGTACCCACTACTTTGCATCGACCCCACGAGATGGATGCGACCAGAGGAACCGCAGGAAGCTGATATATATATATATCTATATATATATATTTTTTTCTCCCAAACGCCCTTCCGCTCTAGAATGCACTCGACAATGCTCTCACCCTTCGGGTATTGTTAGCCTTGCTGCAGCACGCTGTCTCTCTGTCCAAACTTGGCAATCATGCTCGACGCGTTTCAAGGTATTCGCCTCTTAATCATGAGCTTCACACAAAGGCACGGAAAGCTCACCTGTTTGTTCACGTCATTTTTGTTGTTGAATGAGGCAGCCCTCAGTGGGCGTGGCTTGCAGTAAACGCCACATAGCATGATGGTAATTGCAGTTCCGCCCTCAGTGGGCGTGGCTTGCAGTAAACGCCACATAGCATGATGGTAATTGCAGTTCCACAGGTAAGTATTAGTGTCACACCTTTAGTAGGCTCCGTGCCCCTGTGTAAAAATAAAAAGCTGTGTAAGATCCTTTAGTAGGTAGGGACATCTTGAGATTGCATGCTTCATTTTGCAAGAGAACATTGTGCCTGACGGAAAAGGATTTTTGCCTTCCATGGCCTTTCAACATTAAGAAATGGTGCACCTCTTGTTTCCGCGGCTCGGGCAGCCGCGTATCATTTTTTCTCCAAAACGCCCCTGCGCTCAAGAATGCACTCGACAATGATCTCACCCTTCGGGTATTGTTAGCCTTGCTGCAGCACGCTGTCTCTCTGTCCAAACTTGGCAATCATGCTCGACGCGTTTCAAGGTATTCGCCTCTTAATCATGAGCTTCACGCAAAGGCACGGAAAGCTCACCTGTTTGTTCACTTCATTTTTATTGTTGAATGAGACAGCCCTCAGTGGGCGTGGCTTGCAGTAAACGCCACATAGCATGATGGTAATTGCAGTGCCGCCCTCAGTGGGCGTGGCTTGCAGTAAACGCCACATAGCATGATGGTAATTGCAGTTCCACAGGTAAGTATTAGTGTCACACCTTTAGTAGGCTCCGTGCCCCTGTGTAAAAATAAAAAGCTGTGTAAGATCCTTTGGTAGGTAGGGACATCTTGAGATTGCATGCTTCATTTTGCAAGAGAACATTGTGCCTGACGGAAAAGGATTTTTGCCTTCCATGGCCTTTCAACATTAAGAAATGGTGCACCTCTTGTTTCCGCGGCTCGGGCAGCCGCGTATCATTTTTCTCCCAAACGCCCTTGCGCTCAAGAATGCACTCGACAATGCTCTCACCCTTCGGGTATTGTTAGTTTGCTGCAGCACGCTGTCTCTCTGTCCAAACTTGGCAATCATGCTCGACGCGTTTCAAGGTGAGTGGGTGAGTGGGTGCATAAGTATCTGAGTGGGTTTGTGAGTCGGTGTATCAGTATGTGAGTGGGTGCATGAGTGTCTGAGTGGGGTCTGTGAGTTGGTGTGTAGGTATTTGAGTGGGTCTGTGAGTCAGTGTATCCGTCTTTGAGTGGGTCTGTGAGTGGGTGCATGAGTGTCTGAGTGTGGTCTGTGAGTGGGTGAATGAGTGTCTGACTGGGTCTGTGAGTGGGTATATGAGTCTGTGAGTGGGTGCATGCATTTCTAAGTGGGTCTGTCAGTGAGCATGTCTGTCTCTGAGTGGGTGTGTAACTGGGTACATGAGTCTCTGAGTAGGCCTTTGAGTGGGTGTCTCAGACTGTGAGTGGATGCATGAGTCTCTGAGTGGGTCTCTCAATGGGTGTATGAGTGTCTGAGTGGGTCTGTGAGTGACTGTGCCAGAATATCAATGAGTCTGTGGCTGACTGCATGAGTGTCTGTATGGGCCTCTGAGTGAGTGCATGATAATATGAGTGGGGCTCTGAGTGAGTACAAGAGTATATAACTGGATCTGTGAGTGGATGAGTCAGTCTCTGAGTGGGGTTGTGAGTGGGGGTGTGAATCTCTGAGTGGGTCTGTGAGTGGGTGCATGAGTGTCTGACTCGTTCTGTAAGTGGGTACATATGTCTCTGAATTGGTCTGTGAGCATGTGCGTGAGTCTCTGAGTGGGTCTGTCAGTGGGTGCATCCGTCTCTGAGTGGGTGGCTGAGTGGGTGTTTGAGTGCCTTAGTGAAACTGAGGGTGGGTGTATAAACATATATTTTTGCTTTACTTTTTTCAGTGATATTCCCAAATTTGTCGTGAGTCTTTGAGTGGGGCATACGTTTCTAAGTGGGTCTGTGAATGGGTGTGAGTGTATGATTGGCTCTGTGAGTAGGTGCATCAGTGTCTGAGAAGGTCTGAGAAGGTCTGTACTTGGGCACGTCTGTCTCTGAGTGGGTGTGAGTCTGGGTGCATGAGTCTCTGAGTGGGCCTGTGAGTGGGTACGTCAGTGTCTGAGTGGGTCTGTGACTGGATGTCTGAGTCTCTGACAGGATCTGTGAGTGGATGCATGAGTCTCTCTGTAGGTCTTTGAGTGGGTGTATGAGTATCTGAGTCTGCCTTTGAGTGACTACGTCACAATATCAATGGATCTGTGAGTGAGTGCGCGAGTGTCTGTATGGGTGTCTGAGTGCATCTGTGAGTGGATGTGTCAGTCTCTGAATGAGTCTTTGAGTGGGTCTTTGAGTGGGTGTGTGACTCTGAGTGGATCTGTAGTGGGTGCATGAGTGTCTGACTGGATATGTGAGTGGGTACATAAGTCTCTGAGTGGGTCTGTCAGCAGGCACGTCTGTCTCTGTGTGGGTGGCTGAGTGAGTGTGTGAGTGCCTAAGTGAAACTGAGGGTGGATGTATAAACAGTTTTTTTTAACTTTTTTCAGGTATATTTGTGAATTTGTCACGACATTACACAGGGGGCCACACTGACAGTCGCGGGGAATTTGCAAATATCTTAAGAGGTTCCTCAAACACTCTTATATTCCTCTCATGGGGTCAGGGCACAAGCAATCTGACCCCTTATGCCATTTTCTACCATTTGGTTCGAGCCCCAGATTTGCTACGATGAGTTAAAATGGCGGCCACAACTCTCTGCTCAAGTTGCAGCCAGCTAATTACGGCATTCCTGTTGGCAAGTGCATTCATGAATAATCACGAAATCGTCATGAATTAGCCGCGATCCCAGATATACAAATTTGGATTTCCTTACATTTCTCAACAGCTTCTGAATGGATTTACACCTAATAACTGAAACCGTGATCTGCGAACCAAAATCTACCTTCCTGCCAAATTTGGTGTAATTCTTACGGTTTTTGCAGTTTTTACTGTTTTACTGTTTTTACCGAGCCCTTGGGGTTGTGACCTGATATAAATAGATTTTAGAATCGCACCAGAGCACCTTATCTTTCTTAGCACTTTGGACATCTTGCACTGAATCTCTATATGAATGAATGTAATTTGATTTGCATTTTTATTAAGATGGAGGATATTAATATGAAGGATCCCCCCGTTATTGACTTTTTGCACTGGACACTTTAAGTATTCCGATAAAATTCTTTTACACATTTATTGTTATTGATAAAATCGTAGGGAATGATTGGATTAATAGACATGCTAGTATTGTCGACATAAATTGATTACGATGGATCTATATAGATAACTTATTTTAAGAGGATTGATCAATTTGATGTTTTTAGCATGATAATTATTCATTTGTGTATTTATCCATATTTATTCCTCTATTTTAGGATTTGTAAATGGACTATATGTGTTGAATTTCCAAAATGAATTGAATATCTAGAGGTTGTTGCATATGGCATACTGCTATTGTAAATTTGCACTCTTTGCACCAACCAAAAGTGTTGTATATGTAGAGTTAAGGTATTGTATCTGTGTGAATAATTAAGTTAATGTCTGATATTTTATCAATTGATTAGTCGGTGCAATGAATTTGAGGGGTGTGATATTTTGATCATGATATTTTGGAATAAGGAATGCTTGGAAGTATCTTTACCAAACAGGTTGCTTCAAACTAAACTGGGGCATTGGCCAAAGAATGTGAGAATGAACTAGATTAGGGCACTGGCCCAAGAGGTTCCCTCCTTAAGGATTTCCCGAACTGGATTAAGAATTATGGGTTGACACAATGTTGAGCCGGTTTGTTTTTATTAAAAAAAAAAATCTTATTGTATATTTAAAAAAAGTGCAAAAATATTATTTATGAAAAATACAAAAATTATATGAGTAACTGAACCAGTTTAATATGCAGTATTTAGAGAGATGGGGATATGGATACAATGGATGTTGTGTCTTCTATGTCTACATGTACTGCCCCTTTAAATGTAAAAACATGCATGGCAATATGTCTTTGAGAAAGGCTGGGATCAGCCGAAACGCGTCAGATCAGGCAGCATGCTGTGAACTAATTAAAAAGAAATTTTGCTTACCGGGAGTGCCCATTTTGCTTCTTTTTGAGGAGTTTTTGGGAAAATATATATATGTATATATATATATATTTTTTTTTTATTAGGCTTGCACACAGGAAAGCTACTTACAGGTCACTGGAGAGCTATCAGTAGCTCACAAGCTACTCGTTGGAGAAGCCTGCTCTGGGGGCTTCATATGGGGAGAGAGTTTGTAGGCACCCGCTCGCCGGTGCCAGTACTACCGCTACAGATCTGTGGTTGTTGTGTCTTTCCTGTCATGAATGATGCGCCATGGAGGCTTTAGGGACAAGTGCATTTTAATAATAAAATATACCATTCATCTAGCAATCATCACAAACTGCTGAAAGCAGCCGATATCTCTGGGTGAAAGTCCAGGGCAAAATGAGGAATTACCAGGAGAATATAACCCAGAATTACTAATTCCCAGTAGTTCCTCTTTTATCAGGGAAACCGAGTAATAATCTTAGCTCCACCCCTGCAGACACCGGTAACACAATGCGGGTAACTCTCAATCAATCAATCAATCACGGCATTTATAGAGCGCGCTACTCACCCGGGAGGGTCTCAAGGCGCTGGGGGAGGGGGTAAGTTACTGCTCGAACAGCCAGGTCTTGAGCTGCTTCCTGAAGGAGAGATGGTCCTGGGTTCGCCGAAGGTGAGTTGGGAGGGAGTTCCAGGTCTTGGCTGCCAGGTAGGAGAAGGATCTTCCTCCGGCGGTGGTTCTGCGGATGCGTGGTACGGTGGCGAGGCGTGGCTGGTTGATCGTAGCTGGCGGGTGGGCGTGTAGAAGGTCATGCGGTTGTTGAGGTACTTTGGGCCCAGGTCGTGGAGGGCCTTGTGTGCGTGGGTGAGGAGTCTGAACGTGATTCTCTTGCTGACGGGGAGCCAGTGCAGGTCTTTCAGGTGTCCGGTGATGTGGCTGTGTCGGGGGATGTCCAGGATGAGTCGTGCGGAGGCGTTCTGGATGCGCTGGAGTCTTTTTTGAAGTTTGGCTGTGGTTCCGGCGTAGAGGGTGTTCCCATAGTCCAGTCGGCTGGTGACGAGTGCCTGGGTGACGGTCTTCCTGGTTTCAGTGGGGATCCATTTGAAGATCTTGCGGAGCATGCGCAGGGTGTTGAAGCACGAGGATGAGACGGCGTTGACTTGTCTGGTCATCGACAGGGAGGAGTCCAGGATGAAGCCCAGGTTGCGTGCGTGGTCCGTTGGCTTGGGCGCGGTGCCCAGGGCCGGGGGCCACCAGGAGTCGTCCCAGGCGGAGGGTGATGAGCCCAGGATGAGGACTTCCGTCTTGTCTGAGTTTAGTTTAAGGCGGCTGTTCCTCATCCAGTCGGCGACGTCTCTCATCCCGTCGTGTAGGTTTGCTCTGGCGGTGGTGGGGTCGTTGGTGAGGGAGAGGATCAGCTGGGTGTCGTCGGCGTAGGAGATGATGTTGAGGTTGTGTTGGCGTGCGATGGCTGCGAGGGGGCTCATGTAGACGTTGAAGAGCGTTGGACTGAGTGAAGATCCTTGTGGAACGCCGCAGATGACTTCAGTGGCCTCGGATCTGAACGGGGGAGGCGGACTCTGTGGGTTCTTCCGGCGAGGAACGAGATGATCCATTCCAGTGCTATCTCTCGGATTCCGATGTTGCTGAGGCGCTTCACTAGGGTGCGGTGGCAGACGGTGTCGAACGCCGCGGAGAGGTCCAAGAGGATGAGGGCTGCTGTTTCCCCGTTGTCGGTTAGGGTTCTGATGTCGTCGGTGGCTGCGATGAGGGCGGTCTCGGTGCTGTGGTTGGCCCGAAACCCGGACTGCGAGGGTCGAGGGATCCATTGCGTCTCGAGGAAGGCGGCAAGCTGTCCGTTGCGACGGTCTTCTCGATGACTTTGGCCGGAAACGGAAGGAGCGAGATGGGACGGTAGTTCTTGAGGTCGGTGGGGTCCGCCGTTGGTTTCTTCAGGAGGGCGGTAAGCTCGGCGTGCTTCCAGCTCTCCGGGAAGGTGGCAGTGTGGAAGGAGGAGTTGATGATGTCCCGTAGATGGGGTGCGATGGTGGCGTCGGCTTTGTTGAAGACGTGGTGTGGGCAGGGGTCGGTTGGTGATCCGGAGTGGATGGAGTTCATCGTGCGGGTGGTGTCTTCGGTGCTGATCGGGGTCCAGTTGCAGAGGGTGGTGGTGGCGGGCGTTGGTTCGGCGGTAGAGTGCGTGGTTTGTGCGTCGAAGCTGTTATGACCGCTCAGCCCTCCACAGGGCTTGGTCGCCCCACTCACTGCTGCCGCTCCTGCCTGCCTTGCCGCCTCCTGCCTGGAGATTCCTTCGCTCGCTGCCCGCTGCTCCTGGGACTTTCCCGCTGCTCCTGGGACTTTCCCGCTGCCCGCTGCTCCTGGGACTTTCCCGCTGCTCCTGGGACTTTCCCCGCTGCCCGCTGCTCCTGGGACTTCCCGCCACTGCCTCCCTGCGGCCCCGCCCCGTGATTCCATTCGCCGCCCCGCTCCCGCCACCCAGCTGCTCCTCCCTCCCGGCTCCTTACTTAAGGGGACCGTAGGGGACCACAGAGTGTGACCGCTCAGCCCTCCACAGGGCTTGGTCGCCCCACTCACTGCTGCCGCTCCTGCCTGCCTTGCCGCCTCCTGCCTGGAGATTCCTTCGCTCGCTGCCCGCTGCTCCTGGGACTTTCCCGCTGCTCCTGGGACTTTCCCGCTGTCCGCTGCTCCTGGGACTTTCCCGCTGCTCCTGGGACTTTCCCGCTGCCCGCTGCTCCTGGGACTTCCCGCCACTGCCTCCCTGCGGCCCCGCCCCCGTGATTCCATTCGCCGCCCCGCTCCCGCCACCCAGCTGCTCCTCCCTCCAGGCTCCTTACTTATGACGCCCCTGAGCGACCGCGCAGCGGCCGCGCGCAGTGGGAGCACCGACGGAGCGCCGAAGGTGCGCCAAAGGTAAGCCCGCTCTGCGCCCGTCCGCGCCTGGCCCGCGCCCAGCGCCAGGACCCCTGGATCCCACCGATGCAACACTACTCGACGGACCTACGACGCCGCCACCCTCACCGCACTCAATGCCGGCCGGAACCCTGCCTGCTACCGAGCCTCACCGAGACGCACCCACGGACCTCTTCACCTGCCAAGCCTGCCGATTCACCTGCCCCCGGACGTGCACCACCTCCGCCAAGTCGAGCACCAGCAGCAACCACCTGAAATGCATCCTGTTGAACACCCGCTCCGTCCACAGGCACGCCGTGGAACTCTGGGACCTGCTCGACGCAACAGCACCGGACGCCGCCTTCCTCACCGAAACCTGGATGAACGCCTCCTCAGCGCCCGACATCGCCATAGCCATCCCGGACGGATACAAGATCACCCGGAAGGACCGCGTCAACCAGACGGGAGGAGGCATCGCCATCGTACACAAGAACACCATCCGCATCTCGACTAACTCCGACGAGACCTTCACCGCCGCCGAACACCTACACTTCCAGATACACACTGACCCCAAGACCACCCTCCGAGGCACCCTCATCTACAGACCCCCGGGACCACGCACACTATTCAGCGAAGACATCGCAGACTTCATCAGCCCGCACGCCATGCCCTCCGCCGACTACATCCTCCTAGGGGACCTCAACTTCCACCTGGAGAACAACAACGACAGAAACACCACCGCCCTGCTGGACAACCTCGCCAACCTCGGACTCAAGCAACTGGTGAACACGCCCACCCACTACGCCGGCCACACGCTTGACCCCGTCTTCTCTTCCAGCAAGCACATCTCCTTCAGCCACGCCACCGGACTCCACTGGACCGACCACAGCTGCGTCCACTTCAGCTTCAGAAAGACTGCGACCCACCACCACCCGCAACAGGCTCCCCGCCGGAGCTGGAGCAAGATCACCGCCGAGCAGCTCACCGCCTCCCTCAGCCAGAACACACCCACCAACACAACGGACCCAAACGAAGCAGCCAGCAACCTCGCCAAGTGGCTGACCGCCTGCGCCGACGACCTCGCACCACTAAAAACCCTCCCAGCAGACCCGGAAGCAAGAAAACCCCTTGGTTCACCAACGAACTCAAGGAATCCAAGAAGAACTGCCGCACTCTCGAGAAAGCCTGGCGACTCGACCAGACCACAGACAACAGGACCGCCCTCAAGCACGCCACCCGCAAACACCACCAGATGATCCGTGCCACCAAGAAGTCGGCACTCAAAGAACGACTGGACAACAACGCCCACGACAGCAAGGAACTTTTCAGCATCGTCAAAGAGTTCTCCAACCCCAGCGCCGGAAACAACGACATCACCCCCTCGCAAGACCTCTGCAACTCACTCGCCGCGTTCTTCCACCGCAAGATCACCGACATACATAACAGCTTCGACGCACAGACCACGCACCCTACCGCCGAACCAACGCCCGCCACCACCACCCTCTGCAACTGGACCCCGATCAGCACCGAAGACACCACCCGCACGATGAACTCCATCCACTCCGGATCACCAACCGACCCCTGCCCACACCACGTCTTCAACAAAGCCGACGCCACCATCGCACCCCATCTCCGGGACATCATCAACTCCTCCTTCCACACCGCCACCTTCCCGGAGAGCTGGAAGCACGCCGAGCTTACCGCCCTCCTGAAGAAACCAACGGCGGACCCCACCGACCTCAAGAACTACCGTCCCATCTCGCTCCTTCCGTTTCCGGCCAAAGTCATCGAGAAGACCGTCAACAGACAGCTTGCCGCCTTCCTCGAGACGAATGGATCCTCGACTCCTCGCAGTCCGGGTTTCGGGCCAACCACAGCACCGAGACCGCCCTTATCGCAGCCACCGACGACATCAGAACCCTAACCGACAACGGGAAACAGCAGCCCTCATCCTCTTGGACCTCTCCGCGGCGTTCGACACCGTCTGCCACCGCACCCTAGTGAAGCGCCTCAGCAACATCGGAATCCGAGAGAAAGCACTGGAATGGATCATCTCGCTCCTCGCCGGAAGAACCCAGAGAGTCCGCTCTCCCCCGTTCAGATCCGAGGCCACCGAAGTCATCTGCGGCGCTCCACAAGGATCTTCACTCAGTCCAACCCTCTTCAACGTCTACATGAGCCCCCTCGCAGCCATCGCACGCCAACACAACCTCAACATCATCTCCTACGCCGACGACACCCAGCTGATCCTCTCCTCACCAACGACCCCACCACCGCCAGAGCCAACCTACACGACGGGATGAGAGACGTCGCCGACTGGATGAGGAACAGCCGCCTTAAACTGAACTCAGACAAGACGGAAGTCCTCATCCTGGGCTCATCACCCTCCGCCTGGGACGACTCTTGGTGGCCCCCGGCCCTGGGCACCGCGCCCAAGCCAACGGACCACGCACGCAACCTGGGCTTCATCCTGGACTCCTCCCTGTCGATGACCAGACAAGTCAACGCCGTCTCATCTTCGTGCTTCAACACTCCTGCGCATGCTCCGCAAGATCTTCAGATGGATCCCCACTGAAACCAGGAAGACCGTCACCCAGGCACTCGTCACCAGCCGACTGGACTATGGGAACACCCTCTACGCCGGAACCACAGCCAAACTTCAAAAAGACTCCAGCGCATCCAGAACGCCTCCGCACGACTCATCCTGGACATCCCCCGGCACAGCCACATCACCGGACACCTGAAAGACCTGCACTGGCTCCCCGTCAGCAAGAGAATCACGCTCAGACTCCTCACCCACGCACACAAGGCCCTCCACGACCTGGGCCCCAAGTACCTCAACGACCGCATGACCTTCTACACGCCCACCCGCCAGCTACGATCAACCAGCCACGCCTCGCCACCGTACCACGCATCCGCAGAGCCACCGCCGGAGGAAGATCCTTCTCCTACCTGGCAGCCAAGACCTGGAACTCCTCCCCACTCACCTTCGGCGAACCCAGGACCATCTCTCCTTCAGGAAGCAGCTCAAGACCTGGCTGTTCGAGCAGTAACTTACCCTCCCCCAGCGCCTTGAGACCCTCCCGGGTGAGTAGCGCGCTCTATAAATGCCGTGATTGATTGATTGATTATGTATGTCGGTGATCTTGCGGTGGAAGAACGTGGCGAGTGAGTTGCAGAGGTCTTGCGAGGGGGTGATGTCGTTGTTTCCGGCGCTGGGGTTGGAGAACTCTTTGACGATGCTGAAAAGTTCCTTGCTGTACGTGGGCGTTGTTGTCCAGTCGTTCTTTGAGTGCCGACTTCTTGGTGGCACGGATCAGCTGGTGGTGTTTGCGGGTGGCGTGCTTGAGGGCGGTCCTTTTGTCTGTGGTCTGGTCGAGTCGCCAGGTTCTCTCGAGAGTGCGGCAGTTCTTCTTGGATTCCTTGAGGTCGTTGGTGAACCAAGGGGTTTTCTTGCTTCCGGGTCTGCTGGGAGGGTTTTTAGTGGTGCGAGGTCGTCGGCGCAGGCGGTCAGCCACTTGGCGAGGTTGCTGGCTGCTTCGTTTGGGTCCGTTGTGTTGGTGGGTGTGTTCTGGCTGAGGGAGGCGGTGAGCTGCTCGGTGGTGATCTTGCTCCAGCTCCGGCGGGGAGCCTGTTGCGGGTGGTGGTGGGTCGCAGTCTTTCTGAAGCTGAAGTGGACGCAGCTGTGGTCGGTCCAGTGTAGTCCGGTGGCGTGGCTGAAGGAGATGTGCTTGCTGGAAGAGAAGACGGGGTCAAGCGTGTGGCCGGCGTAGTGGGTGGGCGTGTTCACCAGTTGCTTGAGTCCGAGGTTGGCGAGGTTGTCCAGCAGGGCGGTGGTGTTTCTGTCGTTGTTGTTCTCCAGGTGGAAGTTGAGGTCCCCTAGGAGGATGTAGTCGGCTGAGGGCATGGCGTGCGGGCTGATAAAGTCTGCGATGTCTTCGCTGAATAGTGTGCGTGGTCCCGGGGGTCTGTAGATGAGGGTGCCTCGGAGGGTGGTCTTGGGGTCAGTGTGTATCTGGAAGTGTAGGTGTTCGGCGGCGGTGAAGGTCTCGTCGGAGTTAGTCGAGATGCGGATGGTGTTCTTGTGTACGATGGCGATGCCTCCTCCCGTCTGGTTGACGCGGTCCCTCCGGGTGATCTTGTATCCGTCCGGGATGGCTATGGCGATGTCGGGCGCTGAGGAGGCGTTCATCCAGGTTTCGGTGAGGAAGGCGATGTCCGGTGCTGTTGCGTCGAGCAGGTCCCAGAGTTCCACGGCGTGCCTGTGGACGGAGCGGGTGTTCAACAGGATGCATTTCAGGTTGTTGCTGCTGGTGCTCGACTTGGCGGAGGTGGTGCACGTCCGGGGGCAGGTGGAATCGGCAGGTTTGGCAGGTGAAGGGTCCGTGGGTGCGTCTCGGTGAGGCTCGGTAGCAGGCAGGGGTTCCGGCCGGAATTGAGTGCGGTGAGGGTGGCGGCGTCGTAGGTCCGTCGAGTAGTGTTGCATCGGTGGGATCCAGGGGTTCTGGCGCTGGGCGCGGTCCAGTCGCGGGACGGGCGCAGACGGGCTTGCCTTAGGCGCGCCTTCGGCGCGCCAGCTGCGCGGCTGCGCAGCGCCGCCATTTATGGGGAGGTGGGAGGGAGGAGCAGCTGGGAGGCGGAAGGCAGGGGCAGCGAATGGGCAGTCAGGGGCGGGTCGCAGGGACGCAGCGGCGGGGAATGGCGAGAGGCAGCGGGGGCACAGAAAGGAAATGGGGGAAGCAGACAAAATCACGGGCACAACGTAAATGGGGCAGCGAGGGGCACAGAAGGAAAAAGGGGATAAAAACAGACAAAATCACGGGCACAACGTAAATGGGGCAGCGAGGGGCACAGAAGGAAAAAGGGGATAAAAACAGACAAAATCACGGGCACAACGTAAATGGGGCAGCGAGGGGCACAGAAGGAAAAAGGGGATAAAAACAGACAAAATCACGGGTACAACGTAAATGGGGCAGCGAGGGGCACAGAAGGAAAAAGGGGAGAAAACAGACAAAATCACGGGCACAACGTAAATGGGGCAGCGAGGGGCACAGAAGGAAAAAGGGGATAAAAACAGACAAAATCACGGGTACAACGTAAATGGGGCAGCGAAGGGCACAGAAGGAAAAAGGGGAGAAAACAGACAAAATCACGGGCACAGCGTAAATGGGGCAGCGAGGGGCACAGCAGGAAAAGGGGAGAAAAACAGACAAAATCACGGGCACAACGTAAATGGGGCAGCGAGGGGCACAGAAGGAAAAAGGGGATAAAAACAGACAAAATCACGGGTACAACGTAAATGGGGCAGCGAGGGGCACAGAAGGAAAAAGGGGATAAAAACAGACAAAATCACGGGCACAACGTAAATGGGGCAGCGAGGGGCACAGAAGGAAAAAAAGGGGATAAAAACAGACAAAATCACGGGCACAACGTAAATGGGGCAGCGAGGGGCACAGAAGGAAAAAGGGATAAAAACAGACAAAATCACGGGCACTACGTAAATGGGGCAGCGAGGGCACAGAAGGAAAAAGGAGAAAAACAGACAAAATCACGGGCACAACGTAAATGGGGCAGCGAGGGCACAGAAGGAAAAAAGGGGGAAGCAAGAAGTGCGGGCACCGGGGCCGCAGCTGAGGGCGATCTTACCTGCAGAAGCAGCGGGCAGACAACACAGGCGGAGCTGTGTGGTGGGGGAGCGACCTACCTGGCAAGGTCAAGGGTCGCTCTCCTCACCGCGCAGCGGCCGCCATTTATGGGGAGGTGGGAGGGAGGAGCAGCTGGGAGGCGGGAGGCAAGGGCAGCGAATGGGCAGTCAGGGGGCGGGGCCGCAGGGGACGCAGCGGCGGGAATGGCGAGAGGCAGCGGGGGCACAGAAAGGAAATGGGGGGAAAGCAGACAAAATCACGGGGCACAACGTAAATGGGGCAGCGAGGGGCACAGAAGGAAAAAGGGGATAAAAACAGACAAAATCACGGGCACAACGTAAATGGGGCAGCGAGGGCACAGAAGGAAAAAGGGGATAAAAACAGACAAAATCACGGGCACAACGTAAATGGGGCAGCGAGGGGCACAGAAGGAAAAAGGGGATAAAAACAGACAAAATCACTGGTACAACGTAAATGGGGCAGCGAGGGGCACAGAAGGAAAAAGGGAGAAAAACAGACAAAATCACGGGCACAACGTAAATGGGGCAGCGAGGGCACAGAAGGAAAAAGGGGATAAAAACAGACAAAATCACGGGTACAACGTAAATGGGGCAGCGAGGGGCACAGAAGGAAAAAGGGGAGAAAAACAGACAAAATCACGGGCACAGCGTAAATGGGGCAGCGAGGGCACAGAAGGAAAAATGGGAGAAAAACAGACAAAATCATGGGCACAACGTAAATGGGGCAGCGAGGGGCACAGAAGGAAAAAGGGGATAAAAACAGACAAAATCACGGGTACAACGTAAATGGGGCAGCGAGGGGCACAGAAGGAAAAAGGGGATAAAAACAGACAAAATCACGGGCACAACGTAAATGGGGCAGCGAGGGCACAGAAGGAAAAAGGGGATAAAAACAGACAATATCACGGGCACAACGTAAATGGGGCAGCGAGGGGCACAGAAGGAAAAAGGAGATAAAAACAGACAAAATCACGGGCACAACGTAAATGGGGCAGCGAGGGGCACAGAAGGAAAAAGGGGATAAAAACAGACAAAATCACGGGTACAGCGTAAATGGGGCAGCGAGGGGCACAGAAGGAAAAAGGGGAGAAAAACAGACAAAATCACGGGCACAGCGTAAATGGGGCAGCGAGGGGCACAGAAGGAAAAAGGGGAGAAAAACAGACAAAATCACGGGCACAACGTTAATGGGGCAGCGAGGGCACAGAAGGAAAAAGGGGATAAAAACAGACAAAATCACGGGTACAACGTAAATGGGGCAGCGAGGGGCACAGAAGGAAAAGGGGAGAAAAACAGACAAAATCACGGGCACAACGTAAATGGGGCAGCGAGGGCACAGAAGGAAAAAAGGGGATAAAAACAGACAAAATCACGGGCACAACGTAAATGGGGCAGCGAGGGGCACAGAAGGAAAAAGGGGAGAAAAACAGACAAAATCACGGGCACAACGTAAATGGGGCAGCGAGGGGCACAGAAGGAAAAAGGGAGAAAAACAGACAAAATCACGGGCACAACGTAAATGGGGCAGCGAGGGGCACAGAAGGAAAAAAGGGGGAAGCAAGAAGTGCGGGCACCGGGCCGCAGCTGAGGGGCGATCTTACCTGCAGAAGCAGCGGGCAGACAACACAGGCGGAGCTGTGTGGTGGGGAGCGACCTACCTGGCAAGGTCAAGGGTCGCTCTCCTCACCGCGCAGCGGCCGCCATTTATGGGGAGGTGGGAGGGAGGAGCAGCTGGGAGGCGGGAGGCAGGGGCAGCGAATGGGCAGTCAGGGGGCGGGGCCGCAGGGACGCAGCGGCGGGAATGGCGGAGAGGCAGCGGGGGCACAGAAAGGAAATGGGGGAAAGCAGACAAAATCACGGGCACAACGTAAATGGGGCAGCAAGGGGCACAGAAGGAAAAAGTGGATAAAAACAGACAAAATCACGGGCACAACGTAAATGGGGCAGCGAGGGGCACAGAAGGAAAAAGGGGATAAAAACAGACAAAATCACGGGCACAACGTAAATGGGGCAGCGAGGGGCACAGAAGGAAAAAGGGGATAAAACCAGACAAAATCACGGGTACAACGTAAATGGGGCAGCGAGGGGCACAGAAGGAAAAAGGGAGAAAAACAGACAAAATCACGGGCACAACGTAAATGGGGCAGCGAGGGGCACAGAAGGAAAAAGGGGATAAAAACAGACAAAATCACGGGTACAACGTAAATGGGGCAGCGAGGGGCACAGAAGGAAAAAGGGGAGAAAAACAGACAAAATCACGGGCACAGCGTAAATGGGGCAGCGAGGGGCACAGAAGGAAAAAGGGGAGAAAACAGACAAAATCACGGGCACAACGTAAATGGGGCAGCGAGGCGCACAGAAGGAAAAAGGGGAGGAAAACAGACAAAATCACGGGCACAACGTAAATGGGGCAGCGAGGGGCACAGAAGGAAAAAGGGGGAAGCAAGAAGTGCGGGCACCGGGGCCGCAGCTGAGGGGCGATCTAACCTGCAGAAGCAGCGGACAGACAACACAGGCGGAGCTGTGTGGTGGGGGAGCGACCTACCTGGCAAGGTCTCAGGAGTGCGGAGGGGGGGGGGGGTTGTTCCATTAACGGTTCCAAATTTGGGGCACTCATTCTGTCTTGAACCTGTCGGTAGCGGCTGGTGTCCGGGCTGAGTGGCAGGAGGGGGGGACGAACGATGACAACAAAAAACAAATAAAAAATACCTCACCTGCTGCATCACTGCTCTTTTGCTCCTCACCAGCAAAGGGTCCCAGAATCCCCTGCAGCCAATCCTGATGCTGCTCTCATGCTACATGAGAACAGTGTCAGGATTGGCCTGAGCGCCCTCGATTTGCGCTCCCAGAGAGACTGGAAGCTTGTGCCTGCTGTCTCCAACCCGGCAGCGCAGCTCGGGTTGGAGACCGCTTCAGTGCGCCTGTTGGTTTGGACGTCTTGAGATGGCCCGCCAAACCCACATGAGCACTGACAACAGTGCCCCCAAATAAAATGATAATACACCTGGTTTATTATCACTTATATTTCCATTTTTGCAGCTGCTGGCGGGGGGAGGGAGGGCTCCCCGCCTTAGAATGAATTTGCTGGATTCGGGAGAGCGCGTGGGATTATCAAGGGCAGTTCAATTCCGACCCACATATGAAGCCAGAACATGTTCTAAAGGTAGGCACGTGACATGAGCAATTATCTCAACAACACGCCTCGTGGCTGCACCCACACTCTCCTCCATTCGTGAAAGGCACAGCCACAAATGGTTACATCTCACTCCATCAAAGGCCTTTCTGAAGTTGCACCCTGCTGAATTACTCCCTCCAGAGATCTTACGCTGTTCTGCACTTTGACGTTTCTTTGCACCTCTAATATGCCATGTTTCTGTTGCACGTGTGGCTCTCGTTGCCCTTTCCCCAAAAGTGCTTCCATTAGCAGGTCTGAGATAACTCAGACGAGTGGGGGTGGGGAGGGGGTTGCTAGGCAACACCCATATATGATAAAAGTCAGACACCACGTTATCGCGTCCTTTCGCAACCTAGTTGCACTAGACATTTAAATGTATGACGGCCAAGATTCATGGATAGCAAATCTCCCACCGAGAGTGAAGCTCTCTGTCTCCTGTGGGTATATCACCCCTCCCCCATACTCACGCAAGAGTGGTGAGATAATCTCACATTGACCACACAATCTGTACTGTTCTTACGGCCCGAGGGGACGTGCCCTGGGAAGGTGGTGGTCGAATCCAGACTGCATTTGTAGTACGGACGTCTTTTCACCAAAATGTCAGTCCTAGCGGAAGTGACATCACATGCTCTTTTACCCCAGTAACATCACAGCACTGACCCCTTGTCCCAACCTTGCGTTACTTCCACTGCCCTCTAGTTTCTGCTGAGGGGTTGGAGGGAAAAACTACAGAAAGTAAACAGGTCTCTAGGGTATGTGATGTTAATTTGCTTTTCTTAAGCAAGGCTCGTAGGCCACACTGAAAGATCAGGCAGACAGCGTTCTAGCTTCTGCTGCTGCCCCCATGACCCCTGAGATCAGGGTTAGCAAGGGGCTGTACACTGTTTTCTCTTTCCGTGCAGGTGTGAGCTCCAGTCAGTATTTAATTTGTAACTACAAACAAGAGCAAAGGCTAAAAAGTTGGCGCCTGCCACCCCCGACGCTGGGGATGCCGGACGCCAAGGCTGCCTAGCCTTAAACCCACCTCATGCCTCTTACTTCGGATCGAGCGCTTTGCTTTGTGCAAATTCTCGTGCAAAGTCAGGTTCATAAAGAGCTCTCCGATGAATCCTTAGCTCCTACTGCGGCTCACATCAAAAGCCACTATTTTTCAGTAACGTGAAGCACAGTTGGCTCTGCAAGGAAGACAGAGGGTAGCTAAGTTTCAAACCATAAAGATTTATTAAAGGATTCGCAAAGTTATAAACTCGAATCATCAAATTAGTCATAATCAAAAATCAATATATGAATTCATTAGTCAATATATTCAAAGCAATCCAAAGGTCATAAAACAAAGACAAACTATTAAAAGTTGTCTCAAAAGGAAAATTACCAAGATCAGTTCTCCCATAAAGAGAGCGCCCTAAGTCAGGAAAGGTTCTGTTGAGAAGTCAGGAAAAGGCATCTGCCTATACGTCAAGCACAGAAGCTTCCAGAGAACCTTCTCGATTGCATTAGCTTAAATCACACGATTCGAACGTTTGATTCACCTACAATGGTTCCCACCTAGTGGACCAATCAAGTTAAGGCGCAAGCAGGTGACATAAACTCATTATTGTCTGAAGCAACTTCACCACCTGGCTGCTCTAAACGTCCTTCATAACTTGTTACATTGGGCCAAGCTGTGCAACAGCTCGTTAGCAATTCTACAAGGATTGTGTTAAAGAAAACATTTCACATGAGACCAGAACACCAAGGGCCCATTGAGGTAATATACGTGGAGTCGACTCTCCTGGAATTAAAAAGACGTGTTAGGAAAGTAAGATGGCAACTACATGTGAGCCACTTTTAAAATGCCGCCTCCATTAGCAAATTTGTGTGTTACATGTACATGTAAATGTCGATACAAGTGCAAAACAATTAAGTATGAGAATATTGGCATCACTTTCACCACCCTACACTTCCACCTCATTCCTCATTCTTGTACCACCCTACACTTCCACCTCATTCCTCATTCTGGTACCACCCTACACTTCCACCTCACTCCTCATTCTTGTACCACCCTACACTTCCACCTCATTCCCTTTCTTCCACCACCCTACACTTCCACCTCATTCCTCATTCTTGTACCACCCTACACTTCCACCTCATTCCTCATTCTTGTACCACCCTACACTTCCACCTCATTCCTCATTCTTCTACCACCCTACACTTCCACCTCATTCCTCATTCTTGTACCACCCAACACTACCACCTCATTCCTCATTCTTGTACCACCCTACACTTCCACCTCATTCTTCATTCTTGTACCACCCTACACTTCCACCTCATTCCTCATTCTTCTACCACCCAACACTTCCACCTCATTCCTCATTCTTCTACCACCCTATACTTCCACCTCATTCCTCATTCTTCTACCACCCAACACTTCCACCTCATTCCTCATTCTTCTACCACCCTACACTTCCATCTCATTCCTCATTCTTCTACCACCCAACACTTCCACCTCATTCCTCATTCTTCTACCACCCTACACTTCCACCACATTCCTCATTCTTGTACCACCCAACACTTCCACCTCATTCTTCTACCACCCAACACTTCCCATTCCTCATTCTTGTAGCACCCTACACTTCCACCTCATTCCTCATTCTTGTACCACCCTACACTTCCACCACATTCCTCATTCTTCTACCACCCAACACTTCCACCTCATTCCTCATTCTTCTACCACCCTACACTTCCACCTCATTCCTCATTCTTCTACCACCCTACACTTCCACCTCATTCCTCATTCTTCTACCACCCTACACTTCCACCTCATTCCTCATTCTTCTACCACCCTACACTTCCACCTCATTCCTCATTCTTCTACCACCCTACACTTCCACCTCATTCCTCATTCTTCTACCACCCAACACTTCCACCTCATTCCTCATTCTTCTACCACCCAACACTTCCACCTCATTCCGCATTCTTCTACCACCCAAACACTTCCACCTCATTCCTCTCATTCTTCTACCACCCAACACTTCCACTCTCATTCCTCATTCTTCTACCACCCAACACTTCCACCTCATTCCTCATTCTTCTACCACCCAACACTTCCACCTCATTCCTCATTCTTATACCACCCAACACTTCCACCTCATTCCTCATTCTTCTACCACCCAACACTTCCACCTCATTCCTCATTCTTATACCACCCAACACTTCCACCTCATTCCTCATTCTTCTACCACCCAACACTTCCACCTCATTCCTCATTCCTCTACTCACCCAACACTTCCACCTCATTCCTCATTCTTCTACCACCCAACACTTCCACCTCATTCCTCATTCTTCTACCACCCTACACTTCCACCTCATTCCTCATTCTTCTACCACCCTACACTTCCACCTCATTCCTCACTCTTCTACCACCCAACACTTCCACCTCATTCCTCATTCTTCTACCACCCAACACTTCCACCTCATTCCTCACTCTTCTACCACCCAACACTTCCACCTCATTCCTCATTCTTCTACCACCCAACACTTCCACCTCATTCCTCATTCTTCTACCACCCTACACTTGCACCTCATTCCTCATTCTTCTACCACCCTACACTTCCACCTCATTCCTCCTTCTTCTACCACCCTACACTTCCACCACATTCCTCATTCTTGTACCACCCAACACTTCCACCTCATTCCTCATTCT
This sequence comes from Calotriton arnoldi, assembly GCA_963921515.1. NCBI lineage: Eukaryota > Metazoa > Chordata > Amphibia > Caudata > Salamandridae > Calotriton > Calotriton arnoldi. Next base: position 28,409 of record CAWUFW010013220.1, read on the forward strand.
TCTACGCCCCAACACTTCCACTTCATTCCTCATTCTTCCACCACCCAACACTTCCTATTTTCTTTATCTCACTCTTGCAGGTTCATTTTCATCCCCTCCCTCCCTTGGTCACGGTTTTCTCTCTTTCTTTCCATCCTTTTTGCATTTCTCTTGCTTCGTCTGGTTCATAGGTTGATAGGCCAAAAATGAGTATATCACACAAGTAGTGCATTCCACCTATATGTTCAGTTATTTCTAATCTGAGAACCACTGATATGCTGGTTCAGGCTTTCTTCACAAGAGGATGAACCCTTGCTAGCTACTGTGACATGCCTCAGTTTTTTTTTCCTACTGCGGCTCACATCAAAAGCCACTATTTTTCAGTAACGTGAAGCACAGTTGGCTCTGCAAGGAAGACAGAGGGTAGCTAAGTTTCAAACCATAAAGATTTATTAAAGGATTCGCAAAGTTATAAACTCGAATCATCAAATTAGTCATAATCAAAAATCAATATATGAATTCATTAGTCAATATATTCAAAGCAATCCAAAGGTCATAAAACAAAGACAAACTATTAAAAGTTGTCTCAAAAGGATAGTTACCAAGATCAGTTCTCCCATAAAGAGAGCGCCCTAAGTCAGGAAAGGTTCTGCTGAGAAGTCGGGAAAGGCATCTGCCTAGACGTCCAGCACAGAAGCTTCCAGAGAACTTTCTCGATTGCATTAGCTTAAATCACACGATTCGAACGTTTGATTCACCTAAAATGGTTCCCACCTAGTGGACCAATCTAGTTAAGGCGCAAGCAGATGACATAAACTCATTATTGTCTCAAGCAACTTCACCACCTGGCTGCTCTAAACGTCCTTCATAACTTGTTACATTGGGCCAAGCTGTGCAACAGCTCGTTAGGAATTCTACAAGGATTGTGTTAAAGAAAACATTTCACATGAGACCAGAACACCAAGGGCCCATTGAGGTAATATACGTGGAGTCGACTCTCCTGGAATTAAAAAGACGTGTTAGGAAAGTAAGATGGCAACTACATGTGAGCCACTTTTAAATGCCGCCTACATTAGCAAATTTGTGTGTTACATGTACATGTAAATGTCGATACAAGTGCAAAACAATTAAGTATGAGAATATTGGCATCACTTTCACCACCCTACACTTCCACCTCATTCCTCATTCTTGTACCACCCTACACTTCCACCTCATTCCTCATTCTGGTACCACCCTACACTTCCACCTCACTCCTCATTCTTGTACCACCCTACACTTCCACCTCATTCCCCTTTCTTCCACCACCCTACACTTCCACCTCATTCCTCATTCTTGTACCACCCTACACTTCCACCTCATTCCTCATTCTTGTACCACCCTACACTTCCACCTCATTCCTCATTCTTCTACCACCCTACACTTCCACCTCATTCCTCATTCTTGTACCACCCAACACTACCACCTCATTCCTCATTCTTGTACCACCCTACACTTCCACCTCATTCTTCATTCTTGTACCACCCTACACTTCCACCTCATTCCTCATTCTTCTACCACCCAACACTTCCACCTCATTCCTCATTCTTCTACCACCCTATACTTCCACCTCATTCCTCATTCTTCTACCACCCAACACTTCCACCTCATTCCTCATTCTTCTACCACCCTACACTTCCATCTCATTCCTCATTCTTCTACCACCTAACACTTCCACCTCATTCCTCATTCTTCTACCAACCCTACACTTCCACCACATTCCTCATTCTTGTACCACCCAACACTTCCACCTCATTCTTCTACCACCCAACACTTCCCATTCCTCATTCTTGTAGCACCCTACACTTCCACCTCATTCCTCATTCTTGTACCACCCTACACTTCCACCACATTCCTCATTCTTCTACCACCCAACACTTCCACCTCATTCCTCATTCTTCTACCACCCTACACTTCCACCTCATTCCTCATTCTTCTACCACCCTACACTTCCACCTCATTCCTCATTCTTCTACCATCCTACACTTCCACCTCATTCCTCATTCTTCTACCACCCTACACTTCCACCTCATTCCTCATTCTTCTACCACCCTACACTTCCACTCTCATTCCTCATTCTTCTACCACCCAACACTTCCACCTCATTCCTCATTCTTCTACCACCCAACACTTCCACCTCATTCCACATTCTTCTACCACCCAAACACTTCCACCTCATTCCTCATTCTTCTACCACCCAACACTTCCACCTCATTTCTCATTCTTCTACCACCCAACACTTCCACCTCATTCCTCATTCTTCTACCACCCAACACTTCCACCTCATTCCTCATTCTTATACCACCCAACACTTCCACCTCATTCCTCATTCTTCTACCACCCAACACTTCCACCTCATTCCTCATTCTTATACCACCCAACACTTCCAACTCATTCCTCATTCTTCTACCACCCAACACTTCCACCTCATTCCTCATTCCTCTACTACCCAACACTTCCACCTCATTCCTCATTCTTCTACCACCCAACACTTCCACCTCATTCCTCATTCTTCTACCACCCTACACTTCCACCTCATTCCTCATTCTTCTACCACCCTACACTTCCACCTCATTCCTCACTCTTCTACCACCCAACACTTCCACCTCATTCCTCATTCTTCTACCACCCAACACTTCCACCTCATTCCTCACTCTTCTACCACCCAACACTTCCACCTCATTCCTCATTCTTCTACCACCCAACACTTCCACCTCATTCCTCATTCTTCTACCACCCTACACTTCCACCTCATTCCTCTTTCTTCTACCACCCTCCACTTCCACCTCACCCCTCATTCTAGTACCACCCAACACTTCCACCTCATTCCTCATTCTTGTACCTTTCTTGTACCACCCTATACTTCCACCTCATTCTTGTACCACCCTACACTTCCCCCTCATTCCTCATTCTTATACCACCCAACACTTCCACCTCACTCCTCATTCTTCTACCACCCTACACTTCCACCTCATTCCTCCTTCTTGTACCGCCCTACACTTCCACCTCATTCCTCATTCTTCTACCACCCAACACTTCCACCTCATTCCTCATTCTTCTACCACCCTACACTTCCACCTCATTCCTCATTCTTCTACTGCCCAACACTTCCACCTCATTCCTCATTCTTCTACCGCCCAACACTTCCACCTCATTCCTCATTCTTCAACCACCCTACACTTCACCTCATTCTTCTACCACCCAACACTTCCACCTCATCATTCTTCTACCACCCAACACTTCCACCTCATTCCTCATTCTTCTACCAATCCTACACTTCCCTACTCATTCCTCATTCTTCTACCACCCAACACTTCATTCCTCATTCTTCTACCACCCTACACTTGCACCTCATTCCTCATTCTTCTACCACCCTACACTTCCACCTCATTCCTCCTTCTTCTACCACCCTACACTTCCACCACATTCCTCATTCTTGTACCACCCAACACTTCCACCTCATTCCTCATTCTTCTACGCCCCAACACTTCCACTTCATTCCTCATTCTTCCACCACCCAACACTTCCTATTTTCTTTATCTCCACTCTTGCAGGTTCATTTTCATCCCCTCTCCTCCCTTGGTCACGGTTTTCCTCTCTTTCTTTCCATCCTTTTGCATTTCTCTTGCTTCGTCTGGTTCATAGGTTGATAGGCCAAAAATGAGTATATCACACAAGTAGTGCATTCCACCTATATGTTCGTTATTTCTAATCTGAGAACCACTGATATGCTGGTTCAGGCTTTCTTCACAAGAGGATGAACCCTTGCTAGCTACTGTGACATGCCTCAGTTTTTTTTTTCCTACTGCGGCTCACATCAAAAGCCACTATTTTTCAGTAACGTGAAGCACAGTTGGCTCTGCAAGGAAGACAGAGGGTAGCTAAGTTTCAAACCATAAAGATTTATTAAAGGATTCGCAAAGTTATAAACTCGAATCATCAAATTAGTCATAATCAAAAATCAATATATGAATTCATTAGTCAATATATTCAAAGCAATCCAAAGGTCATAAAACAAAGACAAACTATTAAAAGTTGTCTCAAAAGGATAGTTACTAAGATCAGTTCTCCCATAAAGAGAGCGCCTAAGTCAGGAAAGGTTCTGCTGAGAAGTCGGGAAAGGCATCTGCCTAGACGTCAAGCACAGAAGCTTCCAGAGAACTTTCTCGATTGCATTAGCTTAAATCACACGATTCGAACGTTTGATTCACCTAAAATGGTTCCCACCTAGTGGACCAATCAAGTTAAGGCGCAAGCAGATGACATAAACTCATTATTGTCTCAAGCAACTTCACCACCTGGCTGCTCTAAACGTCCTTCATAACTTGTTACATTGGGCCAAGCTGTGCAACAGCTCGTTAGGAATTCTACAAGGATTGTGTTAAAGAAAACATTTCACATGAGACCAGAACACCAAGGGCCCATTGAGGTAATATACGTGAGTCGACTCTCCTGGAATTAAAAAGACGTGTTAGGAAAGTAAGATGGCAACTACATGTGAGCCACTTTTAAAATGCCGCCTCCATTAGCAAATTTGTGTGTTACATGTACATGTAAATGTCGATACAAGTGCAAAACAATTAAGTATGAGAATATTGGCATCACTTTCACCACCCTACACTTCCACCTCATTCCTCATTCTTGTACCACCCTACACTTCCACCTCATTCCTCATTCTGGTACCACCCTACACTTCCACCTCACTCCTCATTCTTGTACCACCCTACACTTCCACCTCATTCCCCTTTCTTCCACCACCCTACACTTCCACCTCATTCCTCATTCTTGTACCACCCTACACTTCCACCTCATTCCTCATTCTTGTACCACCCTACACTTCCACCTCATTCCTCATTCTTCTACCACCCTACACTTCCACCTCATTCCTCATTCTTGTACCACCCAACACTACCACCTCATTCCTCATTCTTGTACCACTCCTACACTTCCACCTCATTCTTCATTCTTGTACCACCCTACACTTCCACCTCATTCCTCATTCTTCTACCACCCAACACTTCCACCTCATTCCTCATTCTTCTACCAACCCTATACTTCCACCTCATTCCTCATTCTTCTACCACCCAACACTTCCACCTCATTCCTCATTCTTCTACCACCCTACACTTCCATCTCATTCCTCATTCTTCTACCACCCAACACTTCCACCTCATTCCTCATTCTTCTACCACCCTACACTTCCACCACATTCCTCATTCTTGTACCACCCAACACTTCCACCTCATTCTTCTACCACCCAACACTTCCCATTCCTCATTCTTGTAGCACCCTACACTTCCACCTCATTCCTCATTCTTGTACCACCCTACACTTCCACCACATTCCTCATTCTTCTACCACCCAACACTTCCACCTCATTCCTCATTCTTCTACCACCCTACACTTCCACCTCATTCCTCATTCTTCTACCACCCTACACTTCCACCTCATTCCTCATTCTTCTACCACCCTACACTTCCACCTCATTCCTCATTCTTCTACCACCCTACACTTCCACCTCATTCCTCATTCTTCTACCACCCTACACTTCCACCTCATTCCTCATTCTTCTACCACCCAACACTTCCACCTCATTCCTCATTCTTCTACCACCCAACACTTCCACCTCATTCCGCATTCTTCTACCACCCAAACACTTCCACCTCATTCCTCATTCTTCTACCACCCAACACTTCCACCTCATTTCTCATTCTTCTACCACCCAACACTTCCACCTCATTCCTCATTCTTCTACCACCCAACACTTCCACCTCATTCCTCATTCTTATACCACCCAACACTTCCACCTCATTCCTCATTCTTCTACCACCCAACACTTCCACCTCATTCCTCATTCTTATACCACCCAACACTTCCACCTCATTCCTCATTCTTCTACCACCCAACACTTCCACCTCATTCCTCATTCCTCTACTACCCAACACTTCCACCTCATTCCTCATTCTTCTACCACCCAACACTTCCACCTCATTCCTCATTCTTCTACCACCCTACACTTCCACCTCATTCCTCATTCTTCTACCACCCTACACTTCCACCTCATTCCTCACTCTTCTACCACCTAACACTTCCACCTCATTCCTCATTCTTCTACCACCCAACACTTCCACCTCATTCCTCACTCTTCTACCACCCAACACTTCCACCTCATTCCTCATTCTTCTACCACCCAACACTTCCACCTCATTCCTCACTCTTCTACCACCCAACACTTCCACCTCATTCCTCATTCTTCTACCACCCAACACTTCCACCTCACCCCTCATTCTAGTACCACCCAACACTTCCACCTCATTCCTCATTCTTGTACCTTTCTTGTACCACCCTATACTTCCACCTCATTCTTGTACCACCCTACACTTCCACCTCATTCCTCATTCTTCTACCACCCAACACTTCCACCTCACTCCTCATTCTTCTACCACCCTACACTTCCACCTCATTCCTCCTTCTTGTACCGCCCTACACTTCCACCTCATTCCTCATTCTTCTACCACCCAACACTTCCACCTCATTCCTCATTCTTCTACCACCCTACACTTCCACCTCATTCCTCATTCTTCTACCGCCCAACACTTCCACCTCATTCCTCATTCTTCTACCGCCCAACACTTCCACCTCATTCCTCATTCTTCAACCACCCTACACTTCACCTCATTCTTCTACCACCCAACACTTCCACCTCATCATTCTTCTACCACCCAACACTTCCACCTCATTCCTCATTCTTCTACCACCCTACACTTCCTACTCATTCCTCATTCTTCTACCACCCAACACTTCATTCCTCATTCTTCTACCACCCTACACTTGCACCTCATTCCTCATTCTTCTACCACCCTACACTTCCACCTCATTCCTCCTTCTTCTACCACCCTACACTTCCACCACATTCCTCATTCTTGTACCACCCAACACTTCCACCTCATTCCTCATTCTTCTACGCCCCAACACTTCCACTTCATTCCTCATTCTTCCACCACCCAACACTTCCTATTTTCTTTATCTCACTCTTGCAGGTTCATTTTCATCCCCTCTCCCTCCCTTGGTCACGGTTTTCCTCTCTTTCTTTCCATCCTTTTGCATTTCTCTTGCTTCGTCTGGTTCATAGGTTGATAGGCCACAAAATGAGTATATCACACAAGTAGTGCATTCCACCTATATGTTCGTTATTTCTAATCTGAGAACCACTGATATGCTGGTTCAGGCTTTCTTCACAAGAGGATGAACCCTTGCTAGCTACTGTGACATGCCTCAGTTTTTTTCCTACTGCGGCTCACATCAAAAGTCACTATTTTTCAGTAACGTGAAGCACAGTTGGCTCTGCAAGGAAGACAGAGGGTAGCTAAGTTTCAAACCATAAAGATTTATTAAAGGATTACGCAAAGTTATAAACTCGAATCATCAAATTAGTCATAATCAAAAATCAATATATGAATTCATTAGTCAATATATTCAAAGCAATCCAAAGGTCATAAAACAAAGACAAACTATTAAAAGTTGTCTCAAAAGGATAGTTACCAAGATCAGTTCTCCCATAAAGAGAGCGCCTAAGTCAGGAAAGGTTCTGCTGAGAAGTCGGGAAAGGCATCTGCCTAGACGTCAAGCACAGAAGCTTCCAGAGAACTTTCTCGATTGCATTAGCTTAAATCACACGATTCGAACGTTTGATTCACCTAAAATGGTTCCCACCTAGTGGACCAATCAAGTTAAGGCGCAAGCAGATGACATAAACTCATTATTGTCTCAAGCAACTTCACCACCTGGCTGCTCTAAACGTCCTTCATAACTTGTTACATTGGGCCAAGCTGTGCAACAGCTCGTTAGGAATTCTACAAGGATTGTGTTAAAGAAAACATTTCACATGAGACCAGAACACCAAGGGCCCATTGAGGTAATATACGTGGAGTCGACTCTCCTGGAATTAAAAAGACGTGTTAGGAAAGTAAGATGGCAACTACATGTGAGCCACTTTTAAAATGCCGCCTACATTAGCAAATTTGTGTGTGTACATGTAAATGTCGATACAAGCGCAAAACAATTAAGTATGAGAATATTGGCATCACTTTCACCACCCTACACTTCCACCTCATTCCTCATTCTTGTACCACCCTACACTTCCACCTCATTCCTCATTCTGGTACCACCCTACACTTCCACCTCATTCCTCATTCTTGTACCACCCTACACTTCCACCTCATTCCCCTTTCTTCCACCACCCTACACTTCCACCTCATTCCTCATTCTTGTACCACCCTACACTTCCACCTCATTCCTCATTCTTGTACCACCCTACACTTCCACCTCATTCCTCATTCTTCTACCACCCTACACTTCCACCTCATTCCTCATTCTTCTACCACCCTACACTTCCACCTCATTCCCCTTTCTTCCACCACCCTACACTTCCACCTCATTCCTCATTCTTGTACCACCCTACACTTCCACCTCATTCCTCATTCTTCTACCACCCTACACTTCCACCTCATTCCTCATTCTTCTACCACCCTACACTTCCACCTCATTCCCATTCTTGTACCACCCAACACTTCCACCTCATTCCTCATTCTAGTACCACCCAACACTTCCACCTCATTCCTCATTCTTGTACCACCCAACACTACCACCTCATTCCTCATTCTTGTACCACCCTATACTTCCACCGCATTCTTCATTCTTGTACCACCCTACACTTCCACCTCATTCCTCATTCTTCTACCACCCAACACTTCCACCTCATTCCTCATTCTTCTACCACCCTATACTTCCACCTCATTCCTCATTCTTCTACCACCCAACACTTCCACCTCATTCCTCATTCTTCTACCACCCTACACTTCCACCTCATTCCTCATTCTTCTACCACCCAACACTTCCACCTCATTCCTCATTCTTCTACCACCCTACACTTCCACCACATTCCTCATTCTTGTACCACCCAACACTTCCACCTCATTCTTCTACCACCCTACACATCCAATTCCTCATTCTTGTAGCACCCTACACTTCCACCACATTCCTCATTCTTGTACCACCCTACACTTCCACCTCATTCCTCATTCTTCTACCACCCAACACTTTCACCTCATTCCTCATTCTTCTACCACCCTACACTTCCACCTCATTCCTCATTCTTCTACCACCCTACACTTCCACCTCATTCCTCATTCTTCTACCACCCTACACTTCCACCTCATTCCTCATTCTTCTACCACCCAACACTTCCACCTCATTCCTCATTCTTCTACCACCCTACACTTCCACCTCACTCCTCACTCTTCTACCACCCAACACTTCCACCTCATTCCTCACTCTTCTACCACCCAACACTTCCACCTCATTCCTCATTCTTCTACCACCCTACACTTCCACCACATTCCTCATTCTTGTACCACCCAACACTTCCACCTCATTCTTCTACCACCCTACACTTCCCATTCCTCATTCTTGTAGCACCCTACACTTCCACCTCATTCCTCATTCTTGTACCACCCTACACTTCCACCTCATTCCTCAATCTTCTACCACCCAACACTTTCACCTCATTCCTCATTCTTCTACCACCCTACACTTCCACCTCCTTCCTCATTCTTCTACCACCCTACACTTCCACCTCATTCCTCATTCTTCTACCACCCTACACTTCCACCTCATTCCTCATTCTTCTACCACCCAACACTTCCACCTCATTCCTCATTCTTCTACCACCCAACACTTCCACCTCATTCCTCATTCTTCTACCACCCTACACTTCCACCTCAATCCTCATTCTTCTACCACCCTACACTTCCACCTCATTCCTCACTCTTCTACCACCCAACACTTCCACCTCATTTCTCATTCTTCTACCACCCAACACTTCCACCTCATTCCTCACTCTTCTACCACCCAACACTTCCACCTCATTCCTCATTCTTCTACCACCCAACACTTCCACCTCATTCCTCATTCTTCTACCACCCTACACTTCCACCTCATTCCTCTTTCTTCTACAACCCTCCACTTCCACCTCACCCCTCATTCTAGTACCACCCAACACTTCCACCTCATTCCTCATTCTTGTACCTTTCTTGAACCACCCTATACTTCCACCTCATTCCTCATTCTTGTACCACCCTACACTTCCACCTCATTCTTCATTCTTCTACCACCCAACACTTCCACCTCATTCCTCATTCTTCTACCACCCTACACTTCCACCTCATTCCTCATTCTTCTACCACCCAACACTTCCACCTCATTCCTCACTCTTCTACCACCCAACACTTCCACCTCATTCCTCATTCTTCTACCACCCAACACTTCCACCTCATTCCTCATTCTTCTACCACCCTACACTTCCACCTCATTCCTCTTTCTTCTACAACCCTCCACTTCCACCTCACCCCTCATTCTAGTACCACCCAACACTTCCACCTCATTCCTCATTCTTGTACCTTTCTTGAACCACCCTATACTTCCACCTCATTCCTCATTCTTGTACCACCCTACACTTCCACCTCATTCCTCATTCTTCTACCACACAACACTTCCACCTCATTCCTCATTCTTCTACCACCCTACACTTCCACCTCATTCCTCATTCTTCTACCACCCAACACTTCCACCTCATTCCTCATTCTTCTACCACCCAACACTTCCACCTCATTCCGCATTCTTCTACCACCCAAACACTTCCACCTCATTCCTCATTCTTCTACCACCCAACACTTCCACCTCATTTCTCATTCTTCTTCCACCCAACACTTCCACCTCATTCCTCATTCTTCTACCACCCAACACTTCCACCTCATTCCTCATTCTTCTAGCACCCTACACTTCCACCTCATTCCTCATTCTTCTACCACCCAACACTTCCACCTTATTCTTCTACCACCCTACACTTCCCATTCCTCATTCTTGTAGCACCCTACACTTCCACCTCATTCCTCATTCTTGTACCACCCTACACTTCCACCTCATTCCTCATTCTTCTACCACCCAACACTTTCACCTCATTCTTCTACCACCCTACACTTCCACCTCATTCCTCATTCTTCTACCACCCTACACTTCCACCTCATTCCTCATTCTTCTACCACCCTACACTTCCACCTCATTCCTCATTCTTCTACCACCCAACACTTCCACCTCATTCCTCATTCTTCTACCACCCAACACTTCCACCTCATTCCTCATTCTTCTACCACCCTACACTTCCACCTCATTCCTCATTCTTCTACCACCCTACACTTCCACCTCACTCCTCACTCTTCTACCACCCAACACTTCCACCTCATTCCTCACTCTTCTACCACCCAACACTTCCACCTCATTCCTCATTCTTCTACCACCCTACACTTCCACCACATTCCTCATTCTTGTACCACCCAACACTTCCACCTCATTCTTCTACCACCCTACACTTCCCATTCCTCATTCTTGTAGCACCCTACACTTCCACCTCATTCCTCATTCTTGTACCACCCTACACTTCCACCTCATTCCTCATTCTTCTAACACCCAACACTTTCACCTCATTCCTCATTCTTCTACCACCCTACACTTCCACCTCCTTCCTCATTCTTCTACCACCCTACACTTCCACCTCATTCCTCATTCTTCTACCACCCTACACTTCCACCTCATTCCTCATTCTTCTACCACCCAACACTTCCACCTCATTCCTCATTCTTCTACCACCCAACACTTCCACCTCATTCCTCATTCTTCTACCACCCTACACTTCCACCTCAATCCTCATTCTTCTACCACCCTACACTTCCACCTCATTCCTCACTCTTCTACCACCCAACACTTCCACCTCATTCCTCATTCTTCTACCACCCTACACTTCCACCACATTCCTCATTCTTGTACCACCCTACACTTCCACCTCATTCCTCATTCTTGTACCACCCTACACTTCCACCTCATTCCTCATTCTTCTACCACACAACACTTCCACCTCATTCCTCATTCTTCTACCACCCTACACTTCCCACCTCATTCCTCATTCTTCTACCACCCAACACTTCCACCTCATTCCTCATTCTTCTACCACCCAACACTTCCACCTCATTCCTCATTCTTCTACCACCCTACACTTCCACCTCAATCCTCATTCTTCTACCACCCTACACTTCCACCTCATTCCTCACTCTTCTACCACCCAACACTTCCACCTCATTCCTCACTCTTCTACCACCCAACACTTCCACCTCATTCCTCATTCTTCTACCACCCTACACTTCCACCACATTCCTCATTCTTGTACCACCCAACACTTCCACCTCATTCTTCTACCACCCTACACTTCCCATTCCTCATTCTTGTAGCACCCTACACTTCCACCTCATTCCTCATTCTTGTACCACCCTACACTTCCACCTCATTCCTCATTCTTCTACCACCCAACACTTTCACCTCATTCCTCATTCTTCTACCACCCTACACTTCCACCTCCTTCCTCATTCTTCTACCACCCTACACTTCCACCTCATTCCTCATTCTTCTACCACCCTACACTTCCACCTCATTCCTCATTCTTCTACCACCCAACACTTCCACCTCATTCCTCATTCTTCTACCACCCAACACTTCCACCTCATTCCTCATTCTTCTACCACCCTACACTTCCACCTCAATCCTCATTCTTCTACCACCCTACACTTCCACCTCATTCCTCACTCTTCTACCACCCAACACTTCCACCTCATTTCTCATTCTTCTACCACCCAACACTTCCACCTCATTCCTCACTCTTCTACCACCCAACACTTCCACCTCATTCCTCATTCTTCTACCACCCAACACTTCCACCTCATTCCTCATTCTTCTACCACCCTACACTTCCACCTCATTCCTCTTTCTTCTACAACCCTCCACTTCCACCTCACCCCTCATTCTAGTACCACCCAACACTTCCACCTCATTCCTCATTCTTGTACCTTTCTTGAACCACCCTATACTTCCACCTCATTCCTCATTCTTGTACCACCCTACACTTCCACCTCATTCCTCATTCTTCTACCACCCAACACTTCCACCTCATTCCTCATTCTTCTACCACCCTACACTTCCACCTCATTCCTCATTCTTCTACCACCCAACACTTCCACCTCATTCCTCATTCTTCTACCACCCAACACTTCCACCTCATTCCGCATTCTTCTACCACCCAAACACTTCCACCTCATTCCTCATTCTTCTACCACCCAACACTTCCACCTCATTTCTCATTCTTCTTCCACCCAACACTTCCACCTCATTCCTCATTCTTCTACCACCCAACACTTCCACCTCATTCCTCATTCTTATACTACCCAACTCTTCCACCTCATTCCTCATTCTTCTACCACCCAACACTTCCACCTCATTCCTCATTCTTATACCACCCAACACTTCCACCTCATTCCTCATTCTTCTACCACCCAACACTTCCACCTCATTCCTCATTCCTCTACTACCCAACACTTCCACCTCATTCCTCATTCTTCTACCACCCAACACTTCCACCTCATTCCTCATTCTTCTACCACCCTACACTTCCACCTCATTCCTCATTCTTCTACCACCCTACACTTCCACCTCATTCCTCACTCTTCTACCACCCAACACTTCCACCTCATTCCTCATTCTTCTACCACCCAACACTTCCACCTCATTCCTCACTCTTCTCCCTCACTCTTCTACCACCCAACACTTCCACCTCATTCCTCATTCTTCTACCACCCTACACTTCCACCACATTCCTCATTCTTGTACCACCCTACACTTCCACCTCATTCCTCATTCTTGTACCACCCTACACTTCCACCTCATTCCTCATTCTTCTACCACACAACACTTCCACCTCATTCCTCATTCTTCTACCACCCTACACTTCCACCTCATTCCTCATTCTTCTACCACCCAACACTTCCACCTCATTCCTCATTCTTCTACCACCCAACACTTCCACCTCATTCCTCATTCTTCTACCACCCTACACTTCCACCTCAATCCTCATTCTTCTACCACCCTACACTTCCACCTCATTCCTCACTCTTCTACCACCCAACACTTCCACCTCATTCCTCACTCTTCTACCACCCAACACTTCCACCTCATTCCTCATTCTTCTACCACCCTACACTTCCACCACATTCCTCATTCTTGTACCACCCAACACTTCCACCTCATTCTTCTACCACCCTACACTTCCCATTCCTCATTCTTGTAGCACCCTACACTTCCACCTCATTCCTCATTCTTGTACCAATCCTACACTTCCACCTCATTCCTCATTCTTCTACCACCCAACACTTTCACCTCATTCCTCATTCTTCTACCACCCTACACTTCCACCTCCTTCCTCATTCTTCTACCACCCCTACACTTCCACCTCATTCCTCATTCTTCTACCAACCCAACACTTCCACCTCATTCCTCACTCTTCTACCACCCCAACACTTCCACCTCATTCCTCATTCTTCTACCACCCAACACTTCCACCTCATTCCTCATTCTTCTACCACCCTACACTTCCACCTCATTCCTCTTTCTTCTACAACCCTCCACTTCCACCTCACCCCTCATTCTAGTACCACCCAACACTTCCACCTCATTCCTCATTCTTGTACCTTTCTTGAACCACCCTATACTTCCACCTCATTCCTCATTCTTGTACCACCCTACACTTCCACCTCATTCCTCATTCTTCTACCACCCAACACTTCCACCTCATTCCTCATTCTTCTACCACCCTACACTTCCACCTCATTCCTCATTCTTCTACCACCCAACACTTCCACCTCATTCCTCATTCTTCTACCACCCAACACTTCCACCTCATTCCGCATTCTTCTACCACCCAAACACTTCCACCTCATTCCTCATTCTTCTACCACCCAACACTTCCACCTCATTTCTCATTCTTCTTCCACCCAACACTTCCACCTCATTCCTCATTCTTCTACCACCTAACACTTCCACCTCATTCCTCATTCTTATACTACCCAACTCTTCCACCTCATTCCTCATTCTTCTACCACCCAACACTTCCACTCTCATTCCTCATTCTTATACCACCCAACACTTCCACCTCATTCCTCATTCTTCTACCACCCAACACTTCCACCTCATTCCTCATTCCTCTACTACCCAACACTTCCACCTCATTCCTCATTCTTCTACCACCCAACACTTCCACCTCATTCCTCATTCTTCTACCACCCTACACTTCCACCTCATTCCTCATTCTTCTACCACCCCTACACTTCCACCTCATTCCTCACTCTTCTACCACCCAACACTTCCACCTCATTCCTCATTCTTCTACCACCCAACACTTCCACCTCATTCCTCACTCTTCTACCACCCAACACTTCCACCTCATTCCTCATTCTTCTACCACCCAACACTTCCACCTCATTCCTCATTCTTCTACCACCCTACACTTCCACCTCATTCCTCTTTCTTCTACCACCCTCCACTTCCACCTCACCCCTCATTCTAGTGCCACCCAACACTTCCACCTCATTCCTCATTCTTGTACCTTTCTTGTACCACCCTATACTTCCACCTCATTCTTGTACCACCCTACACTTCCACCTCATTCTTCTACCACCCAACACTTCCACCTCACTCCTCATTCTTCTACCACCCTACACTTCGACCTCATTCCTCATTCTTGTACCGCCCTACACTTCCACCTCATTCCTCATTCTTCTACCACCCAACACTTCCACCTCATTCCTCATTCTTCTACCACCCTACACTTCCACCTCATTCCTCATTCTTCTACCGCCCAACACTTCCACCTCATTCCTCATTCTTCAACCACCCTACACTTCACCTCATTCTTCTACCACCCAACACTTCCACCTCATCATTCTTCTACCACCCAACACTTCCACCTCATTCCTCATTCTTCTACCACCCTACACTTCCTCCTCATTCCTCATTCTTCTACCACCCAACACTTCATTCCTCATTCTTCTACCACCCTACACTTGCACCTCATTCCTCATTCTTCTACCACCCTACACTTCCACCTCATTCCTCCTTCTTCTACCACCCTACACTTCCACCTCATTCCTCATTCTTGTACCGCCCTACACTTCCACCTCATTCCTCATTCTTCTACCACCCAACACTTCCACCTCATTCCTCATTCTTCTACCACCCTACACTTCCACCTCATTCCTCATTCTTCTACTGCTTAACACTTCCACCTCATTCCTCATTCTTCTACCGCCCAACACTTCCACCTCATTCCTCATTCTTCAACCACCCTACACTTCACCTCATTCTTCTACCACCCAACACTTCCATCTCATCATTCTTCTACCACCCAACACTTCCACCTCATTCCTCATTCTTCTACCACCCTACACTTCCTCCTCATTCCTCATTCTTCTACCACCCAACACTTCATTCCTCATTCTTCTACCACCCTACACTTGCACCTCATTCCTCATTCTTCTACCACCCTACACTTCCACCTCATTCCTCCTTCTTCTACCACCCTACCCTTCCACCACATTCCTCATTCTTGTACCACCCAACACTTCCACCTCATTCCTCATTCTTCTACGCCCAACACTTCCACTTCATTCCTCATTCTTCCACCACCCAACACTTCCTATTTTCTTTATCTCACTCTTGCAGGTTCATTTTCATCCCCTCTCCCTCCCTTGGTCACGGTTTTCCTCTCTTTCTTTCCATCCTTTTTGCATTTCTCTTGCTTCGTCCGGTTCATAGGTTGACAGGCCTAAAAATGAGTATATCACACAAGTAGTGCATTCCACCTATATGTTAGTTATTTCTAATCTGAGAACCACTGATTTGCTGGTTCAGGCTTTCTTCACAAAAGGATGAACCCTTGCTAGCTACTGTGACATGCCTCAGTTTTTTTTTTCCTACTGCGGCTCACATCAAAAGCCACTATTTTTCAGTAACGTGAAGCACAGTTGGCTCTGCAAGGAAGACAGAGGGTAGCTAAGTTTCAAACCATAAAGATTTATTAAAGGATTAGCAAAGTTATAAACTCAAATCATCAAATTAGTCATAATCAAAAATCAATATATGAATTCATTAGTCAATATATTCAAAGCAATCCAAAGGTCATAAAACAAAGACAAACTATTAAAAGTTGTCTCAAAAGGATAGTTACCAAGATCAGTTCTCCCATAAAGAGAGCGCCTAAGTCAGGAAAGGTTCTGCTGAGAAGTCGGGGAAAGGCATCTGCCTAGACGTCAAGCACAGAAGCTTCCAGAGAACTTTCTCGATTGCATTAGCTTAAATCACACGATTCGAACGTTTGATTCACCTAAAATGGTTCCCACCTAGTGGACCAATCAAGTTAAGGCGCAAGCAGATGACATAAACTCATTATTGTCTCAAGCAACTTCACCACCTGGCTGCTCTAAACGTCCTTCATAACTTGTTACATTGGGCCAAGCTGTGCAACAGCTCGTTAGGAATTCTACAAGGATTGTGTTAAAGAAAACATTTCACATGAGACCAGAACACCAAGGGCCCATTGAGGTAATATACGTGGAGTCGACTCTCCTGGAATTAAAAGACGTGTTAGGAAAGTAAGATGGCAACTACATGTGAGCCACTTTTAAAATACCGCCTACATTAGCAAATTTGTGTGTTACATGTACATGTAAATGTCGATACAAGTGCAAAACAATTAAGTATGAGAATATTGGCATCACTTTCACCACCCTACACTTCCACCTCATTCCTCATTCTTGTACCACCCTACACTTCCACCTCATTCCTCATTCTGGTACCACCCTACACTTCCACCTCACTCCTCATTCTTGTACCACCCTACACTTCCACCTCATTCCCCTTTCTTCCACCACCCTACACTTCCACCTCATTCCTCATTCTTGTACCACCCTACACTTCCACCTCATTCCTCATTCTTGTACCACCCTACACTTCCACCTCATTCCTCATTCTTCTACCACCCTACACTTCCACCTCATTCCTCATTCTTGTACCACCCAACACTACCACCTCATTCCTCATTCTTGTACCACCCTACACTTCCACCTCATTCTTCATTCTTGTACCACCCTACACTTCCACCTCATTCCTCATTCTTCTACCACCCAACACTTCCACCTCATTCCTCATTCTTCTACCACCCTATACTTCCACCTCATTCCTCATTCTTCTACCACCCAACACTTCCACCTCATTCCTCATTCTTCTACCACCCTACACTTCCATCTCATTCCTCATTCTTCTACCACCCAACACTTCCACCTCATTCCTCATTCTTCTACCACCCTACACTTCCACCACATTCCTCATTCTTGTACCACCCAACACTTCCACCTCATTCTTCTACCACCCAACACTTCCCATTCCTCATTCTTGTAGCACCCTACACTTCCACCTCATTCCTCATTCTTGTACCACCCTACACTTCCACCACATTCCTCATTCTTCTACCACCCAACACTTCCACCTCATTCCTCATTCTTCTACCACCCTACACTTCCACCTCATTCCTCATTCTTCTACCACCCTACACTTCCACCTCATTCCTCATTCTTCTACCACCCTACACTTCCACCTCATTCCTCATTCTTCTACCACCCTACACTTCCACCTCATTCCTCATTCTTCTACCACCCAACACTTCCACCTCATTCCTCATTCTTCTACCACCCAACACTTCCACCTCATTCCGCATTCTTCTACCACCCAAACACTTCCACCTCATTCCTCATTCTTCTACCACCCAACACTTCCACCTCATTTCTCATTCTTCTACCACCCAACACTTCCACCTCATTCCTCATTCTTCTACCACCCAACACTTCCACCTCATTCCTCATTCTTCTACCACCCTACACTTCCACCTCATTCCTCATTCTTCTACCACCCTACACTTCCACCTCATTCCTCATTCTTCTACCACCCTACACTTCCACCTCATTCCTCATTCTTCTACCACCCAACACTTCCACCTCATTCCTCATTCTTCTACCACCCTACACTTCCACCTCACTCCTCACTCTTCTACCACCCAACACTTCCACCTCATTCCTCACTCTTCTACCACCCAACACTTCCACCTCATTCCTCATTCTTCTACCACCCTACACTTCCACCACATTCCTCATTCTTGTACCACCCAACACTTCCACCTCATTCTTCTACCACCCTACACTTCCCATTCCTCATTCTTGTAGCACCCTACACTTCCACCTCATTCCTCATTCTTGTACCACCCTACACTTCCACCTCATTCCTCAATCTTCTACCACCCAACACTTTCACCTCATTCCTCATTCTTCTACCACCCTACACTTCCACCTCCTTCCTCATTCTTCTACCACCCTACACTTCCACCTCATTCCTCATTCTTCTACCACCCTACACTTCCACCTCATTCCTCATTCTTCTACCACCCAACACTTCCACCTCATTCCTCATTCTTCTACCACCCAACACTTCCACCTCATTCCTCATTCTTCTACCACCCTACACTTCCACCTCAATCCTCATTCTTCTACCACCCTACACTTCCACCTCATTCCTCACTCTTCTACCACCCAACACTTCCACCTCATTTCTCATTCTTCTACCACCCAACACTTCCACCTCATTCCTCACTCTTCTACCACCCAACACTTCCACCTCATTCCTCATTCTTCTACCACCCAACACTTCCACCTCATTCCTCATTCTTCTACCACCCTACACTTCCACCTCATTCCTCTTTCTTCTACAACCCTCCACTTCCACCTCACCCCTCATTCTAGTACCACCCAACACTTCCACCTCATTCCTCATTCTTGTACCTTTCTTGAACCACCCTATACTTCCACCTCATTCCTCATTCTTGTACCACCCTACACTTCCACCTCATTCTTCATTCTTCTACCACCCAACACTTCCACCTCATTCCTCATTCTTCTACCACCCTACACTTCCACCTCATTCCTCATTCTTCTACCACCCAACACTTCCACCTCATTCCTCACTCTTCTACCACCCAACACTTCCACCTCATTCCTCATTCTTCTACCACCCAACACTTCCACCTCATTCCTCATTCTTCTACCACCCTACACTTCCACCTCATTCCTCTTTCTTCTACAACCCTCCACTTCCACCTCACCCCTCATTCTAGTACCACCCAACACTTCCACCTCATTCCTCATTCTTGTACCTTTCTTGAACCACCCTATACTTCCACCTCATTCCTCATTCTTGTACCACCCTACACTTCCACCTCATTCCTCATTCTTCTACCACACAACACTTCCACCTCATTCCTCATTCTTCTACCACCCTACACTTCCACCTCATTCCTCATTCTTCTACCACCCAACACTTCCACCTCATTCCTCATTCTTCTACCACCCAACACTTCCACCTCATTCCGCATTCTTCTACCACCCAAACACTTCCACCTCATTCCTCATTCTTCTACCACCCAACACTTCCACCTCATTTCTCATTCTTCTTCCACCCAACACTTCCCACCTCATTCCTCATTCTTCTACCACCCAACACTTCCACCTCATTCCTCATTCTTCTAGCACCCTACACTTCCACCTCATTCCTCATTCTTCTACCACCCAACACTTCCACCTCATTCTTCTACCACCCTAAACTTCCCATTCCTCATTCTTGTAGCACCCTGCACTTCCACCTCATTCCTCATTCTTGTACCACCCTACACTTCCACCTCATTCCTCATTCTTCTACCACCCAACACTTTCACCTCATTCTTCTACCACCCTACACTTCCACCTCATTCCTCATTCTTCTACCACCCTACACTTCCACCTCATTCCTCATTCTTCTACCACCCTACACTTCCACCTCATTCCTCATTCTTCTACCACCCAACACTTCCACCTCATTCCTCATTCTTCTACCACCCAACACTTCCACCTCATTCCTCATTCTTCTACCACCCTACACTTCCACCTCATTCCTCATTCTTCTACCACCCTACACTTCCACCTCACTCCTCACTCTTCTACCACCCAACACTTCCACCTCATTCCTCACTCTTCTACCACCCAACACTTCCACCTCATTCCTCATTCTTCTACCACCCTACACTTCCACCACATTCCTCATTCTTGTACCACCCAACACTTCCACCTCATTCTTCTACCACCCTACACTTCCCATTCCTCATTCTTGTAGCACCCTACACTTCCACCTCATTCCTCATTCTTGTACCACCCTACACTTCCACCTCATTCCTCATTCTTCCTACCACCCAACACTTTCACCTCATTCCTCATTCTTCTACCACCCTACACTTCCACCTCCTTCCTCATTCTTCTAACACCCTACACTTCCACCTCATTCCTCATTCTTCTACCACCCTACACTTCCACCTCATTCCTCATTCTTCTACCACCCAACACTTCCACCTCATTCCTCATTCTTCTACCACCCAACACTTCCACCTCATTCCTCATTCTTCTACCACCCTACACTTCCACCTCAATCCTCATTCTTCTACCACCCTACACTTCCACCTCATTCCTCACTCTTCTACCACCCAACACTTCCACCTCATTCCTCATTCTTCTACCACCCTACACTTCCACCACATTCCTCATTCTTGTACCACCCTACACTTCCACCTCATTCCTCATTCTTGTACCACTCTACACTTCCACCTCATTCCTCATTCTTCTACCACACAACACTTCCACCTCATTCCTCATTCTTCTACCACCCTACACTTCCACCTCATTCCTCATTCTTCTACCACTCAACACTTCCACCTCATTCCTCATTCTTCTACCACCCAACACTTCCACCTCATTCCTCATTCTTCTACCACCCTACACTTCCACCTCAATCCTCATTCTTCTACCACCCTACACTTCCACCTCATTCCTCACTCTTCTACCACCCAACACTTCCACCTCATTCCTCACTCTTCTACCACCCAACACTTCCACCTCATTCCTCATTCTTCTACCACCCTACACTTCCACCACATTCCTCATTCTTGTACCACCCAACACTTCCACCTCATTCTTCTACCACCCTACACTTCCCATTCCTCATTCTTGTAGCACCCTACACTTCCACCTCATTCCTCATTCTTGTACCACCCTACACTTCCACCTCATTCCTCATTCTTCTACCACCCAACACTTCCACCTCATTCCTCATTCTTCTACCACCTACACTTCCACCTCCTTCCTCATTCTTCTACCACCCTACACTTCCACCTCATTCCTCATTCTTCTACCACCCTACACTTCCACCTCATTCCTCATTCTTCTACCACCCAACACTTCCACCTCATTCCTCATTCTTCTACCACCCAACACTTCCACCTCATTCCTCATTCTTCTACCACCCTACACTTCCACCTCAATCCTCATTCTTCTACCACCCTACACTTCCACCTCATTCCTCACTCTTCTACCACCCAACACTTCCACCTCATTTCCTCATTCTTCTACCACCCAACACTTCCACCTCATTCCTCACTCTTCTACCACCCAACACTTCCACCTCATTCCTCATTCTTCTACCACCCAACACTTCCACCTCATTCCTCATTCTTCTACCACCCTACACTTCCACCTCATTCCTCTTTCTTCTACAACCCTCCACTTCCACCTCACCCTCATTCTAGTACCACCCAACACTTCCACCTCATTCCTCATTCTTGTACCTTTCTTGAACCACCCTATACTTCCACCTCATTCCTCATTCTTGTACCACCCTACACTTCCACCTCATTCCTCATTCTTCTACCACCCAACACTTCCACCTCATTCCTCATTCTTCTACCACCCTACACTTCCACCTCATTCCTCATTCTTCTACCACCCAACACTTCCACCTCATTCCTCATTCTTCTACCACCCAACACTTCCACCTCATTCCGCATTCTTCTACCACCCAAACACTTCCACCTCATTCCTCATTCTTCTACCACCCAACACTTCCACCTCATTTCTCATTCTTCTTCCACCCAACACTTCCACCTCATTCCTCATTCTTCTACCACCCAACACTTCCACCTCATTCCTCATTCTTATACTACCCAACTCTTCCACCTCATTCCTCATTCTTCTACCACCCAACACTTCCACCTCATTCCTCATTCTTATACCACCCAACACTTCCACCTCATTCCTCATTCTTCTACCACCCAACACTTCCACCTCATTCCTCATTCCTCTACTACCCAACACTTCCACCTCATTCCTCATTCTTCTACCACCCAACACTTCCACCTCATTCCTCATTCTTCTACCACCCTACACTTCCACCTCATTCCTCATTCTTCTACCACCCTACACTTCCACCTCATTCCTCACTCTTCTACCACCCAACACTTCCACCTCATTCCTCATTCTTCTACCACCCAACACTTCCACCTCATTCCTCACTCTTCTACCACCCAACACTTCCACCTCATTCCTCATTCTTCTACCACCCAACACTTCCACCTCATTTCTCATTCTTCTACCACCCTACACTTCCACCTCATTCCTCTTTCTTCTACCACCCTCCACTTCCACCTCACCCCTCATTCTAGTACCACCCAACACTTCCACCTCATTCCTCATTCTTGTACCTTTCTTGTACCACCCTATACTTCCACCTCATTCTTGTACCACCCTACACTTCCACCTCATTCTTCTACCACCCAACACTTCCACCTCACTCCTCATTCTTCTACCACCCTACACTTCGACCTCATTCCTCATTCTTGTACCGCCCTACACTTCCACCTCATTCCTCATTCTTCTACCACCCAACACTTCCACCTCATTCCTCATTCTTCTACCACCCTACACTTCCACCTCATTCCTCATTCTTCTACCGCCCAACACTTCCACCTCATTCCTCATTCTTCAACCACCCTACACTTCACCTCATTCTTCTACCACCCAACACTTCCACCTCATCATTCTTCTACCACCCAACACTTCCACCTCATTCCTCATTCTTCTACCACCCTACACTTCCTCCTCATTCCTCATTCTTCTACCACCCAACACTTCATTCCTCATTCTTCTACCACCCTACACTTGCACCTCATTCCTCATTCTTCTACCACCCTACACTTCCACCTCATTCCTCCTTCTTCTACCACCCTACACTTCCACCTCATTCCTCATTCTTGTACCGCCCTACACTTCCACCTCATTCCTCATTCTTCTACCACCCAACACTTCCACCTCATTCCTCATTCTTCTACCACCCTACACTTCCACCTCATTCCTCATTCTTCTACTGCCTAACACTTCCACCTCATTCCTCATTCTTCTACCGCCCAACACTTCCACCTCATTCCTCATTCTTCAACCACCCTACACTTCACCTCATTATTCTACCACCCAACACTTCCATCTCATCATTCTTCTACCACCCAACACTTCCACCTCATTCCTCATTCTTCTACCACCCTACACTTCCTCCTCATTCCTCATTCTTCTACCACCCAACACTTCATTCCTCATTCTTCTACCACCCTACACTTGCACCTCATTCCTCATTCTTCTACCACCCTACACTTCCACCTCATTCCTCCTTCTTCTACCACCCTACCCTTCCACCACATTCCTCATTCTTGTACCACCCAACACTTCCACCTCATTCCTCATTCTTCTACGCCCCAACACTTCCACTTCATTCCTCATTCTTCCACCACCCAACACTTCCTATTTTCTTTATCTCACTCTTGCAGGTTCATTTTCATCCCCTCTCCCTCCCTTGGTCACGGTTTTCCTCTCTTTCTTTCCATCCTTTTTGCATTTCTCTTGCTTCGTCCGGTTCATAGGTTGACAGGCCTAAAAATGAGTATATCACACAAGTAGTGCATTCCACCTATATGTTAGTTATTTCTAATCTGAGAACCACTGATTTGCTGGTTCAGGCTTTCTTCACAAGAGGATGAACCCTTGCTAGCTACTGTGACATGCCCCAGTTTTTTTTTCCTACTGCGGCTCACATCAAAAGCCACTATTTTTCAGTAACGTGAAGCACAGTTGGCTCTGCAAGGAAGACAGAGGGTAGCTAAGTTTCAAACCATAAAGATTTATTAAAGGATTCGCAAAGTTATAAACTCGAATCATCAAATTAGTCATAATCAAAAATCAATATATGAATTCATTAGTCAATATATTCAAAGCAATCCAAAGGTCATAAAACAAAGACAAACTATTAAAAGTTGTCTCAAAAGGATAGTTACCAAGATCAGTTCTCCCATAAAGAGAGCGCCCTAAGTCAGGAAAGGTTCTGCTGAGAAGTCGGGGAAAGGCATCTGCCTAGACGTCAAGCACAGAAGCTTCCAGAGAACTTTCTCGATTGCATTAGCTTAAATCACACGATTCGAACGTTTGATTCACCTAAAATGGTTCCCACCTAGTGGACCAATCAAGTTAAGGCGCAAGCAGATGACATAAACTCATTATTGTCTCAAGCAACTTCACCACCTGGCTGCTCTAAACGTCCTTCATAACTTGTTACATTGGGCCAAGCTGTGCAACAGCTCGTTAGGAATTCTACAAGGATTGTGTTAAAGAAAACATTTCACATGAGACCAGAACACCAAGGGCCCATTGAGGTAATATACGTGGAGTCGACTCTCCTGGAATTAAAAGACGTGTTAGGAAAGTAAGATGGCAACTACATGTGAGCCACTTTTAAAATGCCGCCTACATTAGCAAATTTGTGTGTTACATGTACATGTAAATGTCGATACAAGTGCAAAACAATTAAGTATGAGAATATTGGCATCACTTTCACCACCCTACACTTCCACCTCATTCCTCATTCTTGTACCACCCTACACTTCCACCTCATTCCTCATTCTGGTACCACCCTACACTTCCACCTCACTCCTCATTCTTGTACCACCCTACACTTCCACCTCATTCCCCTTTCTTCCACCACCCTACACTTCCACCTCATTCCTCATTCTTGTACCACCCTACACTTCCACCTCATTCCTCATTCTTGTACCACCCTACACTTCCACCTCATTCCTCATTCTTCTACCACCCTACACTTCCACCTCATTCCTCATTCTTGTACCACCCAACACTACCACCTCATTCCTCATTCTTGTACCACCCTACACTTCCACCTCATTCTTCATTCTTGTACCACCCTACACTTCCACCTCATTCCTCATTCTTCTACCACCCAACACTTCCACCTCATTCCTCATTCTTCTACCACCCTATACTTCCACCTCATTCCTCATTCTTCTACCACCCAACACTTCCACCTCATTCCTCATTCTTCTACCACCCTACACTTCCACCTCATTCCTCCTTCTTGTACCGCCCTACACTTCCACCTCATTCCTCATTCTTCTACCACCCAACACTTCCACCTCATTCCTCATTCTTCTACCACCCTACACTTCCACCTCATTCCTCATTCTTCTACCACCCAACACTTCCACCTCATTCCTCATTCTTCTACCACCCTACACTTCCACCACATTCCTCATTCTTGTACCACCCAACACTTCCACCTCATTCTTCTACCACCCAACACTTCCCATTCCTCATTCTTGTAGCACCCTACACTTCCACCTCATTCCTCATTCTTGTACCACCCTACACTTCCACCACATTCCTCATTCTTCTACCACCCAACACTTCCACCTCATTCCTCATTCTTCTACCACCCTACACTTCCACCTCATTCCTCATTCTTCTACCACCCTACACTTCCACCTCATTCCTCATTCTTCTACCACCCTACACTTCCACCTCATTCCTCATTCTTCTACCACCCTACACTTCCACCTCATTCCTCATTCTTCTACCACCCAACACTTCCACCTCATTCCTCATTCTTCTACCACCCAACACTTCCACCTCATTCCGCATTCTTCTACCACCCAAACACTTCCACCTCATTCCTCATTCTTCTACCACCCAACACTTCCACCTCATTTCTCATTCTTCTACCACCCAACACTTCCACCTCATTCCTCATTCTTCTACCACCCAACACTTCCACCTCATTCCTCATTCTTATACCACCCAACACTTCCACCTCATTCCTCATTCTTCTACCACCCAACACTTCCACCTCATTCCTCATTCTTATACCACCCAACACTTCCACCTCATTCCTCATTCTTCTACCACCCAACACTTCCACCTCATTCCTCATTCCTCTACTACCCAACACTTCCACCTCATTCCTCATTCTTCTACCACCCAACACTTCCACCTCATTCCTCATTCTTCTACCACCCTACACTTCCACCTCATTCCTCATTCTTCTACCACCCTACACTTCCACCTCATTCCTCACTCTTCTACCACCCAACACTTCCACCTCATTCCTCATTCTTCTACCACCCAACACTTCCACCTCATTCCTCACTCTTCTACCACCCAACACTTCCACCTCATTCCTCATTCTTCTACCACCCTACACTTCCACCTCATTCCTCTTTCTTCTACCACCCTCCACTTCCACCTCACCCCTCATTCTAGTACCACCCAACACTTCCACCTCATTCCTCATTCTTGTACCTTTCTTGTACCACCCTATACTTCCACCTCATTCTTGTACCACCCTACACTTCCACCTCATTCCTCATTCTTCTACCACCCAACACTTCCACCTCACTCCTCATTCTTCTACCACCCTACACTTCCACCTCATTCCTCCTTCTTGTACCGCCCTACACTTCCACCTCATTCCTCATTCTTCTACCACCCAACACTTCCACCTCATTCCTCATTCTTCTACCACCCTACACTTCCACCTCATTCCTCATTCTTCTACCGCCCAACACTTCCACCTCATTCCTCATTCTTCTACCGCCCAACACTTCCACCTCATTCCTCATTCTTCAACCACCCTACACTTCACCTCATTCTTCTACCACCCAACACTTCCACCTCATCATTCTTCTACCACCCAACACTTCCACCTCATTCCTCATTCTTCTACCACCCTACACTTCCTACTCATTCCTCATTCTTCTACCACCCAACACTTCATTCCTCATTCTTCTACCACCCTACACTTGCACCTCATTCCTCATTCTTCTACCACCCTACACTTCCACCTCATTCCTCCTTCTTCTACCACCCTACACTTCCACCACATTCCTCATTCTTGTACCACCCAACACTTCCACCTCATTCCTCATTCTTCTACGCCCCAACACTTCCACTTCATTCCTCATTCTTCCACCACCCAACACTTCCTATTTTCTTTATCTCACTCTTGCAGGTTCATTTTCATCCCCTCTCCCTCCCTTGGTCACGGTTTTCCTCTCTTTCTTTCCATCCTTTTTGCATTTCTCTTGCTTCGTCTGGTTCATAGGTTGATAGGCCAAAAAATGAGTATATCACACAAGTAGTGCATTCCACCTATATGTTCGTTATTTCTAATCTGAGAACCACTGATATGCTGGTTCAGGCTTTCTTCACAAGAGGATGAACCCTTGCTAGCTACTGTGACATGCCTCAGTTTTTTTTTTCCTACTGCGGCTCACATCAAAAGTTACTATTTTTCAGTAACGTGAAGCACAGTTGGCTCTGCAAGGAAGACAGAGGGTAGCTAAGTTTCAAACCATAAAGATTTATTAAAGGATTCGCAAAGTTATAAACTCGAATCATCAAATTAGTCATAATCAAAAATCAATATATGAATTCATTAGTCAATATATTCAAAGCAATCCAAAGGTCATAAAACAAAGACAAACTATTAAAAGTTGTCTCAAAAGGATAGTTACCAAGATCAGTTCTCCCATAAAGAGAGCGCCCTAAGTCAGGAAAGGTTCTGCTGAGAAGTCGGGGAAAGGCATCTGCCTAGACGTCAAGCACAGAAGCTTCCAGAGAACTTTCTCGATTGCATTAGCTTAAATCACACGATTCGAACGTTTGATTCACCTAAAATGGTTCCCACCTAGTGGACCAATCAAGTTAAGGCGCAAGCAGATGACATAAACTCATTATTGTCTCAAGCAACTTCACCACCTGACTGCTCTAAACGTCCTTCATAACTTGTTACATTGGGCCAAGCTGTGCAACAGCTCGTTAGGAATTCTACAAGGATTGTGTTAAAGAAAACATTTCACATGAGACCAGAACACCAAGGGCCCATTGAGGTAATATACGTGGAGTCGACTCTCCTGGAATTAAAAAGACGTGTTAGGAAAGTAAGATGGCAACTACATGTGAGCCACTTTTAAAATGCCGCCTACATTAGCAAATTTGTGTGTTACATGTAAATGTCGATACAAGCGCAAAACAATTAAGTATGAGAATATTGGCATCACTTTCACCACCCTACACTTCCACCTCATTCCTCATTCTTGTACCACCCTACACTTCCACCTCATTCCTCATTCTGGTACCACCCTACACTTCCACCTCATTCCTCATTCTTGTACCACCCTACACTTCCACCTCATTCACCTTTCTTCCACCACCCTACACTTCCACCTCATTCCTCATTCTTGTACCACCCTACACTTCCACCTCATTCCTCATTCTTGTACCACCCTACACTTCCACCTCATTCTTCTACCACCCTACACTTCCACCTCATTCCTCATTCTTCTACCACCCTACACTTCCACCTCATTCCCCTTTCTTCCACCACCCTACACTTCCACCTCATTCCTCATTCTTGTACCACCCTACACTTCCACCTCATTCCTCATTCTTCTACCACCCTACACTTCCACCTCATTCCTCATTCTTCTACCACCCTACACTTCCACCTCATTCCCATTCTTGTACCACCCAACACTTCCACCTCATTCCTCATTCTAGTACCACCCAACACTTCCACCTCATTCCTCATTCTTGTACCACCCAACACTACCACCTCATTCCTCATTCTTGTACCACCCTATACTTCCACCTCATTCTTCATTCTTGTACCACCCTACACTTCCACCTCATTCCTCATTCTTCTACCACCCAACACTTCCACCTCATTCCTCATTCTTCTACCACCCTATACTTCCACCTCATTCCTCATTCTTCTACCACCCAACACTTCCACCTCATTCCTCATTCTTCTACCACCCTACACTTCCACCTCATTCCTCATTCTTCTACCACCCAACACTTCCACCTCATTCCTCATTCTTCTACCACCCTACACTTCCACCACAGTCCTCATTCTTGTACCACCCAACACTTCCACCTCATTCTTCTACCACCCTACACTTCCCATTCCTCATTCTTGTAGCACCCTACACTTCCACCTCATTCCTCATTCTTGTACCACCCTACACTTCCACCTCATTCCTCATTCTTCTACCACCCAACACTTTCACCTCATTCCTCATTCTTCTACCACCCTACACTTCCACCTCATTCCTCATTCTTCTACCACCCTACACTTCCACCTCATTCCTCATTCTTCTACCACCCTACACTTCCACCTCATTCCTCATTCTTCTACCACCCAACACTTCCACCTCATTCCTCATTCTTCTACCACCCAACACTTCCACCTCATTCCTCATTCTTCTACCACCCTACACTTCCACCTCATTCCTCATTCTTCTACCACCCTACACTTCCACCTCATTCCTCACTCTTCTACCACCCAACACTTCCACCTCATTCCTCATTCTTCTACCACCCAACACTTCCACCTCATTCCTCACTCTTCTACCACCCAACACTTCCACCTCATTCCTCATTCTTCTACCACCCAACACTTCCACCTCATTCCTCATCCTTCTACCACCCTACACTTCCACCTCATTCCTCTTTCTTCTACCACCCTCCACTTCCACCTCACCCCTCATTCTAGTGCCACCCAACACTTCCACCTCATTCCTCATTCTTGTACCTTTCTTGTACCACCCTATACTTCCACCTCATTCTTGTACCACCCTACACTTTCACCTCATTCTTCTACCACCCAACACTTCCACCTCACTCCTCATTCTTCTACCACCCTACACTTCCACCTCATTCCTCATTCTTGTACCACCCTACACTTCCACCTCATTCCTCATTCTTCTACCACCCAACACTTCCACCTCATTCCTCATTCTTCTACCACCCTACACTTCCACCTCATTCCTCATTCTTCTACCGCCCAACACTTCCACCTCATTCCTCATTCTTCAACCACCCTACACTTCACCTCATTCTTCTACCACCCAACACTTCCACCTCATCATTCTTCTACCACCCAACACTTCCACCTCATTCCTCATTCTTCTACCACCCTACACTTCCTCCTCATTCCTCATTCTTCTACCACCCAACACTTCATTCCTCATTCTTCTACCACCCTACACTTGCACCTCATTCCTCATTCTTCTACCACCCTACACTTCCACCTCATTCCTCCTTCTTCTACCACCCTACACTTCCACCTCATTCCTCATTCTTGTACCGCCCTACACTTCCACCTCATTCCTCATTCTTCCACCACCCAACACTTCCACCTCATTCCTCATTCTTCTACCACCCTACACTTCCACCTCATTCCTCATTCTTCTACCGCCCAACACTTCCACCTCATTCCTCATTCTTCTACCGCCCAACACTTCCACCTCATTCCTCATTCTTCAACCACCCTACACTTCACCTCATTCTTCTACCACCCAACACTTCCATCTCATCATTCTTCTACCACCCAACACTTCCACCTCATTCCTCATTCTTCTACCACCCTACACTTCCTCCTCATTCCTCATTCTTCTACCACCCAACACTTCATTCCTCATTCTTCTACCACCCTACACTTGCACCTCATTCCTCATTCTTCTACCACCCTACACTTCCACCTCATTCCTCCTTCTTCTACCACCCTACCCTTCCACCACATTCCTCATTCTTGTACCACCCAACACTTCCACCTCATTCCTCATTCTTCTACGCCCCAACACTTCCACTTCATTCCTCATTCTTCCACCACCCAACACTTCCTATTTTCTTTATCTCACTCTTGCAGGTTCATTTTCATCCCCTCTCCCTCCCTTGGTCACGGTTTTCCTCTCTTTCTTTCCATCCTTTTTGCATTTCTCTTGCTTCGTCCGGTTCATAGGTTGACAGGCCTAAAAATGAGTATATCACACAAGTAGTGCATTCCACCTATATGTTCGTTATTTCTAATCTGAGAACCACTGATTTGCTGGTTCAGGCTTTCTTCACAAGAGGATGAACCCTTGCTAGCTACTGTGACAAGCCTCAGTTTTTTTTTTTTTGTGAACAGACTTTATTGGGTTTTACAAACATAACCATTTATCACAAATCGATATCAGAGATTAACTCAGGAGATACAGTCCGCTATGCCCTGCATGCCTCATTTATACTGTGACATGCCTCATCGGGCCCCATCTAGCATTGAAAAAAATCCTGGTTAGACGCGTCCTTCTTTGTGATCTCTCGTATCCTTTGCAAAGTATGCTGTGTGTTTGGGCTGGTATAGTAACCCTGACTCCCTGTGACATCTTAGCAGAGACAAGCCCCTACCTCCTGCCCTGACTCCCGGTGCCATCTTAGCAGAGACAAGCCCCTCCCTCCTGCACGGACTCCCTGTGACATCCTATCAGAGACAAGCCCCTCCTTCCTCTCCTGACTCACTGTGCTATCCTAGCAGAGACAAGCCCCTACCTCCTGCCCGGACTCCCTGTGACATCCTATCAGAGACAAGCCCCTCCTTCCTCTCCTGACTCACTGTGCTATCCTAGCAGAGACAAGCCCCTACCTCCTGCCCTGACTCCCGGTGCCATCTTAGCAGAGACAAGCCCCTCCCTCCTGCCCTGACTGCCTGTGCCATCCTAGCAGAGACACTGACTCCCTGTGCCATCCTAGCAGAGACAAGTTCCTCCCTCCTGCCATGACTCCCTGTGCCATCCTAGCAGAGACAAGCCCCTCCCTCCTGCCCTGACTCCCGGTGCCATCTTAGCAAAGACACGCCCCTACCTCCTGCCCTGACTCCCGGTGCCATCTTAGCAGAGACAAGCCCCTACCTCCAGCCCTGACTCCCGGTGCCATCTTAGCAAAGACAAGCCCCTCCCTCCTGCCCGGACTCCCTGTGACATCCTATCAGAGACAAGCCCCTTCTTCCTCTCCTGACTCACTGTGCTATCCTAGCAGAGACAAGCCCCTACCTCCTGCCCTGACTCCCGGTGCCATCTTAGCAGAGACAAGACACTCCCTCCTACCAAAGGCTCTGTGTCATTCAAGGAGACAAGCCCTCCCCTCCTGCCCTGAATCTCTGTGTCATCCTAGCAGAGACAAGCCCCTCCCTCCTACCATAGGCTCTGTGTCATCGGAGGAGACAAGCCCTTCCCTCCTGCCCGGAATCTCTGTGTCATCCAACCAGAAACAATCCCCACCCCTCTCCCTTTTAGTTTCCTTTAACATATATTCCAATTTGCTCTCCATGCCCTCACACAGCATACTTTACAAAAAACATCAGGCCCACAAAGGAGGTGGCACTGAACCAGGATGCTTCCCAATGCTAGACAGGACCCAATGGTGAGGCATGCCACTCCAGGTGGCCAGGGTTCATCACCCTATAGGGAACAACTCTTCCCGATGATGCATGTATGTGGTTCTCGGATCTAAAATAACCATTATCCAGGTAGATTGCAGCCTTTGTGTGATAGAGTCCAGATTTGACAAGATACCCACCCTGCCTCTCCCACTGAATAAGGTCATCTCTCACTCTCTACCGGAAAATGAGCGCCAGTGCCAACCTCCTGCACCCACTGGCACAAGCGAAGCACTAGAGCTGGTTCATGGAGTGGCAAATGTGGCTGGGAGAATGTTGTGATGGAATAAAATGTTAGGGTGTGTGCTGAGGAGTCTAGGTGCTACTTATTGCTTAAGGGGGGTGGAGACCTGACAGAGCAAATGGAGCTGAGGCAGCAGGTAGGGGGTAATCGGAAGAAAGACATTTCTGCCTCCTGCTCATGTGGCTTCTGGCTCCACTCTTTGAAGATTTCCCCCCCCCACAATCTCAACACAAGGGCAGTGCCAGGGTTAGCAATGAAGAACCAGGGGTAGCAGTTGCCGGCCTTGGCTGCTCCTAATTAATGTCCATGTGCGATGAAGCTGAGTCTAGTGGCTTTGTGGACTAATGTTTCCACTATAGGGGCCTGTGTTTGACCTCATGCTCACAGGTTCAAATCCCAGCGGGTCCATTCAGCCTTTCATCCTTCTGACGTCAATTAAATGAGTACTATTGAGTTGGGTAACAATAAACATCTGTTATTCAGCACCAAGATACCCTTTGGGGTGAATGTTCACTTTACACACACGTTACAAATAGTTATGCTACAAACACTAAACTCCTCCCTTTCTCTTTCTTTAGGGAAATTCCTGGGGCAACAGCACTTGAGCTACGGACAGCATGTGTCTGTCAGGGTCCGAGTCCCTGAGGACCAGGCCGTCTTCCCTCCCATCGCCCTGGCACTGGAGGGTGATGGTAGGACCATATCTCTCACCGCCTCTTTCTCCGGAGACTGCACCCTCTGCACCTCCCACCAGAGGGAGCTCGTGTTCAGGTAATATCATGAAGCAGGGTACAGAAACAGCAGAAATACCACCTTCTAGGTAACAGATGACCCCTTCTATTTAAGTAGTACCCCCACACAGTAACACTATTCTGAGACAGAGAACAAATGACAAAGACAGACACAGTAATAGAAGGAAAAACTAATGTCATTGGGACAAGGCTGGACTCTGATAGGATGGCACAGAGCCTCCGAGCAGGAGGAGGGGCTTATCTCTGATAGGATGATACAAACAAGCATTTGTAATGCAATCGGTCTCGCATTTGTTAAAGTTAGAGCTATTGGCATTGTAAATTACAATGTTTTTTACTTATGTCTTTTTGTTTGCAGTGGAGTTATTATTTAAAGAACAAAGAAGTATGTTAAAACATATTATAAGCTTTCACATCAACTGTACAATAAAGCTATGACTAAGTCAACGTAAACTAACTGGGCAAAGTACACACGTTGCTGACCAGAAAAGATGTGTTTTTAATTTTAAAACTATATGGATAGAATATATACAACTTAGGGGCCAATTACGATGTTGGGCGGAAAGGCTCTGAACGGCATTCGGTTCGTCCGAATCCATGTCGGAAGCCTTGTTTCCGACCGACTCAGAAACATTTCTGACCGACCAATTACAATGGTTGGAAACCGTTCAGACTGCCCGCCTCGGTCTCGACTCACGTCCGAACGGCATTCGGAGACACCGAGTCAGTCGGAGCCGACTCGTGCGTCTCTACGGACTGCGTTCCCGACTGAGCGATTACGATGTCGGATTCGGACAGCCTTTTCGAATCGGTCTGTCCGACACGGATAGGCTGTTGGAATCTGAATTTGGGGCCCCGTAGCAGGCCCCCTTCACCCGGAGGCCTCCGGTTGGGGCCTGTGGGGGTACCCATGGGTCTCCTCTTTCCAACCAAGCAGGGTGTGGCAGGCACCAAGGGGTGCCCACCACTGGGTGAAGTTTTCTGCAACCACCCCTTTTTTCAATAGGAGCCTGTGTTGTCAGTCAGAACACAGGCTCCCATTGAAGTCAATGGGAGTCCAACCAAATGGTGTTCGGAAACATCGTAATCGGTCGGTCGGACTCCCCGAATCCGATTCGGTCAGAAACCATTCCGAGACCGAGTCCGTCGGAATGCTTTCCGACCAACATCGTAATGAGCCCCTTAGATGTAATCAGTATTAAGGTATTGCTTGTCCTTAAAAGCTTTAGCTAATGGGTTACTGGACGGTATGGGAGGCAAAACTACATGTACCAGATTGTAATGGGGAACTGGAAACTACACTCATAACACAAGAGAATGTGGTTTCTGTTTCCTTTTGTATGCATGCACAGCAAGTAACAGTGCACGAACAGAATGCAGTGTGCATACAGAGAAATCAGTTTACAGACATAGCACACATGGAATGTGCAAACAGCACACAGAGATCACCCTGTTCACCTCCTCTGGGCATACATGCATTATGGTAGTTACTGACCACTGCGACAAGCATGAACATAACATAAAGGTGCTTGAACCCACCCGGCTATTACCGAGTCATGCATCAGCACAGAGGTTCTGTTTTCACGGCGTGGCATCGTTGAACAATCGCCTACAAAACTCATTGATTCACCTTACCTGTGTCCATGGAGGCCAGGAGCAGCAGCAGGGCCACCAGCCACACCAGCCATGTCAAGTGAGCGTGGAGAGGACCTGGGAGCCCGTGCCAGCGAGCGACCTCCTCAAGGTGTTATGGTTAGTGCATGGGTGAGGTTTAGTGCAGGGGAGTGGGACGGGAGGGGTCAGATGGGGAGAGACTCGGGATGGTGGGCTGTGACATGGGAGAGGAGTGGGGATGAGGGAGTGGAGAAGTAAGATAGAATTAGGTAAACCGCGCAGAAGAAAAGAAAGGCGCGGCCGCCGTTGTTGAAGTTGAAGCACGGCGTGCCGCGCTGCTGAAAAAAACCCATAAGATAAAGCGCGGCTGAAAAGAACATTAGATAAAGCGCAGAAAGCCTTGCAGCTTAAAAAAGAAAGATTAGGTCTTGTGCAACGTCAACATAGAGTTGGGCGAGCCGCCCTGAAGAAAAGAAAGGCGTGACCGCCATTGTTGAAACTAAAGCAAACGCATAAGATAAAGCGCGGCGTGCCGCACTGGTTAAAAAAAAATATTACGTTGTTTGCAGCGTCAAGATAGAGTTGGGCGAGCCGTGCAGAAGAAAAGAAAGGCGCGGCCGCCATTGTTGAAGTTGAAGCACTGCATGATGCTCTGCTTAAAAAAAGCATAAGGTAAAACGCGGCATGCCAATCTGCTTAAAAAAATTATATTAAGTCTTGTGCAGCATCAACATAGAGTTGGGTGAGCCACCCAGAAGAAAAAAAGGTGCGGCCGCCATTGTTGAAGCTGATGCAAAAAGAACAATTGACGGACAGAATGCAGAACAATGTCATACATTCACCCCAGTACAGAGATCTGGGCCTAAATACATCGTTTTTTTGCTCCCCATGCCATTGCAGTTTGAACCCAGCCATATGCAAATCAGCCTGGACCCTGCGCCCGATGGGAACAGTCCAGCCCTAACTGCCAGGCCAGGTTCTCCCTGGACTGGAAACAAGCATCCTAGGACCGGTTTCGGGGTTTCACCCCTCATCAGCCAGGATAGCTTGACTCCAGTGGCATGGAGAGCACGTGGGTCGCGTGCTCACTACATCACTGGATTCAAGCTAGCCTGGCTGATGAAGGGTGATGCCCTGAAACCAGTCCCAGGATGCTTGTTTCCGGTCCAGGGAGGACCTGGCTTGGCAGTTTGGGCTGGACTGTTCCCACAAGGAACAGGGTCAATACTGATTTGCATATGGCTGGGTCCAAACTGAGGTGGTGAGCAAAAGAATGATGGATTTAACCCAGATCCTTGTGACTGGGGGTGAATGTTTACATTGTCGTTCAGCATTCCGTCCATCAATTGTTTCTTTTGCATAAGTCTCCCTAAGTGGGAAGGGTATGCCCAGACGTGGGTCCCGTGCTCACTACACCACAGATTCAAGCTAGCCTGGCTGATGAAGTGTGATGCCCTGAAACCGGTCCCACGAAGCTTGTTTCTGGCCCAGGGAGGACCTGACTTGGCACTTCGGGCTGGACTGTTCCCACAAGGAACAGGGTCAAGACTGATTTGCATATGGCTGGGTCCAAACTGGTGTGGTGATGTGAGCAAAAGAATGATGGATTTAACCTAGATTCTTGTGACTGGAGGTGAATGTTAGTATTGTCCAGCATTCCGTCCATCAATTGTTTCTTTTGCATATGTTGCCCTAAGTGGGAAGGGTATGCCCAGACGTGGGTCCCGTGCTCACTACACCACAGATTCAAGCTAGCCTGGCTGATGAAGTGTGATGCCCTGAAACCGGTTCCAGGATGCTTGATTCCGGTCCAGGGAGGACCTGACTTGGCAGTTCGGGCTGGACTGTTCCCACAAGGAACAGGGTCAAGACTGATTTGCATATGGCTGGGTCCAAACTGGGGTGGTGTGGTGAGCAAAAGAATGATGGATTTAACCCAGATCCTTGTGACTGGGGGTGAATGTTTGCATTGTCCAGCATTCCCTCCATCAATTGCTTCTTTTGCATATGTCGCCCTAAGTGGGAAGGGTATGCCCAGACGTGGGTCCCGTGCTCACTACACCACAGATTCAAGCTAGCCTGGCTGATGAAGTGTGATGCCCTGAAACCGGTTCCAGGATGCTTGATTCCGGTCCAGGGAGGACCTGACTTGGCAGTTCGGGCTGGACTGTTCCCACAAGGAACAGGGTCAAGACTGATTTGCATATGGCTGGGTCCAAACTGGGGTGGTGTGGTGAGCAAAGAATGATGGATTTAACCCAGATCCTTGTGACTGGGGGTGAATGTTTGCATTGTCCAGCATTCCCTCCATCAATTGCTTCTTTTGCATTGTTGAAACTGAAGCAGAAACATAAGATAATGCACGGCGTGCCGCGCTGCTTAAAAAAAGGAGCAGTTGCAGGAGAGAT
This sequence comes from Calotriton arnoldi, assembly GCA_963921515.1. Taxonomy (NCBI): domain Eukaryota; kingdom Metazoa; phylum Chordata; class Amphibia; order Caudata; family Salamandridae; genus Calotriton; species Calotriton arnoldi. Next base: position 66,925 of record CAWUFW010013220.1, read on the forward strand.
AGTCTTGCTGGCAACGGTATTTAGACAGAATAACAAATCAAAAATATCCCTTTACCAAAATATTGAGTTTTAAATATTGTGATAGGGAAATATCGTCAGCAAGAATATCAAATTTAAGGTAAGTAATATTGAATCTTAAAATATCGAAGTCATAAATATAGTTTGCAAAAATAGCGTTGTTTAAAATATCGTTTTTTAATTATTGTTATGTATTTTAGTATATATTTTAAATGTGTATGATGTAATTTTTTGTATAGTTATTGTTTGTCCTTTAATATATGTGTTTAATTTATAATAGTTATTAAATTTAATTATATTTTGCAGTTTTTTAGCACCATAGCGGGTTATGGGTTTATAGGGGTATGGGGGGGGGGAGAAATTTAAATTTAAGTAATTAATAATTAGTTTTTAATTTATATTAATTAATTAATTGATCATTAATTGTGTTCATTGAGTAATTAATTTGTTTTTTTAGGTGCGGGTTGTGGGGTTTATAGGCGTAAAGGGTGGGAAGTAATTTAATTTTAATTAATTAATAATTAGTTGTTAATGAATATTAAATAATTATTTGATAATTAATTGTGTTTATTAAGTAATAATATATTTTTTTAGGTGCAGGCTGTATGGTTTATCAGGTTAAAGGGTGGGAAGTAATTTAATTTTGAATTAATTAATAATTAGTTGTTAATTAATATTAATTAATTGATAATAATTATGTTAAATGTTTAGTAAAAAAGTTTATAGGTGCGGGTTGTGGGGTTTATAGCAGTAAAGGGTGGGAAGTCATTTAATTTTAATTATTTAATAATTAGTTGTTAATTAATATTAATTAATTGATAATTATGTTAAATGTTTAATTAAAAAAATTAGGTGTAGGTTGTTGGGTTATTGGGGTAAAGTATGTGGAGTAAATTCATTTTATTTAATTAATAATTAGTTGTTGAAAACCATTAGGTATTTAACTGAAAATTAATTATTTTAATTGTGTTATTAATTTTTTATTTAGTTTAATTTCAAGTGCGGGTTGTTGGGTTTATAGGGGTTAAGGGTGGGAAGTTAATTTTAACCAATTAATAATTCTTTTTATAATTAATTAATAATTTAATTATGTATTATGTTAATTATGTAAATATTTCTCTGTTAAATTTTATGAGTGTTTTGTGTGTGAATATAGTGGGAAGTACATTTATTATAATTAATTAACAATTAATATTTAATTAATGATAATTAGTTTGAAGAATAAATATTTATATTTATAGTGTAAATATTTTTTTGTTTTTTGAAGTTACGTTTTAGGTGCAGGTTGTGAGTTTTGTGTTAATAGGTTGGAAAATAACTAAATTAAATGTATGTAATGTTTTTTTAAATAAAAAATTTGTAAATTAAAATATTTATTTATATGAAATTTATTTTTGTAATTTACTTATAATAATGTTTGTAGGTATTCAAGATATGTATTCAACATTGTAATATGTTTTTGTTTTAATTTGTTTTATTGTTAAATATATTAGTATTTTATTTTTCAAAATATTTACATTTATTTTGAATTACTTTGTTTTTTAAATAATGTTATTTTGTTTAAGATATTTTGTTTGTTTTTAATGTTAAACTGACTGGAGGGGAGTAGTAAATGTTCCCCCTCCGCTATTCAGCACTTTCCCTACTGTTGCATTTATTGGAGTGGGAATAGTAAATTTTACCCTTCCGCAATCCAACATCTACCCTACTGTTGTACTCACTGGAGTGGGAATAGTAAATTTGACCCCTCCGCTATCCAACACTTTCCCTACTGTTGTAGTGACTGGAGTGGGATTAAGTACATTTTACCCCTCCGCAATCCACCATCTACCCTCTGTTTTGCTCACTGGAGTGGGAATAGTAAATTTAACCCCTCCGCTATCCAACACTTATCCTACTGTTGCACTTACTGGAGCAGGAATAGTAAGTTATACCTCTCGGCAATCAAACACTTTCACTACTGTTGCACTTATTGGGGTGGGAATAGTAAATTTTAACCCTTCGCAGTCCAACACTTTCCCTACTGTTGCATTTATTGGATGGGGATATGTATATTTTATTAGCTTTTATTGTTTTTACGTATACGCTAGGTGGGAGTAGTACATTTTTTATACATTTACTTTATTAGTTTGCTTAGTTTTGTATAAATTGTAGTGGAAATAGTATTATTTTATATTGTTAAATTTATATTATTATGTTTTTCTTTATTTAAAAAATATAATATTTTTCATTATCATTATTTTTTATGAGTAAAATAATTTTTACTAAATGTAAAGAATTTTAAGTTGTTTAGGGGCACATTACGATACCCGGCGTAAAAAAATCCGCCAGGCATGAAAGCGGCAAAAATCCGCCCGCACACACCGTCTGAACACCGACCACGCCATTACGATGACACAAACCGAAAACCGCCATCGGCGGAAAATCACACAAGATACCGCCCGCCATCGTCCGAGTCGGAGTCAAACCGCCCGCCACGGACGGAAACACGCACGACAACACAAAACCGCCCGCCCTCACGGCCGACACACCGCACGTGAGATTACGATCGCACCGCCATGAGCGCGGGAAAACTACAAATATACCGCCCGCCAGCGCAAACAACGCCGATGAGAATCGACACGGCAGAAGCCATGGCGCCCACGTCCCTGCACAGAAACCATCCGCTGACAAAAACAATCGCACACAACATGGCCAACAAGTCCACACAGCAAGGCACGCACAAATACACAAGCACAGTACACATCCCGAAAACACCCCCCCTGGACAAACAAAAACTACAAAGGCCAGAACCCCAGACACAACACACCTGAAAACAACAGACCATGAGGACACACCCACATAGGTAAGTACAAAAGCAGCACTCCCACAGACCACAACCCCTTGCAACATTGCAAACTAGAGAGGAGAGAAGAGGACACAGTGACACAGCAAGGACAGCAGCACACCACAGAAACGCACACATCACAACCACCACCACCACCACCACCACCAAACACCGGCACCACAAACCCCCTGCACATTACACAACACACACCGCACCAGCACCACAAACACCATGGCACCACAAAGAATGCCCAAGTTCACGCCCATGGAGCTGACGGTCATGGTCGACGAGATTATCAAGGTGCACCCACAAATCTATGGGAACCTGGTCCAGCACACACCACTAGCCACCAGAAAGAGAATGTGGAACCGGATCGTAGACCAGGTCAATGCAGTCGGGACCCTGCCCAGGAACAGAGTTGAAATCAACAAACGGTGGAATGACGTCAAGAGCCTGGTCAAGAAGAAGGAGAGCAAGAACAGAGAGCTGGCTGCCGTCACTGGCGGAGGGAATCCCGCGCTCTTCAAGACCTTCAAAGCGTGGGAGGAGAAGGTGCGAGTCATTATACATCCGGAGATCCTCGCCGGATTACCAGAGGGAGTGGAGGCTGGTAAGTACAAACTAATGTATACCAGCACACCGCTATGTACTCACATGCACTACCACCATGCCACAGCTCCCAGGGACAAACACCCCCATGTCCAGCACACAATACACAACACATCACACACACATGCAACAGACACCACCACACACAGCCCAAACCGAACAACTGTAAGATACGTGGGGACATGTGTACACTCAGCCAGCCACGTAACCACCAACAGGTCCCCAAGTATGCCAGAAGCGCCACAACGAGCACCCACCACACCCATGTGTCCGCCATAGCTGCACTAACCGACAAGTAACAGGTAAGTGGCAGGAACACAAAGTGCAGTGGGTGGGAGGGTGGACAGCCCAAGTACAACACACACCAGGCCCCTAGTCCCACAGCACAGCAAGGAGGAGCATCCCCCACACCCCACAGCCACGTGTCAGCCACCGCAGTGCACACCGACAGCCGAAAGGTAGACATCACGGTCCACAACAATCGGTGTCAGTGGGTGTCCAGCCACCACCACGACCCACAACACCCCCCACCCCCACAGACCTGCAACATGGAGCACCCCCGCTTAGAACCATGTGGCATCCAGTACAGTGCACGCCCGAACAACCTGCAGGTGGGAAACTGGACAGGGCTGGATTACTGGAGGCATGAGGACCGTAACACGACCAACACATGGGACATGTCACGTAGCAGACGAACACGCAGCACCGCCCACCGTCACGAACAAGTGAACAATGTGCACACGGACATGAACCACAGACTCACACCTCACATGACCCATCACAGACACAGCAACACCCAAGGAGCCACGTCTGCATGCACAAGCCACACTGAATATAGTACCACACGGCAGCCACTGTGCAACCCATCACACACAACCGAAACACCATTGAAGTCCTGTCCATGTAGCCCCTACTGCCTGTCAACCACACACCCCACAACTACGCCTATGTAAGACAAACAACACTAGACGCAACAGAGCGGAACAACATAAATGCACACGAACACCACTGAACCCATCAAACACACAGACACACCATGCACATACAACATACCATCCATCCCATCCGTCAGCCCCAGTCTCATGAAAGGCATGTCATCCGCACAGCTGCCACACATACAGCAGTCACGCTAAGATACATGCCCATGACCAACCATGTGCCAGAAGTCAATGAAGCGCACGCCACACTGTGAGCAACAACACACAACATGGGCCACACCCCCCGAGCACTGCAGTGATGCACATGGCACAGGGCAGCACGCACACCAAGGAGATGGGACAACTGCAATACGTTGGCTGGCACACAACCATCACTCACTCATAACGATGCGTCCAATGCCATGTCCAGTAATCACAACAGACAGCAAATATGCAGGCCATGTCAGGCATGCACACACCTCAGACCATGCACTGTCATGCTGCCACAACACATGTCACGTTCGGCACCCATGGCTCACAGCATGTACCCCAAAAGCATATTCCATCCCAAATGCGAATCTGGGGCATGGCCCCCATGTTGCCATATGCGTTCCTAAGCGTCCCATTTGAACACCAAAAGCAAAGTACAAACCAGACCCAGGATGGGCCAGGAGCCCGCATACACCAGAGTCACAATAAGTAGGGGCACAGCAACACACCCATCGGCATGGCCAATCCGTCCCATGCCACATGTGCACAGCACACAGTCCCATTGCCAAGCACACACAACTACAAATGGTACAGCCACACACACGCCTCCGGGAAACCCATGTACGAGATTGCACGAACTGTTAATGTCAGACGACAAATACATACTTCGCCAGGTGCAACACAATAACAAATCTCATTCTCTCCACAGGTGACGAACTGCTGGATGCTGGGGATGGAGACAGCAGCCAGCACAGCCAGCCTACAAGCCCCCAACGAGGACACACGGATGTGGAGGATCTGTCCTCCTCTTCGGACACGGACCACCAAGCAGGCCCATCTGGTGTGGCAGGGCCCAGCCGCTCCCCAGGACCCCTCCTACCCACCAACCCATCATCCAGGGCTGCTGAACATTCCCAGCCCCCTGCTGCCACTGTCGTTGCGGCCACACCCACGGTCATTGCGGCCACACCCACGGTCATTGCGGCCACACCCACGGTCATTGCGGCCACTACCACTGCCGCAACCGCCACCATCGCCGCACCGACCACCACCGCCGCCACCACCACCACGTCTTCGCTGGCACCAGCCCCAGCGCAGGTGGTGGCCCGGCCGACTGGATCCACCCTGGGAGCCAGGGCGAGGACCGTGGTGGGCAATGTGGCTAGTGGGCAGGCCGGTGGCAGCAGTACTGGTAGGAGGAGCAGGGTCAGGGAAACGCCAGTCTCCCCTGGGAGCCATGCCCTGCCTCAAATGGCCAGAGTCCTTGGGGCCTATGAAGAGGCCCAAGGACAATGGGCCAGGTCTGCTTCAGACACGCGGGAGGTGCTGGGGGTGCTGAGGTCCATGGACGCCCGTATGGGCCAACTCGTGGACCTCATGGGCCAGCTGGTGGTGAGGTCACAGCCAGGGACAGCAGCTCCACCACCGCCACCACCTGCCGGGGCGCAGGGTCGAGCAGCAGTGTCCAGTTCCCCTGCGTCCACAGCCAGTGAGCACACCTCACCCCCCACCAGCAGGTCGCCACCACACACCCCCCTCCCAAACGTGGAAGGGGCCGTCCGAAGTACAAACAGATCTCCCGGGAGGACTACGCACGCTCCAGACGCAAGTGAGGCAGCCAGCCAGCCTTCCTTGACCACCCACTGCATTGACTTGGACTACGATCCCACTCCACACAGCCATCTGGATGGCATGTGTCTGTTGGACCATGGACATGGAACAAGTGGGTACACCCTGAGCATCACGCAGCCGTGACCGACAGCTCATTGTCACTGCACGCACCACTTTTGTCATCACCTCGCACACAATCACATGTCACAGTTTGAAATAAATGCACCTCTTACACAAACTGCTGTTTGTGCCCTGTGTTTTATTTGTACGGAATACAACGGCCACCTTGGGCGGAAAGGCACCTGATGCGTGGCATGGCAATGGAACCGGAGGGCCTGTAGGGACCTAGGGGTGGGAGACAGAACAGGAGCACATTCAATGAGTGTGTCACACACCCATCACACAGTACATGTCAACAACTACAAGCAATGTACACACATCGCACAGAGCAATAGGGCACAATGCCACAGCCACCAACAGTGGCATACTACCCTGGCCATGGAGCGTTGACACACAGCACGCAGTGAACAAACGGCCACCCTGACACAGCACACACACACCTGCACAGATACAGCCACATCAGCCGTCGTACATGGACACTCACCGTCAAGTGAAGTAGCGGGCGATGAGCTGCTGCCGCACATTACCAGCTTCCTCCTCTCCGCTGTCCTCCTCACTCGAGCTGTCCTGGTCTGCGGGCTGGGGCCCTGGTTGATCTCCGTCATCCACGATGAGGGGGATCTGCTTCCGAATGGCCAGATTGTGCAGCATGCAGCACGCCACCACTATCTGGCACACCTTCTGTGGGGAGTACGCCAGCGCACCCCCGGTGCGGTCCAGGCACCTGAACCTGGACTTGAGGAGGCCAAAGGTACGCTCGACCACACGTCTGGTCCTCCCATGTGCCTCATTGTAGCGATCGTCTGCTGGGGTGCGAGGATTCCTCAATGGACTGAGCAGCCATGCCCCATTCGGGTACGCAGAGTCACCTGGGTGTGAGGGACACAGAGAACCGTTGCTAATCCAACTGGACAGGGGACAGCATCGCACAGCCAGCACGCTACACCACTCCACATACTCACCGACAATACAGCCACGATCCTGTTGCAGATTGGACATCAGTCGTGGCAAGATGCTGTTGCGCATGACGTGTGCGTCATGGGCCGAGCCTGGGAACTTTGCACACACGTGGGTTATCACCATGTCCGCAAGGCACACCACTTGCACATTCAGGGAGTGCGTGTGCTTCCTGTTGCGGTACAGGTGCTCAGTGGCCTGTGGTGGAACAAGGCCAACATGTGTGCAGTCAATGGCTCCAACGACGTGTGGGATCCTGCCAAGGGCATAGAATGCACCCTTCACTGCCGCCAATTCACGAGCCCTGGGGAAGCGGATGTACCTGTTTCGGTACAGCATCATGGCTGCCAGTACATCCCTCAGCACCTTGCTGAACATGGGCTGGGACATCCCTCCTCCACTGCCCACTGTGTGCTGGAATGACCCAGTGGCGAAGAAATGCATGGCGGCCATCACCTTAGCCGTGGGGGTGACTGCTGTCGGATACACCCTGCGGGGACGGAGATGGGGTTCCAACATGGCACACAGTCGATGCAGGGTTGGCCTGTCCAGCCGAAACTTCCTAATGACCTCAGTATCGTCCATGTCCGCCAGCAATTGGTATGGGCGGTCAATGTTCGGTCTCCGCCTAGGGAAAATGGCAGTGGACACATGTCAAAGCAACACGACACATAGCAATTCCGCATACACATCACTGACATGACTGAGCAAGCACATGAGTCACAGCCCAGCTGTCAAGCAGGGACGGCACGGCCACAATACACTTACACAGGTCTCCCACCAATGGCAATGGCTAGTGATACAAACCACTGCCATGTGCATGCACATGGGGATCTAGGCCCCAATGACTTGCGGGGCGTGCTGATGGGGACTGACTGCATATTCGTCAAGCGGCAACGCCACGGCAACATGAATGTCTGCTGAGCATGGCACTGCTTCCGAGGCTGGATGAGTATGGCACACGACGACGACGATGTGGGCACAGGCTGAGCGGCCAAAACAAGTGGGACCTGTGGCACGAGGGGATATGAGACAGTAGTAGGTGTCAGCACTGCACCCTATGTACAGCACTGTACGGATCACACCTCCCGAAACATTGACAGGTGTCCACATTGACAGCCCCATGCCAAGACGGCTGTGTGCTTGCAGTCACACGTCACAGGTGAGAGGTTACATTGCACGTGCCAGGTGGCAGACGTACATAGTGGGAACTGGCATGTGTGTGCATGTGTCTCCTGTTCAGGATCCACCAGATGGGCGCTGACTCTGTACTGACCATTGGACACAGCATGTTCCGTGGAAGGCTTGTGTGTGTGGGATGGTGGCACTGGATGTGCCTCCGTTGGGTGGGGGGCCATGCACAGGGCGGGTACGTCGATGATTGCGCATTGTTGGTCACGGTGGGTGCACCAACTAAGATGTGTTGCCCTGTGTTCAATTCCTATGTCCGCATGATGATGGACTGTAGATGTGGGCAGACTACACATTGGTCGATGTGCTGTCTATATGCATGTGCCTTCACACCAGGCACAGCTGCCCCTGCACATGTGACCCCTGCTGGACTCGCTGCTGGGTCTGTGGAGCTGATGCACCTTCTGTGCGTGGGGCGGACAGCTCTCCTCACTTCCCTCATTGCGCATGTCATGACTTTGCCGCAGGTGACATGGATCATGGAGGGCCCACATGTACGCGTGGGTAGGCTACACATGATTGTTCACTGGTCGCCACCCCCAGTCAGTGTTTCGAATGGGAAGGTTGTCGTGCTGGTGGCATATTCGATGTGGCGGATGGGCGGGCCTAGGTGCGGGCTTACATTCCGGACATGGGGGGTAGTTGGATTGGCGACTAGTTGCAGTACACACGGGACACGTCTCTTCCTTTCCACATCTGGGTCATCCCTTGTACTAACTGACAGTGATACAGTCATCTTCGCCCCAGCCCTCATGTCCTCCCCTCGCTCCCCCAATATGCATGTGCACCTGCGAGGCTAGCGCTTGCACAGGCAGCCCCAAGCTCGCACCAGAGAGGGCAAGGAGTGTATGTGTGGGTCCAGTTGCACGAGTGGGCTGTCTCAGGGTATGATGTGTGGCGGGACGCCGTCCACCTGCGTGGTGCCCCAAATGGAGACCCGGCCTGCATGGACTATGCATCACAGTCTTCGCCTTCCGGATCCGCCACCTGCGACACCCAGTGGCTGTGGCTGCCCTTGCGGCCATGCCGCGTCCGTCTGTGGCTGATGGCCCACACATTCACTCTTTGGCCTCTCTGGGGAGGGCTCGGGGGTGGTGGCGCACGCGCTTGCACTTAGTCGCAATGGCATGTGGCGTGGTTGGTATGATGGGCAATGGATGGGATGGTGCGAGCCACCTCCCGTGACGTCAGTGCTGCTCGTGCTGTGGTGCGTCCCCCTACACTTCCATTTGACTTGTGCCATGCTACACGTTGAGGTTCTATTGCCTGCGTGATATGACCAGGAGGAGCGCGAGGAGACCTCTCACACACCATGCTCCACTGCCATCCCGTGCCCTGTATCGCCTGTGCGGATTGACTATGTTGGGGTTACACCTGGTCGACTGGGGCTGTGTGTGCCTTGTCAAGGGGCATGGCGTGCGCACAACAGGATCCAGCTTGTCCACGGAGGGTGGGCTGACGTGTGCGCCTGGTACCGCATTGTTCGTGTGCCCGGCTGCTGTGCACACACGTGTTCACTCCCCCCGACAGGTGTCCTCTCACAATGCCCAGGGAAGCGGTGGTGTACTGTTCATGACCCCTCCCAACACGGCGTGCTCCAACTTGGCATGTGCGCATCTACCCGTCACACCCACCCACCTGAGCACTGCGTCCATACGACTTCACACGACACATGTGTGTCTTCCACAGTTGTGCTACTCATTTGCGTTGACATCCAATACCAGTGGACTACATGGTCATGTCACGACTGCCGTGTACTTCACATACTCTCATCCTCTCTCATTCGTACTTGTGAAATGAGTCAGCGGAGACAGTTTTGGTTTCAAACATTATATTGAGTCTTCTGTCCTCTGTGATGCAGTATAGTGGACACTACTGGCAGCGGAATACATGTTGAGGATATACTGAGCATGATTACAAATGGGATAGGGTGTGGGGTTACATGTGATTGGCTGTTGCATGTGGGATGTGGGCTTCAGAGTTACATCTGCTTGGCCAAGGCTGTGCTAATGTACATTTACGTATAGCTGCGGAGCTGCGGACTTTGACACAGACGGTATACATGTAGCCTACCAGACCGCTTGGCATCATGGGCACAGTCCATCTCAGTTCCATGTGACAGGTTTGCTGCGGTTGTTCCTCATGCACGCGTGCATGTGAGATGACATCAGGGCATGTGCTTGCGTGCATGCAGCGGCGTGCCACTTGTTGTTGCAATGTGGTGGTTACTGGACATGTCACAGTCACTGGGGTCGTGTTGTTGTTGTATGCACTTGTCGTCCATGCAAAGGTCCTGGTATGGGATTCCCGGGGCGGGGGTGGGAGGGGTGCAGCACCCACAGACTCCAGGCGACCTATTCATGTCCACTGAGCGGTGTGTGTGTCCATGGGCGCTGGATCCATGTCGTGTCCTGGTTGTTCGTGCAGTTCCGTCCATGTGGGTGCGATACACAGACCCCATGCCACTGCCTCCCACGATGCATGCGGTGTTCCTGGATGTGATGGGGAACAGTGTGCATGTCCCGGTCATATCCGATGTCATGGCGATGTCGTTGATGGTGTGGTAACAGTTGCCGGTCGTTTGGTATGGCTGTTGTGGTGGTGACTGGCCAGTCCGTGCGGAAGCTAAGCATGGGTGCGGGGTTGGACATCATAGGTCAATCGGGGAACCTGCGTTGTGGTCCGACGAATTTACAGGTTGTCAGGTATGCGATGCCGTCCAGCAGGGCTTCCATGTCATTGGTGGTGTACATGTTTGCCAGCCAATGTAGCGGATGGTGGCTGTCAAGGTGTTGTTCGTAAGTTGTCCCTTGGAGGACCATGATGGGGCATGCTGGGTGACATTCGATGTAGCTGTTCTCGATGATCCGTCGTGTGGAGGCACAGTGGTCCCATTTCAGTGCGGGTGCGATGTTGGCCACATACGCCATGCCCCCATAGGCAGAGCAGGCCCTGTCGTGTGCGTCCAGAGGGAGGAGTAGTGGTAGCAGGTCCGCCTTTAGACATGCCGGGTTGGAGAGGCACATCTCCACGGGATGCTGGTAGGGACACCTCCGACAGTAGAAGACGGGCATGACGCAGCTGAACAATGTGATGCGGTAAGTCAGTCGGTAACTTACGTTCAGCAGGGACAGGAGATCGCATCCCAATATATGTATCAGGTTGGTTTTGTACAGCTTGACCTGTCCGGCGTAGTTGGGTAGGTGTGTTGCGGTTGCCATTTTGCAGCGGTGCGTTGTGGTGGCGTGCTCCGGCTGTGTGTGCAGTCTGCAATGTGCACGCTCCGAGGTTGCTGTGAGCTCTGTGTAGTCGTAGGGAGACAGGACTTGTGTTCTGTTGGCTTGTGCGGAGGACACGGGCCCTCATCCCACATGCTTCTCAGACAGTTCAAGGTCAGTGATGTGTGACTCCTTCCAATTAACTTGCATGTGGCCGACATGGGGGAGTGTTTTCTTTTTTCTTTCCCGTCCGTTGTGTTCTTCTGTGATATGCGCTATCTGCCCTGTGGTCGGTCTCCTCGGCATGCCTGTGTTGGTCTTTTCTTGGACAATGGCTGTATTCACCGGCTTCTTTCGTAGGGCTGTGGTTTCGGAGTTGGAATGGAAGGTCATTCAGTGCTGTCTGCTCTCCCTTGTGTGGGCGGCAGGCTGCCTTTCCGCTCTGCGTTGGGCCTTGTGTGTGAATGTTATTCTTGGGCCACCTGTTGTCGGTCCCCGGGCTCTTTGGTGTTCCGTTTTATATGTCTTGTTCATATGTGCAGGGTGGTATGGGTGTTTCAGTGTGGTACTGGCGTTCCTCTTCCCGAAGGGAGCCCTGCTTCTCCTAGTTGGTGTTGCCGCCGCTGTGTGCTACGCCATGTTTGTTACACTGGGGTGTGTCCTGCTGTTGCGTGACTTCACTGACATGTGTGCGTCGGTTGTGTGGCGTTGGGTGTTGTCCGTGAATTGGGCGTTGGGGACATGTCTGTGGCAGGCCTGTCACGTGTCATGTGCGTTCGGGGTGGGGCTGATGTGTGTGCTGCTTGGTTGTGTCCCTGTGTCTGTGTGCGACGCATGCATGGCGCTGCGGTTGGCCTCTGCGTTGTGCGCATGTGTGGCGGCGTCATCGCCGCTTTGGGGCCGTGACGGGGTCGTTGGTTCCTAGTCCCAGGTGGTGTGTACACATGTGTTACGAGATGTTACGATTTGGCCTGTGTGTCATATGTGGATGCAATGGTGGATGTGTAGTGTACACGCGGGGTGGGGGGTTGTCCGCTTTTTCCGCCCTTGCACTGTGTGCGCTGTTTGCGTGCACTTGTTGTGTGTGTGCCTACCTGCGTCTCCGCGGTACGTTGCGTCCTTGGTGGTGCATCAGCAAGAGCATGGGGAGGGCCTGCAGTGCTGGATTCATGCTCGGGGAGCCGCTTCTTCGGTGTCCGTGCTCGGCGTCCGTGTTACCGCTTCGGTTTGTCGTACGGTGTCTCTTAGCCGTGGGAGCCGTTTGTTTGCGGCATCGTAATTTGTACGCCGGGCGGGACGTGATTTCGTCGGACGGTGTGTGTCAATTGTGCTGCGCCGCTACGTGTACGGACGCACTTTGATGGCGGACGGTGTCGCTGGCTTGCCGGCGGTGTTTGGCCGACTTTCCGCATCGTAATAGGGCGGGCGTGTGGACTGCTGCGTGCCGGCGGTAACTGGTGGTTTTTGCATCCGCCAGCACGGCGGTTGTGCTTCCGCCCGCCATCGTAATGACCCCCTTAGTTTTTTATTTTAATTTGAATGCTTTGGGGCCCATTACGATACCCGGCGTAAAAAAATCCGCCAGGCATGAAAGCGGCAAAAATCCGCCCGCACACACCGTCTGAACTCCGACCACGCCATTACGATGACACAAACCGAAAACCGCCATCGGCGGAAAAATCACACAAGATACCGCCCGCCATCGTCCGAGTCGGAGTCAAACCGCCCGCCACGGACGGAAACACGCACGACAACACAAAACCGCCCGCCCTCACGGCCGACACACCGCACGTGAGATTACGATCGCACCGCCATGAGCGCGGGAAAACTACAAATATACCGCCCGCCAGCGCAAACAACGCCGATGAGAATCGACACGGCAGAAGCCATGGCGCCCACGTCCCTGCACAGAAACCATCCGCTGACAAAAACAATCGCACACAACATGGCCAACAAGTCCACACAGCAAGGCACGCACAAATACACAAGCACAGTACACATCCCGAAAACACCCCCCTGGACAAACAAAAACTACAAAGGCCAGAACCCCAGACACAACACACCTGAAAACAACAGACCATGAGGACACACCCACATAGGTAAGTACAAAAGCAGCACTCCCACAGACCACAACCCCTTGCAACATTGCAAACTAGAGAGGAGAGAAGAGGACACAGTGACACAGCAAGGACAGCAGCACACCACAGAAACGCACACATCACAACCACCACCACCACCACCACCAAACACCGGCACCACAAACCCCCTGCACATTACACAACACACACCGCACCAGCACCACAAACACCATGGCACCACAAAGAATGCCCAAGTTCACGCCCATGGAGCTGACGGTCATGGTCGACGAGATTATCAAGGTGCACCCACAAATCTATGGGAACCTGGTCCAGCACACACCACTAGCCACCAGAAAGAGAATGTGGAACCGGATCGTGGACCAGGTCAATGCAGTCGGGACCCTGCCCAGGAACAGAGTTGAAATCAACAAACGGTGGAATGACGTCAAGAGCCTGGTCAAGAAGAAGGAGAGCAAGAACAGAGAGCTGGCTGCCGTCACTGGCGGAGGGAATCCCGCGCTCTTCAAGACCTTCAAAGCGTGGGAGGAGAAGGTGCGAGTCATTATACATCCGGAGATCCTCGCCGGATTACCAGGGGAGTGGAGGCTGGTAAGTACAAACTAATGTATACCAGCACACCGCTATGTACTCACATGCACTACCACCATGCCACAGCTCCCAGGGACAAACACCCCCATGTCCAGCACACAATACACAACACATCACACACACATGCAACAGACACCACCACACACAGCCCAAACCGAACAACTGTAAGATACGTGGGGACATGTGTACACTCAGCCAGCCACGTAACCACCAACAGGTCCCCAAGTATGCCAGAAGCGCCACAACGAGCACCCACCACACCCATGTGTCCGCCATAGCTGCACTAACCGACAAGTAACAGGTAAGTGGCAGGAACACAAAGTGCAGTGGGTGGGAGGGTGGACAGCCCAAGTACAACACACACCAGGCCCCTAGTCCCACAGCACAGCAAGGAGGAGCATCCCCCACACCCCACAGCCACATGTCAGCCACCGCAGTGCACACCGACAGCCGAAAGGTAGACATCACGGTCCACAACAATCGGTGTCAGTGGGTGTCCAGCCACCACCACGACCCACAACACCCCCCCACCCCCACAGACCTGCAACATGGAGCACCCCCGCTTAGAACCATGTGGCATCCAGTACAGTGCACGCCCGAACAACCTGCAGGTGGGAAACTGGACAGGGCTGGATTACTGGAGGCATGAGGACCGTAACACGACCAACACATGGGACATGTCACGTAGCAGACGAACACGCAGCACCGCCCACCGTCACGAACAAGTGAACAATGTGCACACGGACATGAACCACAGACTCACACCTCACATGACCCATCACAGACACAGCAACACCCAAGGAGCCACGTCTGCATGCACAAGCCACACTGAATATAGTACCACACGGCAGCCACTGTGCAACCCATCACACACAACCGAAACACCATTGAAGTCCTGTCCATGTAGCCCCTACTGCCTGTCAACCACACACCCCACAACTACGCCTATGTAAGACAAACAACACTAGACGCAACAGAGCGGAACAACATAAATGCACACGAACACCACTGAACCCATCAAACACACAGACACACCATGCACATACAACATACCATCCATCCCATCCGTCAGCCCCAGTCTCATGAAAGGCATGTCATCCGCACAGCTGCCACACATACAGCAGTCACGCTAAGATACATGCCCATGACCAACCATGTGCCAGAAGTCAATGAAGCGCACGCCACACTGTGAGCAACAACACACAACATGGGCCACACCCCCCCGAGCACTGCAGTGATGCACATGGCACAGGGCAGC
This sequence comes from Calotriton arnoldi, assembly GCA_963921515.1. Lineage (NCBI taxonomy): Eukaryota > Metazoa > Chordata > Amphibia > Caudata > Salamandridae > Calotriton > Calotriton arnoldi. The sequence goes on from CAWUFW010013220.1 coordinate 82,548, forward strand.
ACGCACACCAAGGAGGTGGGACAACTGCAATACGTTGGCTGGCACACAACCATCACTCACTCATAACGATGCGTCCAATGCCATGTCCAGTAATCACAACAGACAGCAAATATGCAGGTCATGTCAGGCATGCACACACCTCAGACCATGCACTGTCATGCTGCCACAACACATGTCACGTTCGGCACCCATGGCTCACAGCATGTACCCCAAAAGCATATTCCATCCCAAATGCGAATCTGGGGCATGGCCCCCATGTTGCCATATGCGTTCCTAAGCGTCCCATTTGAACACTAAAAGCAAAGTACAAACCAGACCCAGGATGGGCCAGGAGCCCGCATACACCAGAGTCACAATAAGTAGGGGCACAGCAACACACCCATCGGCATGGCCAATCCGTCCCATGACACATGACCAGCGTCCAGCTGACCTCCTATGCCGATGACACACAAATTGTGCTGTCAATACAGAAGGGCAATGAGGCCAAGACAGGGCGCGATTGCCACAACTGTATGCAGGCCATCCAAAGCTGGATGACAGCAAATTGTCTTAAGTTGAATGCGGGGAAAACCGAGGTGATCATTTTCGGTAATTCCTCGAACCTTTAGTCACCCGATTGGTGGCCTGCAATCTTGGGTCCACAACCAGTTCCCTCCACCAAGGTGAAGAACTTGGGGGTGATCATTGACGTCAAATTATCTTTCGGAGACCAGATTAGCCGAGTTGCCTCCTCCTGTTTTCTATCTTCTGAGGATACTGAGGAAAATCAAGTTTCTATTGCCCGAAGATAGCCTCAGGACAGTAATTACTGCTCTTATTTTTCTCGCCTGGATTATTGCAACGGCCTTTATCTTAACATCCAGAAAAGACATCTTAGCCGATTGCAGGTCGTGCAGAATGCGGCAGCCAGGCTTCTTTTGGGGATCCCAAGGTTTGTCTCGGTTAAGAAGGAACTTGGGAAGCTTCACTGGCTTCCGGTGAAACAACGGGTGGATTTTAAGGCCCTTTGCACGGTCTTTAAAGCCCTCACAGGTTCTGGCCCAGCCTACACGAGACAACATCTTCAATGGTATGTTCCCGGCAGAGCATTGCGCTCTGCCGAGGGCAAAACTTATAAAAGTTCCACGGGCAAAGACAGCTAGTTGGGGGGCAGGAGCTTTTTCTGCGGTGCGGCAAAAGCATGGAACAGCCTTCCTCCATCTCAGAAGTGCCACCGAGCTTCTTTCCTTTAGAAGGGGCTGAAAACCTGGCTTTTCCCTGAATCCTTCTCTCATCCAGCAACCAAGTCGGCAACTCTCAGCGCCAGGACACCCTAGGGTAGCAGTGCGCTTTACAAGCCTTATTAACATAACATAACATAACACAGCACACAGTCCCATTGCCAAGCACACACAACTACAAATGGTACAGCCACACACACGCCTCCGGGAAACCCATGTACGAGATTGCACGAACTGTTAATGTCAGACGACAAATACATACTTCGCCAGGTGCAACACAATAACAAATCTCATTCTCTCCACAGGTGACGAACTGCTGGATGCTGGGGATGGAGACAGCAGCCAGCACAGCCAGCCTACAAGCCCCCAACGAGGACACACGGATGTGGAGGATCTGTCCTCCTCTTCGGACACGGACCACCAAGCAGGCCCATCTGGTGTGGCAGGGCCCAGCCGCTCCCCAGGACCCCTCCTACCCACCAACCCATCATCCAGGGCTGCTGAACATTCCCAGCCCCCTGCTGCCACTGTCGTTGCGGCCACACCCACGGTCATTGCGGCCACACCCACGGTCATTGCGGCCACACCCACGGTCATTGCGGCCACTACCACTGCCGCAACCGCCACCATCGCCGCACCGACCACCACCGCCGCCACCACCACCACGTCTTCGCTGGCACCAGCCCCAGCGCAGGTGGTGGCCCGGCCGACTGGATCCACCCTGGGAGCCAGGGCGAGGACCGTGGTGGGCAATGTGGCTAGTGGGCAGGCCGGTGGCAGCAGTACTGGTAGGAGGAGCAGGGTCAGGGAAACGCCAGTCTCCCCTGGGAGCCATGCCCTGCCTCAAATGGCCAGAGTCCTTGGGGCCTATGAAGAGGCCCAAGGACAATGGGCCAGGTCTGCTTCAGACACGCGGGAGGTGCTGGGGGTGCTGAGGTCCATGGACGCCCGTATGGGCCAACTCGTGGACCTCATGGGCCAGCTGGTGGTGAGGTCACAGCCAGGGACAGCAGCTCCACCACCGCCACCACCTGCCGGGGCGCAGGGTCGAGCAGCAGTGTCCAGTTCCCCTGCGTCCACAGCCAGTGAGCACACCTCACCCCCACCAGCAGGTCGCCACCACACACCCCCTCCCAAACGTGGAAGGGGCCGTCCGAAGTACAAACAGATCTCCCGGGAGGACTACGCACGCTCCAGACGCAAGTGAGGCAGCCAGCCAGCCTTCCTTGACCACCCACTGCATTGACTTGGACTACGATCCCACTCCACACAGCCATCTGGATGGCATGTGTCTGTTGGACCATGGACATGGAACAAGTGGGTACACCCTGAGCATCACGCAGCCGTGACCGACAGCTCATTGTCACTGCACGCACCACTTTTGTCATCACCTCGCACACAATCACATGTCACAGTTTGAAATAAATGCACCTCTTACACAAACTGCTGTTTGTGCCCTGTGTTTTATTTGTACGGAATACAACGGCCACCTTGGGCGGAAAGGCACCTGATGCGTGGCATGGCAATGGAACCGGAGGGCCTGTAGGGACCTAGGGGTGGGAGACAGAACAGGAGCACATTCAATGAGAGTGTCACACACCCATCACACAGTACATGTCAACAACTACAAGCAATGTACACACATCGCACAGAGCAATAGGGCACAATGCCACAGCCACCAACAGTGGCATACTACCTTGGCCATGGAGCGTTGACACACAGCACGCAGTGAACAAACGGCCACCCTGACACAGCACACACACACCTGCACAGATACAGCCACATCAGCCATCGTACATGGACACTCACCGTCAAGTGAAGTAGCGGGCGATGAGCTGCTGCCGCACATTACCAGCTTCCTCCTCTCCGCTGTCCTCCTCACTCGAGCTGTCCTGGTCTGCGGGCTGGGGCCCTGGTTGATCTCCGTCATCCACGATGAGGGGGATCTGCTTCCGAATGGCCAGATTGTGCAGCATGCAGCACGCCACCACTATCTGGCACACCTTCTGTGGGGAGTACGCCAGCGCACCCCGGTGCGGTCCAGGCACCTGAACCTGGACTTGAGGAGGCCAAAGGTACGCTCGACCACACGTCTGGTCCTCCCATGTGCCTCATTGTAGCGATCGTCAGCTGGGGTGCGAGGATTCCTCAATGGACTGAGCAGCCATGCCCCATTCGGGTGCGCAGAGTCACCTGGGTGTGAGGGACACAGAGAACCGTTGCTAATCCAACTGGACAGGGGACAGCATCGCACAGCCAGCACGCTACACCACTCCACATACTCACCGACAATACAGCCACGATCCTGTTGCAGATTGGACATCAGTCGTGGCAAGATGCTGTTGCGCATGACGTGTGCGTCATGGGCCGAGCCTGGGAACTTTGCACACACGTGGGTTATCACCATGTCCGCAAGGCACACCACTTGCACATTCAGGGAGTGCGTGTGCTTCCTGTTGCGGTACAGGTGCTCAGTGGCCTGTGGTGGAACAAGGCCAACATGTGTGCAGTCAATGGCTCCAACGACGTGTGGGATCCTGCCAAGGGCATAGAATGCACCCTTCACTGCCGCCAATTCACGAGCCCTGGGGAAGCGGATGTACCTGTTTCGGTACAGCATCATGGCTGCCAGTACATCCCTCAGCACCTTGCTGAACATGGGCTGGGACATCCCTCCTCCACTGCCCACTGTGTGCTGGAATGACCCAGTGGCGAAGAAATGCATGGCGGCCATCACCTTAGCCGTGGGGGTGACTGCTGTCGGATACACCCTGCGGGGACGGAGATGGGGTTCCAACATGGCACACAGTCGATGCAGGGTTGACCTGTCCAGCCGAAACTTCCTAATGACCTCAGTATCGTCCATGTCCGCCAGCAATTGGTATGGGCGGTCAATGTTCGGTCTCCGCCTAGGGAAAATGGCAGTGGACACATGTCAAAGCAACACGACACATAGCAATTCCGCATACACATCACTGACATGACTGAGCAAGCACATGAGTCACAGCCCAGCTGTCAAGCAGGGACGGCACGGCCACAATACACTTACACAGGTCTCCCACCAATGGCAATGGCTAGTGATACAAACCACTGCCATGTGCATGCACATGGGGATCTAGGCCCCAATGACTTGCGGGCGTGCTGATGGGGACTGACTGCATATTCGTCAAGCGGCAACGCCACGGCAACATGAATGTCTGCTGAGCATGGCACTGCTTCCGAGGCTGGATGAGTATGGCACACGACGACGACGATGTGGGCACAGGCTGAGCGGCCAAAACAAGTGGGACCTGTGGCACGAGGGGATATGAGACAGTAGTAGGTGTCAGCACTGCACCCTATGTACAGCACTGTACGGATCACACCTCCCGAAACATTGACAGGTGTCCACATTGACAGCCCCATGCCAAGACGGCTGTGTGCTTGCAGTCCCACGTCACAGGTGAGAGGTTACATTGCACGTGCCAGGTGGCAGACGTACATAGTGGGAACTGGCATGTGTGTGCATGTGTCTCCTGTTCAGGATCCACCAGATGGGCGCTGACTCTGTACTGACCATTGGACACAGCATGTTCCGTGGAAGGCTTGTGTGTGTGGGATGGTGGCACTGGATGTGCCTCCGTTGGGTGGGGGGCCATGCACAGGGCGGGTACGTCGATGATTGCGCATTGTTGGTCACGGTGGGTGCACCAACTAAGATGTGTTGCCCTGTGTTCAATTCCTATGTCCGCATGATGATGGACTGTAGATGTGGGCAGACTACACATTGGTCGATGTGCTGTCTATATGCAAGTGCCTTCACACCAGGCACAGCTGCCCCTGCACATGTGACCCCTGCTGGACTCGCTGCTGGGTCTGTGGAGCTGATGCACCTTCTGTGCATGGGGCGGACAGCTCTCCTCACTTCCCTCATTGCGCATGTCATGACTTTGCCGCAGGTGACATGGATCATGGAGGGCCCACATGTACGCGTGGGTAGGCTACACATGATTGTTCACTGGTCGCCACCCCAGTCAGTGTTTCGAATGGGAAGGTTGTCGTGCTGGTGGCATATTCGATGTGGCGGATGGGCGGGCCTAGGTGCGGGCTTACATTCCGGACATGGGGGGTAGTTGGATTGGCGACTAGTTGCAGTACACACGGGACACGTCTCTTCCTTTCCACATCTGGGTCATCCCTTGTACTAACTGACAGTGATACAGTCATCTTCGCCCCAGCCCTCATGTCCTCCCCTCGCTCCCCCAATATGCATGTGCACCTGCGAGGCTAGCGCTTGCACAGGCAGCCCCAAGCTCGCACCAGAGAGGGCAAGGAGGGTATGTGTGGGTCCAGTTGCACGAGTGGGCTGTCTCAGGGTATGATGTGTGGCGGGACGCCGTCCACCTGCGTGGTGCCCCAAATGGAGACCCGGCCTGCATGGACTATGCATCACAGTCTTCGCCTTCCGGATCCGCCACCTGCGACACCCAGTGGGTGTGGCTGCCCTTGCGGCCATGCCGCGTCCGTCTGTGGCTGATGGCCCACACATTCACTCTTTGGCCTCTCTGGGGAGGGCTCGGGGTGGTGGCGCACGCGCTTGCACTTAGTCGCAATGGCATGTGGCGTGGTTGGTATGATGGGCAATGGATGGGATGGTGCGAGCCACCTCCCGTGACGTCAGTGCTGCTCGTGCTGTGGTGCGTCCCCCTACACTTCCATTTGACTTGTGCCATGCTACACGTTGAGGTTCTATTGCCTGCGTGATATGACCAGGAGGAGCGCGAGGAGACCTCTCACACACCATGCTCCACTGCCATCCCGTGCCCTGTATCGCCTGTGCGGATTGACTATGTTGGGGTTACGCCTGGTCGACTGGGGCTGTGTGTGCCTTGTCAAGGGGCATGGCGTGCGCACAACAGGATCCAGCTTGTCCACGGAGGGTGGGCTGACGTGTGCGCCTGGTACCGCATTGTTCGTGTGCCCGGCTGCTGTGCACACACGTGTTCACTCCCCCGACAGGTGTCCTCTCACAATGCCCAGGGAAGCGGTGGTGTACTGTTCATGACCCCTCCCAACACGGCGTGCTCCAACTTGGCATGTGCGCATCTACCCGTCACACCCACCCACCTGAGCACTGCGTCCATACGACTTCACACGACACATGTGTGTCTTCCACAGTTGTGCTACTCATTTGCGTTGACATCCAATACCAGTGGACTACATGGTCATGTCACGACTGCGGTGTACTTCACATACTCTCATCCTCTCTCATTCGTACTTGTGAAATGAGTCAGCGGAGACAGTTTTGGTTTCAAACATTATATTGAGTCTTCTGTCCTCTGTGATGCAGTATAGTGGACACTACTGGCAGCGGAATACATGTTGAGGATATACTGAGCATGATTACAAATGGGATAGGGTGTGGGGTTACATGTGATTGGCTGTTGCATGTGGGATGTGGGCTTCAGAGTTACATCTGCTTGGCCAAGGCTGTGCTAATGTACATTTACGTATAGCTGCGGAGCTGCGGACTTTGACACAGACGGTATACATGTAGCCTACCAGACCGCTTGGCATCATGGGCACAGTCCATCTCAGTTCCATGTGACAGGTTTGCTGCGGTTGTTCCTCATGCACGCGTGCATGTGAGATGACATCAGGGCATGTGCTTGCGTGCATGCAGCGGCGTGCCACTTGTTGTTGCAATGTGGTGGTTACTGGACATGTCACAGTCACTGGGGTCGTGTTGTTGTTGTATGCACTTGTCGTCCATGCAAAGGTCCTGGTATGGGATTCCCGGGGCGGGGGTGGAGGGGTGCAGCACCCACAGACTCCAGGCGACCTATTCATGTCCACTGAGCGGTGTGTGTGTCCATGGGCGCTGGATCCATGTCGTGTCCTGGTTGTTCGTGCAGTTCCGTCCATGTGGGTGCGATACACAGACCCCATGCCACTGCCTCCCACGATGCATGCGGTGTTCCTGGATGTGATGGGGAACAGTGTGCATGTCCCGGTCATATCCGATGTCATGGCGATGTCGTTGATGGTGTGGTAACAGTTGCCGGTCGTTTGGTATGGCTGTTGTGGTGGTGACTGGCCAGTCCGTGCGGAAGCTAAGCATGGGTGCGGGGTTGGACATCATAGGTCAATCGGGGAACCTGCGTTGTGGTCCGACGAATTTACAGGTTGTCAGGTATGCGATGCCGTCCAGCAGGGCTTCCATGTCATTGGTGGTGTACATGTTTGCCAGCCAATGTAGCGGATGGTGGCTGTCAAGGTGTTGTTCGTAAGTTGTCCCTTGGAGGACCATGATGGGGCATGCTGGGTGACATTCGATGTAGCTGTTCTCGATGATCCGTCGTGTGGAGGCACAGTGGTCCCATTTCAGTGCGGGTGCGATGTTGGCCACATACGCCATGCCCCCATAGGCAGAGCAGGCCCTGTCGTGTGCGTCCAGAGGGAGGAGTAGTGGTAGCAGGTCCGCCTTTAGACATGCCGGGTTGGAGAGGCACATCTCCACGGGATGCTGGTAGGGACACCTCCGACAGTAGAAGACGGGCATGACGCAGCTGAACAATGTGATGCGGTAAGTCAGTCGGTAACTTACGTTCAGCAGGGACAGGAGATCGCATCCCAATATATGTATCAGGTTGGTTTTGTACAGCTTGACCTGTCCGGCGTAGTTGGGTAGGTGTGTTGCGGTTGCCATTTTGCAGCGGTGCGTTGTGGTGGCGTGCTCCGGCTGTGTGTGCAGTCTGCAATGTGCACGCTCCGAGGTTGCTGTGAGCTCTGTGTAGTCGTAGGGAGACAGGACTTGTGTTCTGTTGGCTTGTGCGGAGGACACGGGCCCTCATCCCACATGCTTCTCAGACAGTTCAAGGTCAGTGATGTGTGACTCCTTCCAATTAACTTGCATGTGGCCGACATGGGGGAGTGTTTTCTTTTTTCTTTCCCGTCCGTTGTGTTCTTCTGTGATATGCGCTATCTGCCCTGTGGTCGGTCTCCTCGGCATGCCTGTGTTGGTCTTTTCTTGGACAATGGCTGTATTCACCGGCTTCTTTCGTAGGGCTGTGGTTTCGGAGTTGGAATGGAAGGTCATTCAGTGCTGTCTGCTCTCCCTTGTGTGGGCGGCAGGCTGCCTTTCCGCTCTGCGTTGGGCCTTGTGTGTGAATGTTATTCTTGGGCCACCTGTTGTCGGTCCCCGGGCTCTTTGGTGTTCCGTTTTATATGTCTTGTTCATATGTGCAGGGTGGTATGGGTGTTTCAGTGTGGTACTGGCGTTCCTCTTCCCGAAGGGGCCCTGCTTCTCCTAGTTGGTGTTGCCGCCGCTGTGTGCTACGCCATGTTTGTTACACTGGGGTGTGTCCTGCTGTTGCGTGACTTCACTGACATGTGTGCGTCGGTTGTGTGGCGTTGGGTGTTGTCCGTGAATTGGGCGTTGGGGACATGTCTGTGGCAGGCCTGTCACGTGTCATGTGCGTTCGGGGTGGGGCTGATGTGTGTGCTGCTTGGTTGTGTCCCTGTGTCTGTGTGCGACGCATGCATGGCGCTGCGGTTGGCCTCTGCGTTGTGCGCATGTGTGGCGGCGTCATCGCCGCTTTGGGGCCGTGACGGGGTCGTTGGTTCCTAGTCCCAGGTGGTGTGTACACATGTGTTACGAGATGTTACGATTTGGCCTGTGTGTCATATGTGGATGCAATGGTGGATGTGTAGTGTACACGCGGGGGTGGGGGTTGTCCGCTTTTCCGCCCTTGCACTGTGTGCGCTGTTTGCGTGCACTTGTTGTGTGTGTGCCTACCTGCGTCTCCGCGGTACGTTGCGTCCTTGGTGGTGCATCAGCAAGAGCATGGGGAGGGCCTGCAGTGCTGGATTCATGCTCGGGGAGCCGCTTCTTCGGTGTCCGTGCTCGGCGTCCGTGTTACCGCTTCGGTTTGTCGTACGGTGTCTCTTAGCCGTGGGAGCCGTTTGTTTGCGGCATCGTAATTTGTACGCCGGGCGGGACGTGATTTCGTCGGACGGTGTGTGTCAATTGTGCTGCGCCGCTACGTGTACGGACGCACTTTGACGGCGGACGGTGTCGCTGGCTTGCCGGCGGTGTTTGGCCGACTTTTCGCATCGTAATAGGGCGGGCGTGTGGACTGCTGCGTGCCGGCGGTAACTGGTGGTTTTTGCATCCGCCAGCACGGCGGTTGTGCTTCCGCCCGCCATCGTAATGACCCCCTTTGTTTTTTAAAGATTTTATGTGATTGGTATATGTGTATATATTTTATTTGCTATATTTTTATATTATTTATAAATTATAATATAAATTAAATGTATTAGTTTAATAACTGTTTTAAGCAGATATATGTAAATATATATGTATATTAATTATATTATATGTGTGTTTTTACATTTTTTAGATAAGTTTATTTGTTATTTTTGTTAAGATATATATAATCTGTTTTTTTTTAAATTAATGTTACTATTTAATATATTTAATATTTATTATTTTATTTTACATATATTTAAAAAATGATATTTTTTACAACTATATTAATGACTTCGTTATTTTGTTCCTATATTTTTGTACTTACCATTATAAGTATAGGATGACTATATTTTTGTCACAATATTTTGGTATGGGTATATTTTGGGCGTCAACATTTTGTCAGTGAACTGCTGGCAACAGCAGGTAAGAGAAAGTCATTTAAGGAAATAGTGCTCACAGACAGTAAATAAAACACACTGAGTAACAACATATGTAACAGGGACAGTCCTCATGGGAGGTTACAACAGGGGAAAAGGAGGTACTAGGAAGGACTACTAAGCCTATTCACAAATCAAAAGCCAGCATTTATAACGGACAGTAAGAGGAGCCAATTGAAAAGATGGGCAGAAAATGGGCGGAGCTTAAAGTCCATACCTGAATACAGCATGTCCCGAAGAGACAGCGTAAGCGCTACCTAGGCAAGACCTAAAAACAGGTCTGGAAGGAGGGACTTGTCTCTTAAGGATGGCACAGGGAATCCAGGCAGGATAGAGGTGCATGTCCCTGATAGGATGGCACGGAACCTCCAGGAAAAAGGAAGGGCTTAATTCTGTAAGGATCACACAAAAAATAAGGACAGGAAGGAGGGACATGTTTCTGAGGGGCATGTGTGTCAGACGATGACCCAGGGAATCGGGGCTGGATGGTGGACTTTCCTTTTAATAGGATGGTACAGAGTATCAGGACATGAAGGAGGAGCTTGTCATGACAGGATGGTACGGAGAAAGAGGGCAGGAGAGATTGGCAGCTCTCTGATAGGATGACACTGAGAAGCAGAGCAGGAGACAGGTGTGCCTCTCATAACATGCTACAGAGCCTAATGACACAGGGAATCCAGACTAGACGGACGTCTTCTCTTTGACTGGATGGTAATGGGAGTCTGGGCAGGATGGAATGGCTTGCTTCTGATACGATGGTACAGAGAATCAGGGCAGGAGGGAGGAGCTTGTCTCTGCTAGGATGGCACAGGGAGTCAGGGCAGGAGGGAGGGGCTTGTCTCTACTAGGATGGCACAGGGAGTCAGGGCAGGAGGGAGGGACTTGTCTCTGCTAGGATGGCACAGGGAGTCAGTGTCTCTACTAGGATGGCACAGGGAGTCAGGGCAGAAGGGAGGAGCGTGTCTCTACTAGGATGGCACAGGGAGTCAGGGCAGGAGGGAGGGACTTGTCTCTGCTAGGATGGCACAGGGAGTCAGTGTCTCTGCTAGGATGGCACAGGCAGTCAGGGCAGGAGGGAGGGGCTTGTCTCTACTAGGATGGCACAGGGAGTCAGGGCAGGAGGGAGGGACTTGTCTCTGCTAGGATGGCACAGGGAGTCAGTGTCTCTGCTAGGATGGCACAGGCAGTCAGGGCAGGAGGGAGGGGCTTGTCTCTACTAGGATGGCACAGGGAGTCAGGGCAGGGAGGAGGGACTTGTCTCTGCTAGGATGGCACATGGAGTCAGGGCAAGAAGGAGGGGCTTGTCTCTGCTAGGATGGCACAGGCAGTCAGGGCAGGAGGGAGTGGCTTGTCTCTACTAGGATGGCACAGGAAGTCAGGGCAGGAGGGAGGGACTTGTCTCTGCTAGGATGGCACAGGGAGTCAGTGTCTCTGCTAGGATGGCACATGGAGTCAGGGCAGGAGGGATGAACTAGTCTCTGCTAGGATGGTACAGGGAGTCAGGGCAGGTAGGAGGGACTTATCTCTGCTAGGATGGCACAGGGAGTCAGTGTCTCTGCTAGGATGGCACATGGAGTCAGGGCAGGAGGGAGGGGCTTGTCTCTACTAGGATGGCACAGGCAGTCAGGGCAGGAGGGAGGAACTTGTCTCTGCTAGGATGACCCAGGGAGTCAGGGCAGGAAGGAGGGTCTTGTCTCTGCTAGGATGGCGCAGGGAGTAAGGGCAGGAGGGATGTGCTTGTCTGCTAGGATGGCACAGGGAGTCAGGGCAGGAGGGAGGGGCTTGTCTCTACTTGGATGGCACAGGGAGTCAGAGCAGGAAGGAGGGGCTTGTCTCTGCTAGGATGGCACAGGGAGTCAGGGCAGGAGGGAGGGGCTTGTCTTTGCTAGGATGGTGCAGGGAGTCAGGGCAGGAGGGAGGGGCTTGCCTCTGCTAGGATGGCACAGGGAGTCAGGGCAGGAGGGAGGGACTTGCCTCTGCTAGGATGGCACAGGAAGTCAGGGCAGGAGGGAGGGTCTTGTCTCTGCTAGGATGACACAGAGAGTCAGGGCAGGAGGGAGGGTCTTGTCTCTGCTAGGATGGCACAGGGAGTCAGGGCAGGAGGGAGGGTCTTGTCTCTGCTAGGATGGCACAGGAAGTCAGGGCAGGAGGGAGGGGATAGTCTCTGCTAGGATGACACAGGGAGTCAGGGCAGGAGGGAGGGTCTTGTCTCTGCTAGGATGGCGCAGGGAGTCAGGGCAGGATGGAGGGTCTTGTCTCTGCTAGGATGGCACAGGGAGTCAGGGCAGGAGGGAGGGACTTGTCTCTGCTAGGATGGCACAGGGAGTCAGGGCAGGAGGGAGGGTCTTGTCTCTGCTAGGATGGCGCAGGGAGTCAGGGCAGGAGGGAGGGTCTTGTCTCTGCTAGGATGGCGCAGGGAGTCAGGGTAGGAGGGTGGGTCTTGTCCTTGCTAGGATGGCGCAGGGATTCAGAGCAGGAGGGAGGGGCTTGTTTGCTAGGATGGCACAGGGAGTCTGGGCAAGAAGGAGGGTCTTGTATGTGCTAGGATGGCACAGGGAGTCAGGGCAGGAGGGAGGGGCTTGTCTCTGCTAGGATGGCACATGGAGTCAGTGTCACTGCTAGGATGGCACAGGGAGTCAGGGCAGGAAGGAGGGGCTTGTCTCTACTAGGATGGCACAGGGAGTCAGGGCAGGAGGGAGGGACTTGTCTCTGCTAGGATGGCGCAGGGAGTCAGGGCAGGAGGGAGGGTCTTGTCTCTGCTAGGATGGCACAGGGAGTCAGGGCAGGAGGGAGGGACTTGTCTCTGCTAGGATGGCACAGGGAGTCAGGGCAGGAGGGAGGGACTTGTCTCTGCTAGGATGGCACAGGGAGTCAGTGTCTCTGCTAGGATGGCACAGGGAGATAGGGCAGGAGGGAGGAGCTTGTCTCTGATAGGATGGCACAGGGAGTCAGGGTAAGAGGGAGGGGCTTGACTGATAGGATAACACTGGAAGTCAGGGCAGGAAGGAGGGGCTTGTCTCTGATAGGATGGCACAGGGTGTCAGGGCAGGATGGAGGAGCTTGTCTCTGATAGGATGGCACAAGTTGTCAGGGCAGGAGGGAGGAGCTTGTCTCTGATAGGATTATGTATTGTGTCAGGGCAGGAAGAAGGGGCGTCTCTGATAGGATGGCACAGGGTGTCAGGGCAGGAGGGAGGAGCTTGTCTCTGATAGGATGGCACAAGTTGTCAGGGCAGGAGGGAGGAGCTTGCCTTTGATAGGATTAGCCATTGAGTCAGGGCAGGAAGGAGGGGCGTCTCTGATACTCAGATAGGATGGCACAGGCCTTCAGGGCAGGAGTGTGAGTCTTTTCTCTGATGGCATGCCCCAGGGTCTCAAGGCACTGTGAATCAGAAGATTAATACCCACATCCCCTAGGAGTGCGCCTGCGTGTGGTCAGAGCGGGGCCTTGCCCAGATCCCATGCCTGCCCATGTGAATAAAATAGGCAGCGGGAACTCCCTTTTCTGTTCAGAGGTCAGTCCCTGATTGATAATATCTGAGAGCAGTGATTGCCCTTTGAACATTCACATCTCTGCAACTCCCCCGACTCGCCTGATTCCCTACATACAGCTCAGCTCTGGCACCTGGTGCCAAGTTGTGGGGTATACTGGTGTGTGGCGGCGCTGTGCCAGGAGTGAATAGGAGAGGGGAAGGGGGCTGAACGGCACCTGCAGCATGGTAAACAGTGATGCCAGCCTGCTTTGCAGCAGTGATCCGCAGATCACTTGATCTTTCAGTGGTTTTTGAAGAATGTGCTTCAAATGAAATTTTGTATGACCAGACAGATGTGCACTCAATTAAATGACTTACACATAAACTGGCAGACTCAGTCATATGTGTAATATCTACAAGTATAAGAATGATGGCATGTGAACAAGTAGTTTTCACATTTGAATAGATAATATTCATCAAAGTAATGGCTAGTCTCCTCTGGGATGAGCAGAGAACCTTTGTGTCACTAGGACAGGCTAGTGTCTGTACGATGAGCAGGGAGCCTTCGTCTCACTAGGACAGGGTAGTCTCCTATAGTATGAGCTCCGATCCCTCGTGTCACTAGGACAGGCTAGTCTCTGTACAATGAGCACGGAGCCTTCGTCTCACTAGGACAGGCTAGTCTCTGTAGGGTGCTCACAGAGCCTTCATCTCACTAGGACAGGCTAGTCTCTGTAGGATGCTCACAGAGCCTTCGTCTCACTAGGACAGGCTAGTGTCTGTAGGATAGGCTAGTCTCTGTAGGAGGGTCACAGAGCCTTCATCTCACTAGGACAGGCTAGTCTCTGTAGGATGCTTACAGACCTTTGATCTCACTAGGACAGGCTAGTCTCTGTAGGGTGCTCACAGAGCCTTCGTCTCACTAGGACAGGCTAGTCTCTGTAGGATGCTCACAGACCCTTCATGTCGCTAAGACAGGCTAGTCTCTGTACGATGAGCAGGGAGACTTTCGTTTACTAGGACAGGCTAGTCTCTGTAGGGTGCTCACAGAGCCTTTGTCTCATAAGCAACAGGCTAGTCTCTGTAGGATGCTCACAGAGCTTTTGTCTCACTCGGACAGGCTAGTTTCTGTAGGATGAGCACAGAGCCTTTGTGTCACTAGGACAGGCTGGTCTTCTGTGGGATGAGCACAAAGCCTTCTTGTCACTAGGACAGGCTTGTCTCTGTAGGGTGCTCACAGAGCCTTCGTCTCACTAGGACAGGCTAGTCTCTGTACGATGAGCACAGAGCCTTTTTGTCACTAGGACAGGCTAGTCTCTGTAGGATGCTCACAGAGCCTTCGTCTCACTAGGACAGGCTATAGTGTGCTCACAGACCCTTCTTGTCACTAGGACAGGCTAGTCTCTGTGGGGTGCTCACAGAGCCTTCGTCCCACTAGGACAGGCTAGTATCTGTAGGATGAGCACGGAGCATTTGTGTCATTAGGACAGGCTAGTCTCTGTAGGATGCTCACAGAGACTTCATCTCACATGGACAGGCTAGTCTCTGTAGGGTGCTCACAGACCCTTCTTGTCACTAGGACAGGCTAGTCTCTGTAGGATGCTCACAGAGCCTTCGTCTCACTAGGCAGGCTAGTCTTTTAGGGTGCTCTCAGACCCTTGGCTCACTAGGACAGGCTAGTCTCTGTAGGATGCTCACAGAGACTTTGTGTCACTAGGACAGGCTAGTCTCTGTACGATGAGCAGGGAGCCTTTGTCTCACTAGGACAGGCTAGTCTCCTATAGTATGAGCTCCGATCCCTCGTGTCATTAGGACAGGCTAGTCTCTGTACGATGAGCACGGAGCCTTTGTCTCACTAGGAAAGGCTAGTCTCTGTAGGGTGCTCACAGAGCCTTCGTCTCACTAGGACAGGCTAGTCTCTGTAGGATGCTCACAGAGCATTCGTCTCACTAGGACAGGCTAGTGTCTGTAGGATAGGCAAGTCTCTGTAGGAGGGTCACAGAGCCTTTATATCACTTGGACAGGGATAGTCTCTGTAGGATGCTTACAGACCTTTGATCTCACTAGGACAGGCTAGTCTCTGTAGGGTGCTCGCAGAGCCTTTGTCTCACTAGGAGAGGCTAGTCTCTGTAGGATGCTCACAGACCCTTCATGTCACTAGGACAGGCTAGTCTCTGTACGATGGTTAGGGAGCCTTTCGTTCACTAGGACAGGCTAGTCTCTGTAGGGTGCTCACAGAGCCTTTGTCTCATAAGCAACAGGCTAGTCTCTGTAGGATGCTCACAGAGCTTTTGTCTCACTCGGAGAGGCTAGTCTCTGTAGGGTGAGCACAGAGCCTTTGTGTCACTAGGACAGGCTTGTCTCCTGTGGGATGAGCACAATGCCTTCTTGTCACTAGGACAGGCTTGTCTCTGTAGGGTGCTCACAGAGCCTTCGTCTCACTAGGACAGGCTAGTCTGTAGGATGAGCACAGAGCCTTTCTGTCACTAGGACAGGCTATACTCTGTAGGATGAGCAGGGAGCCTTTTTGTCACTAGGACAGGCTAGTCTCTGTAGGATGCTCACAGAGCCTTCGTCTCACTAGGACAGGCTATAGGGTGCTCACAGATCCTTCTTATCACTAGGACAGGCTAGTCTCTGTGGGGTGCTCAGAGAGCCTTCGTCCCAACTAGGACAGGCTAGTATCGGTAGGATGAGCACGGAGCATTTGTGTCATTAGGACAGGCTAGTCTCTGTAGGATGCTCACAGAGCCTTCGTCTCACAGACTAGTCTCTGTAGGGTGCTCACAGACCCTTCTTGTCACTAGGACAGGCTAGTCTCTGTAGGGTGCTCACAGAGCCTTCATCTCACTAGGACAGGCTAGTCTCTGTAGGATGCTCACAGAGCCTTCGTCTCACTAGGACAGGCTAGTGTCTGTAGGATAGGCTAGTCTCTGTAGGAGGGTCACAGAGCCTTCATCTCACTAGGACAGGCTAGTCTCTGTAGGATGCTTACAGACCTTTGATCTCACTAGGACAGGCTAGTCTCTGTAGGGTGCTCACAGAGCCTTCGTCTCACTAGGACAGGCTAGTCTCTGTAGGATGCTCACAGACCCTTCATGTCGCTAAGACAGGCTAGTCTCTGTACGATGAGCAGGGAGACTTTCGTTTACTAGGACAGGCTAGTCTCTGTAGGGTGCTCACAGAGCCTTTGTCTCATAAGCAACAGGCTAGTCTCTGTAGGATGCTCACAGAGCTTTTGTCTCACTCGGACAGGCTAGTTTCTGTAGGATGAGCACAGAGCCTTTGTGTCACTAGGACAGGCTGGTCTTCTGTGGGATGAGCACAAAGCCTTCTTGTCACTAGGACAGGCTTGTCTCTGTAGGGTGCTCACAGAGCCTTCGTCTCACTAGGACAGGCTAGTCTCTGTACGATGAGCACAGAGCCTTTTGTCACTAGGACAGGCTAGTCTCTGTAGGATGCTCACAGAGCCTTCGTCTCACTAGGACAGGCTATAGTGTGCTCACAGACCCTTCTTGTCACTAGGACAGGCTAGTCTCTGTGGGGTGCTCACAGAGCCTTCGTCCCACTAGGACAGGCTAGTATCTGTAGGATGAGCACGGAGCATTTGTGTCATTAGGACAGGCTAGTCTCTGTAGGATGCTCACAGAGACTTCATCTCACATGGACAGGCTAGTCTCTGTAGGGTGCTCACAGACCCTTCTTGTCACTAGGACAGGCTAGTCTCTGTAGGATGCTCACAGAGCCTTCGTCTCACTAGGACAGGCTAGTCTTTTAGGGTGCTCTCAGACCCTTTGTCTCACTAGGACAGGCTAGTCTCTGTAGGATGCTCACAGAGACTTTGTGTCACTAGGACAGGCTAGTCTCTGTACGATGAGCAGGGAGCCTTTGTCTCACTAGGACAGGCTAGTCTCCTATAGTATGAGCTCCGATCCCTCGTGTCATTAGGACAGGCTAGTCTCTGTACGATGAGCACGGAGCCTTTGTCTCACTAGGAAAGGCTAGTCTCTGTAGGGTGCTCACAGAGCCTTCGTCTCACTAGGACAGGCTAGTCTCTGTAGGATGCTCACAGAGCATTCGTCTCACTAGGACAGGCTAGTGTCTGTAGGATAGGCAAGTCTCTGTAGGAGGGTCACAGAGCCTTTATATCACTTGGACAGGGATAGTCTCTGTAGGATGCTTACAGACCTTTGATCTCACTAGGACAGGCTAGTCTCTGTAGGGTGCTCGCAGAGCCTTTGTCTCACTAGAGAGGCTAGTCTCTGTAGGATGCTCACAGACCCTTCATGTCACTAGGACAGGCTAGTCTCTTGTACGATGGTTAGGGAGCCTTTCGTTCACTAGGACAGGCTAGTCTCTGTAGGGTGCTCACAGAGCCTTTGTCTCATAAGCAACAGGCTAGTCTCTGTAGGATGCTCACAGAGCTTTTGTCTCACTCGGAGAGGCTAGTCTCTGTAGGGTGAGCACAGAGCCTTTGTGTCACTAGGACAGGCTTGTCTCCTGTGGGATGAGCACAATGCCTTCTTGTCACTAGGACAGAGCTTGTCTCTGTAGGGTGCTCACAGAGCCTTCGTCTCACTAGGACAGGCTAGTCTGTAGGATGAGCACAGAGCCTTTCTGTCACTAGGACAGGCTATACTCTGTAGGATGAGCAGGGAGCCTTTTTGTCACTAGGACAGGCTAGTCTCTGTAGGATGCTCACAGAGCCTTCGTCTCACTAGGACAGGCTATAGGGTGCTCACAGATCCTTCTTATCACTAGGACAGGCTAGTCTCTGTGGGGTGCTCAGAGAGCCTTCGTCCCAACTAGGACAGGCTAGTATCGGTAGGATGAGCACGGAGCATTTGTGTCATTAGGACAGGCTAGTCTCTGTAGGATGCTCACAGAGCCTTCGTCTCACAGACTAGTCTCTGTAGGGTGCTCACAGACCCTTCTTGTCACTAGGACAGGCTAGTCTCTGTAGGATGCTCACAGAGCCTTCGTCTCACTAGGACAGGCTAGTCTTTTAGGGTGCTCACAGAGCCTTCGTCTCACTAGGACAGGCTAGTCTCTGTAGGATGCTCACAGAGCCTTTGTGTCACTAGGACAGGCTTGTCTCTGTAGGATGAGCAAGGAGCATTTGTGTCACTAGGACAGGCTAGTCTCTGTAGGATGCACACAGACCCTTCGTGTCACTAGGACAGGCTAGTGTCTGCAGGATGCTCACAGAGCCTTCATGTCACTAGGACAGGCTAGTCTCTGTTGGGTGCTCACAGAGCCTTCGTCTCACTAGGACAGGCTAGTCTCTGTTGGATGAGCAGGGAACCTTTGTGTCACTAGGACAGGCTAGTCTCTGTAGGGTGCTCACAGACCCTTCTTGTCACTAGAGACAGGCTAGTCTCTGTAGGGTGCTCACAGAGCCTTCGTCCTCACTAGAACAGGCTAGTCTCTGTAGGATGCTCACAGAGCCTTTGTCACTAGGACAGGCAAGTCTCTGTAGGGTGCTCACAGACCCTTCATGTCTCTAGGGCAGGCTAGTCTCCTGTAGGATGCTTGCAGACCCTTCATGTCACTAGGACAGGCTAGTATCTGTAGGGTGCTCACAGAGCCTTCGTCTCACTAAGAGAGGCTAGTGAGCCTTCGTCTCACTAGGACAGGCTATTCTCTGTAGGGTGCTCACAGAGCCTTCGTCTCACTAAGAGAGGCTAGTGAGCCTTCGTTTCACTAGGACAGGCTATTCTCTGTAGAGTGCTCACAGAGCCTTCGTCTCACTAGGACAGGCTAGTGAGCCTTCGTCTCACTAAGAGAGGCTAGTGAGCCTTCGTCTCACTAGGACAGGCTAGTCTCTGTTGGGTGCTCACAGAGCCTTCGTCTCACTAGGACAGGCTAGTCTCTGTTGGATGAGCAGGGAACCTTTGTGTCACTAGGACAGGCTAGTCTCTGTAGGGTGCTCACAGACCCTTCTTGTCACTAGGACAGGCTAGTCTCTGTAGGGTGCTCACAGAGCCTTCGTCTCACTAGAACAGGCTAGTCTCTGTAGGATGCTCACAGAGCCTTTGTCACTAGGACAGGCAAGTCTCTGTAGGGTGCTCACAGACCCTTCATGTCTCTAGGGCAGGCTAGTCTCCTGTAGGATGCTTGCAGACCCTTCATGTCACTAGGACAGGCTAGTATCTGTAGGGTGCTCACAGAGCCTTCGTCTCACTAAGAGAGGCTAGTGAGCCTTCGTCTCACTAGGACAGGCTATTCTCTGTAGGGTGCTCACAGAGCCTTCGTCTCACTAAGAGAGGCTAGTGAGCCTTCGTTTCACTAGGACAGGCTATTCTCTGTAGAGTGCTCACAGAGCCTTCATCTCACTAGGACAGGCCAGTGAGGTTAGTGAGCCTTCGTCTCACTAGGACAGGCTAGTCCCTGTAGGATGCTCACAGACCCTTCATGTCACTAGGACAGGCTAATCTCTGTAGGGTGCTCACAGAGCCTTTGTCTCACTAGTACAGGCTAGTCTCAGTAGGGTGCTCACAGAGCCTTCGTCTCACTAGGACAGGCTAGTGTCTGTAGGATAGGCTAGTCTCTGTAGGATGCTCACAGACCTTTCATGTCACTAGGACAGGCTAGTCTCTGTACGATGAGCAGGGAGCCTTCCGTTCACTAGGACAGGCTTGTCTCTGTAGGGTACTCACAGAGCCTTTGTCTCATAAGCACAGGCTAGTCTCTGTAGGATGCTCACAGAGCTTTTGTCTCACTAGGACAGGCTAGTCTCTGTAGGATGAGCACAGAGCCTTTGTGTTACTAGGACAGGCTGGTCTCCTCTGGGATGAGCACAGAGCCTTCTTGTCACTAGGACAGGCTAGTCTCTGTAGGGTGCTCAAAGAGCCTTCGTCTCACGAGGACAGGCTAGTCTCTTTACGATGAGCACAGAGCCTTTGTGTCACTAGGACAGGCTAGTCCTGTAGGATGAGCACAGAGCCTTTGTGTCACTAGGACAGGCTAGTCTCTCTAAGATGAGCAGGGAGCCTTTGTGTCTGTAGGATGCTCACTGAGCCTTCGTCTCACTAGGACAGGCTATAGGGTGCTCACAGAGCCTTCCTCTCACTAGGACAGCCTAGTCTCTGTGGGGTGCTCACAGAGCCTTCGTATCACTAGGACAGGCTAGTCTCTGAGGGATGCTCACAGAGCCTTCGTCTCACTAGGACAGGCTAGTCTCTGTAGGGTGCTCACAGAGCCTTCATCTCACTAGGACAGGCTAGTATCTGTAGGATGCTCACAGAGCCTTTGTGTCACTAGGAAAGGCTAGTCTCTGTAGGATGAGCAGGGAGCCTTTCTGTCACTAGGACAGGCTAGTCTCTGTAGGATGCTCACAGACCCTTCATGTCACTAGGACAGGCTAGTCTCTGTAGGATGCTCACAGAGCCTTCATGTCACTAGGACAGGCTAGTCTCTGTAGGGTGCTCACAGACCCTTCTATTCACTAGGACAGGCTAGTATCTGTAAGATGCTCACAGAGCCTTTGTGTCACTAGGACAGGCTAGTCTCTGTAGGATGAGCAGGGAGTCTTTCTGTCACTAGGACAGGCTAGTCTCTGTAGGATGCTCACAGACCCTTCATGTCACTAGGACAGGCTAGTCTCTGTAGGATTCTCACAGACCCTTCATGTCACTAGGACAGGCTAGTCTCTGTAGGGTGCTCACAGAGCCTTCGTCTTACTAGGACAGGCTAGTCTCTGTAGGATGAGCAGGGAGCCTTCGTGTCACTAGGACAGGCAAGTCTCTGTAGGGTGCTCACAGACCCTTCTTGTCACTAGGACAGGCTAGTCTCTGTAGGGTGCTCACAGAGCCTTCGTCTCACTAGGACAGGCTAGCCTCTGTAGGATTCTCACAGACCCTTAATGTCACTAGGACAGGCAAGTCTCTGTAGGGTGCTCACAGACCCTTCATGTCTCTAGGACAGCCTAGTCTCCTGTAGGATGCTCGCAGACCCTTCATGTCACTAGGACAGGCTAGTCTCTGTAGGGTGCTCACAGAGCCTTTGTCTCACTAGGACAGGCTAGTCTCTGTAGGGTGCTCACAGAGCCTTCGTCTCACTAGGAGAGGCTAGTGAGCCTTCGTCTCACTAGGACAGGCTAATCTCTGTAGGTTGCTCACAGAGCCTTTGTCTCATTAGGACATTCTAGTCTCTGTAGGGTGCTCACAGAGCCTTCATGTCACTAGGACAGGCTAGTCTCTGTAGGGTGCTCACAGAGCCTTTGTCTCACTAGGACAGGCTAGTCTCTGTAGGATGCTCACAGAGCCTTTGTCTCATTAGGAGAGGCTAGTCTCAGTAGGATGCTCACAGACCCTTCATGCCACTAGGACAGGCTAGTCTCTCTAGGGTGCTCACAGACCCTTCGTCTCACTAGGACAGGCTAGTCTCTGTAGGGTGCTCACAGAGCATTTGTCTCATAAGCACAGGCTAGTCTCTGTAGGATGCTCACAGAGCTTTTGTCTCACTTGGACAGGCTAGTCTCTGTAGGATGAGCACTGAGCCTTTGTGTCACTAGGACAGGCTGGTCTTCTGTGGGATGAGCACAGAGCCTTCTTGTCACTAGGACAGGCTAGTCTCTGTAGGGTTCTCACAGAGCCTTCGTCTCACTAGGACAGGCTAGTCTCTGTACGATGAGCACAGAGCCTTTGTGTTACTAGGACAGGCTAGTCTCTTTAGGATGAGCAAAGAGCCTTTGTGTCACTAGGACAGGCTAGTCTCTGTAGGATGAGCAGGGAGCCTTTGTGTCACTAGAACAGGCTAGTCTCTTTAGGATGTTCACAGAGCCTTCCTCTCACTAGGACAGGCTAGTATCTGTAGGATGAGCAGGGAGCCTTTGTGTCACTAGGACAGGCTAGTATCTGTAGGATGCTCACAGAGCCTTCGTCTCACTAGGACAGGCTAGTCTCTGTAGGGTGCTCACAGACCCTTCTTGTCACTAGGACAGGCTAGTCTCTTTAGGATGTTCACAGAGCCTTCGTCTCACTAGGACAGGCTAGTCTCTGTAGGGTGCTCACAGACCCTTCTTGTCACTAGGACAGGCTAGTCTCTGTAGGATGTTCACAGAGCCTTCGTCTCACTAGGACAGGCTAGTCTCTGTAGGGTGCTCACAGAGCCTTCGTCTCACTAGGACAGGCTAGTCTCTGTAGGATGCTCACAGAGCCTTTGTGTCACTAGGACAGGCTAGTCTCTGTAGGATGCTCACAGAGCCTTCATGTCACTAGGACAGGCTAGTCTCTGTAGGATGAGCAGGGACCCTTTGTGTCACTAGGACAGGCTAGTCTCTATAGGATGCTCACAGACCCTTCATGTCACTAGGACAGGCTAGTCTCTGTAGGATGCTCACAGAGCCTTCATGTCACTAGGACAGGCTAGTCTTTGTACGGTGCTCACAGAGCCTTCGTCTCACTAGGACAGGCTAGTCTCTGCAGGATGAGCAGGAAGCCTTTGTGTGACTAGGACAGGCTAGTCTCTGTAGGATGCTCACAGACCCTTTTTGTCACTAGGACAGGGTAGTCTCTGTAGGATGCTCACAGAGCCTTCGTCTCACTAGGACAGGCTAGTCTCTGTAGGATGCTCACAGACCCTTCATGTCACTAGGACAGGCTAGTCTCTGTAGGGTGCTCAGAGAGCCTTCGTCTCACTAGGACAGGTTAGTCTGTAGGGTGCTCACAGACCCTTCATGTCTCTAGGACAGGCTAGTCTCCTGTAGCATGCTGATAGACCCTTCATGTCACTGGGACAGGCTAGTCTCTGTAGGGTGCTCACAGAGCCTTTGTCTCATTAGAACAGGCTAGTCTCTGTAGGGTGCTCACAGAGCCTTCGTCTCACTAGGAGAGGCTAGTGAGCCTTCATCTCACTAGGACAGGCTAGTGAGCCTTCGTCTCGCTAGGGCAGGCTAGTCTCTGTAGGGTGCTCACAGAGCCTTTGTCTCATTAGGACAGGCTTGTCTCTGTAGGGTGCTAACAGACCCTTCATGTCAATAGGACATTCTATTCTCAGTAGGGTGCTCACAGAGCCTTCGTCTCACTAGGACAGGCTATTCTCTGTAGGGTGCTCAAGAGCCTTCGTCTCACTAGGACAGGCTAGTGAGCCTTCGTCTCACTAGGACAGGCTAGTTTCTGTAAGGTGCTCACAGAGCCTTCGTCTCACTTGGACAGGCTAGTCTCTGTAGGATGCTCACAGAGCCTTTGTCTCATTAGGAGAGGCTAGTCTCTGTAGGATGCTCACAGACCCTTCATGTCACTAGGACATGCTAGTCTCTGTAGGGTGCTCACAGAGCCTTCGTCTCACTAGGACAGGCTAGTCTCAGTAGGGTGCTCACAGAGCCTTCGTCTCACTAGGACAGGCTAGTCTCTGTAGAGTGCTCACAGAGCCTTCGTCTCACTAGGACAGGCTAGTCTCAGTAGGGTGCTCACAGAGCCTTCGTCTCACTAGGACAGGCTAGTCTCTGTAGGGTGCTCACAGAGCCTTTGTCTCACTAGGACAGGCTAGTGTCTGTAGGGTGCTCACAGAGCCTTCATTTAATCAGGACAGGCTAGTCTCTGTAGGGTGCTCCCAGGGCCTTCGTCTCACTAGGACAGGCTAGTTAGTCTCTGTAGGATGCTCACAGACCCTTCATGTCACTAGGACAGGCTAGTCTTCTGTAGGTTGAGCAGGGAGCCTTTCCTTCACTAGGACAGGGTGGTGTTCTGTAGTCTGAGCACCTTCATGTCCCTAGTGCAGGTTGGTCATCGGTAGCATGTCCATGGGGCCTGGTCACTGATCTGCCCACTCTGTCTTCCGTTCCTTGAGGGCTCATAGTGCTTGTATCCAATTTATTTTGTTTTTCAGACTCTCAGAGGAGGAAGATGAGGCAGATGTCTCTGGGCCTTCCTTGACCTTCCAACGCCTGCTCTCCAACCTGACTGCTCTGCTGATTGGAGTTAGAGGCAGACCGCACGGTAAGTGGGTTGCATGCAGATGGGGCCCCCAGAGTTACATGCTGAAGGGGCCCCCAGGGTTGCATGCAGAAGGGGAGCCCGTGTTGCATGCAGAAGGGGCCCTTGGGGTTGCATGCAGAAGGAGCCCCTGGAGTTGCATGCAGAAGGGGCCCCTGGGGTTGCATGCAGAAGGGGCGCCCAGGGTTGCATGCAGAAGTGGCACCTGGGGTTGCATGCAGGTGGGACCCCCGGGGTTGCATGCAGAAGGGGTCCCCGGGGTTGCATGCCGGGGTTGCATGCAGAAGGGGCACCTGGGGTTGCATGCAGGTGGGGCCCCTGGGGTTGCATGCAGAAGGGGCTCTCGGGGTTGCATGCAGAGAGGGTCCCTGGGTTTGCATGCAGAAGGGACCCCCAGGGTTGCATGTAGAAGGGGCACCTGGGGTTGCATGCAGAAGGGATCCCCGGGGTTGCATGCAGAAGGGGCTCTCGGGGTTGCATGCAGAAGGGCCCCCTGGGGTTGCATGCAGAAAGGGCCCCTGGAGTTGCATGCAGAAGGGGCCCCTGGGGTTGCATGCAGAAGGAGCGCCCGGGGTTGCATGCAGAAGGGATCCCCGGGGTTGCATGCAGAAGGGGCTCTCGGGGTTGCATGCTGAAGGGGCCCCCAGGGTTGCATGCAGAAGGGGCGCCTGGGGTTGCATGCAGAAGGGCCCCCTGGGGTTGCATGCAGAAGGGGCCCCTGGAGTTGCATGCAGAAGGGGCCCCTGGGGTTGCATGCAGAAGGAGCGCCCGGGGTTGCATGCAGAAGGGATCCCCAGGGTTGCATGCAGAAGGGGCTCTCGGGGTTGCATGCAGAGAGGGTCCCTGGGTTTGCATGCAGAAGGGGCCCCTTTACATGGCGCACATGGGAGGGAGAGGAACCCCTGCTGGAGGGACCATGTTTGAGGGGGCACACATTGTGAATCTGAGACAACCACTAAAGGCAGAGGTCAACCAGGGAAGTTGACACCATAACTGAGGGAACAGTCAAGGCAGAGGAAAACCTGGACCAGTCAGACATATGTTATAGGGCGCAGGAGGCCCCATGGAGGGCGTAGGGGACATGAGCTCGTCCTGTACAAGCGTCATAAGGACCCACTGGGAACCCTGACCCAGGGACCACCAACGACGTCACAAAACACAAGGGAGGCTACAAACCACTACCAGGGCAGAGCAGTTCTGCTGTACCAAGACGTGTGAGAACTCTGGGGCTTATTTGTGAGAGGCTTGATGCTCCGGCGGCGTTAGTCTCCCAATCATATCTATGAGGTGATGCAAAGCCACTCTGCTTGGCTTTGAAAGGCTTCATAGAGATACAGTAAGGCAAAGCAGCGCAGGTCGCTGCCTTGTCTTACTCTGCATGAAAGATGAAATCGCTGCCTTGTCTTACTCTGCATGAAAGATGAAGTCGCTGCCTTGTCTTACTCTGCATGAAAGATGAAGTCGCAGCCTTGTCTTACTCTGCATGAAAGATGAAGTCGCTGCCTTGTCTTACTCTGCATGAAAGATGAAGTCGCTGGCTTGTCTTACTCTGCATGAAAGATGAAGTCGCTGCCTTGTCTTACTCTGCGTGAAAGATGAAGTCGGTGCCTTGTCTTACTCTGCGTGAAAGATGAAGTCGCTGCCTTGTCTTACTCTGCGTGAAAGATGAAGTCGCTGCCTTGTCTTACTCTGCATGAAAGATGAAGTCGCTGCCTTGTCTTACTCTGCTTGAAAAATGAAGTTGCTGCCTTGTCTTACTCTGCATGAAAGATACGTTCCATGGGTGATGCGGTGGGTGTTCCCACTCAACACCCATGGATTTTGACGCTGCCCCAGATTTACTTAATCATGTGAACCTAGAGCACCGCCTTAACCTCATGCCTCCGCAGAGCAGGCGTAGCGAGGAGGAATATTTTTATTTCTCCTCGTTTTTTCCTCTTTCCATGTGTGCTGCAAAATAGAAAGAGGAAAACACCTCTCGGGATTGTTTTTGTTCAGGAAGGTGCCCCTTCCTGCACTAAAAGAATCCTACTGACAACACAGGCACCCTTGCACCATGGTACAAGGGTGCCTGCAGTAGTGCTAGGCAGCAATTTGTGTGCCAGTGCAGGGAGAAAGGACAGGAACGCATCATATTTCATAAATACGGTGCATTCCTGCCCTAACGTAGGGCAGCGCAGCAAGAAGATTTGTTGCACTGCCCTATGCCAGTCGCTCATAAATGAGGCCCTCTGTCCTTACTGTATACTGTACGAGCTCTGACAGTAAGATGCTACTTCCCTCGTGTACTGAGGGAGGGTTGTCCCTTCACCCTGGTACACCCACATGTACACGAAGACGCTCACCTCTTGGTATCAAGCAGCCGAAGATGAAGGAAGCTCGTATGGCCTCATTCATTATCACTTGACACACTCTAGGGAGGGGCTGCTTGTGTTTCACCAGCCCACAGAGTCATGTGTATAACTCTGTCTCGAAACGTGTCTGTTGGAATTCAGACTCAATGAAGCAAGACGAGGTAAGGAAGTAGAACTCTTTATTCTGGCCATCCACTCTCCACACTGAGAGAGTGTCAACATTCTATTGTCCACTCTAAGCGGAACATTCCATTATACACAGGGAGGAAGGGGAGTACAAGGGAGGAAGAAACTATAGGGATGGAGAAGTAAAGGGTGCAGCAGTAATACAAGGAAGGTTACAACACATCTCCCTATATAGGGGAGGGAGAAATTATGCTAAGTTCACAAGTCTATCACCACTCCATGTCTGTCCATTCTCCAGACGGACCACATTCCTGCTTACCTTTACCAACCGTTGAGGAGGTTGGAATTTGCTTTGACCTATATGAACACTATTACAGGGTCGTTATTCTTGAGGTTATGCTCCTTAACCCCATGTTTCTGGTCATACCAATTTTTATAATTCCTCTGATGTTGTTGGATTTTACTTTGACCCTCCCATCGGCTGGAATCAACTTTCTTACCTCCCTCCAACCACAGGGGGTTCATCTTGGTGCTTGGCTCTCTCCCTCTTAGAGCCACAAAGGAAGAAATCCCTGTGATGAGATTCAGTGCAGTGCGATACGCCCAGATGCACTCTCTAAGAGAATCATCAATCTTGTGGCCATTGGTGATAGCCAGTTGGATATGTTCCTTTATCTTGCGGTTTGTTCTTTCCACTAGTCCATTGGTCTTAGGACAGTAGAGTGCAGTTCTCTCATGTTTGATGTTTAATTCCTCTAGGAACTCTCTCATCTCCTCGGACGTGAATTGCACTCCGTTATCTGTGACTAGAATTGCTGGTATTCCTTCATTGCAAAAGATGTTTTTTAGGAATGCGGTAAGGCTGCTTGTTGTGGTAGAAGACGTGAATTTGAAATTGATCCAGTGGGAGGTATAGTCTATTAAAACAAACATGAACTTCTTTTGAGGCCCCAAGTCTTCCATAGGGCCAATTATGTCAATGGCTAGTTTAGTCCATGGCACAACAGGTACCTCCACCGGAGACAAAGTAACTTTGCGCAGGGTTTTGGTTTTATCACTTTTAGCACAGCTGATACATTCTTTGACTTTCAGCTCTACCATTGAATTCATTTTGGGAAACCAGAAGCAATTTCTCACTTTATTCGTCGTGATGCTCCTTCCTAAGTGCCCCTCGTGGGCCAGATCTATTATTTTGTTTCTGAGGTCAACAGGTGGAACAATTTTTTCATTGCGATACACTTTATTGTCTATAAGTGTTAGTTCAAACCTTACCTCCCAAAACTCCTTCACCGCTTCAGCGACCTCACTACATTTTTCAGGCCAGCCATTGACAATTAAATCTTTCAAGGTGTTCTTATTGACATCTTTTCTCATGCTCTCTTCCCATTCTTTTCTAGTCAAGGACGGTAGTTGGATGGCTAAGATGGGGACATCCAATTGTTCTTCTTGAGTACTGGCACTTAGGGGGGACCTTGACAAGTAATCCGCCACCACATTCTCTAATCCAGGTAAGTATTCAACTTTAAAGCAAAAGGCAAAAGTTTTCCAACCCAAGGACCCACTTGGATATGCGTGGAGAACTGCATTGAATTTTTTTTCACGAAAACATGAATGTTAGAGGCTTGTGATCTGTACGGATGGGGAATCTAGTACCCCATAGATGAAATTTAAAATGATTAACGGCCCAAAAGCACGCTAAGGCCTCTCTCTCGATGACTGAGTAGTTACGTTCAGTCGGATTCAGGGAACGGGAGGCAAAAGCTATGATGGTTTCACCACTCTCCCCTCTTTGAGATAATGACGCCCCCAACCCTTTGTTAGAAGCGTCTGTGGTTAATATGGTTTTCTTTTGGGGTCAAAGGATCCCAGGGCAGGTGATTCAATGATCTCCTTCTTCAACATGTCCACCATTTTGCTGTGCTTCTCTTCCCATGTGAATTCTTTGTGTTTTTAATAGTTCACGTAACCTGATCACATTTTTCAGAAAAATTCTTTACAAACTTGGCCATATATTCGATGAGGCCTAAGAAGGATTTAAGTTCCTCTTTGTTAGTAGGGTATGGAGCATCACTGACCGCTTGAATTAAACTGTATTTAGGTCTAAAACCTTCTTGAGAAATGGTGTGCCCAAGGTAGTCCACTGAGCCTACTTTAATCTTACACTTGTCACGTTTCATTGTCAATCCTGCTTCTGAAAGTCTCTTACAAACTGTTTTAAAAATTATATCATGCTCTTCAGCAGATGACCCATAAATCAATATATCATCTTGGAAGCACAGGGTGTTTATGATACCTATGAGGACTTGCTGCATCATTTTTTGGAAAACTGCCGCAGCAGAGGCAAGTCCGAAGGGCATCCTGACAAACATATATGCTCCAAATGGAGAGGTGAACGCTGTTAATGGTCTAGACTCAGGGTGTAATTCCACTTGGTGGTATGCCATTGATAGGCCGATGACCGAAAAAAACTTGGCCTTCCCCATGGTGCTCAGTATCTCGTTTATATTGGGGAGGGGAAACCTCTCTAACCATATATTATCATTGAGACTACGTAGATCAACAGAGAGGCGAATCCCTTTCCCATTGGCCTTAGAAGCTATGGCTATGGGTGCCAACCACTCTGAGGATTCTATGGGTTGGATGACACCCATCTCACATAATTTGTCTAGCTCCTTCTTGAAAGGCTCTCTCATAAGGAGAGGAACCGGGCGGGGTCTGTGAACCACAGGTTTGGCTCCTTGTTTAACCTTAATCCTGTGTTGGAAGTCTTTCAATAATCCCAGTTTATCCACAAAAAGTTCAGGAAAAGCATCACATAGTGTACAATTACTGTTGGAACCTTCCACTAAGATGACTTGACCTTTATTATTAGGTCAAGTATAATGCCCAACTCCTTCTGGTGTTGCTAGCCAAGGAGATTAGACCCTCTCTCTACCACGTACACCTTACCCACAGTGGATCCTCCTTTAAAGTCTATGTGTACCTTTATCATTCCTTCCAGGGGAATGGGGTCCTTGGTATAACCTTCAGGAGAAATGTCTGGTTGACTTATTTCTACACTAGAATCTCCCAAAGATTTTTTGTAATCGTCAAGATTGAGTAGGGTGAATGGAGAGCAAGAGTCTGCAAACATTTCTACTGGCTTGTTATTAAGTAGAACCATGCATTTAGGATAGTCAGGTTTGGAAACCCCACCTTCACTTTTCACTTGAAATACAAATTTCTGACGTTGTTCACCCTCCACATTAACTATCTTAACTTGGTTGTTGTCCCCATCCCTGCAAACTCTAGCAAAGTGCCCTCTTCTGTTGCACCTCTTACATGTGACACTACGGGCAGAGCAATGTGGACTGTTCGCCAGGTGATTACTACTGCCACATCTAAAACATTTCAAACCATGACTTTCCTTTATGGGTTTGTTGACAGGTACATCTTTGTTCTTTACTTTGAGTACTTCGCTGTGTACTTCCTCTACTTGGACGGAAGCAACTACTTCTTAATTAACCTTCATTTCTTTCATGCACTTGGCTGTGTGCTCAATGGATTGCGCTAAAGTGATCGTCTCTCTGAGTGTGGGGTTTTTGCAAGTAATTTTTCTTGTATTCTACTACTATTTGTGCACCTGACTAATTGATCCCTTATAAGGGAGTAATTGAGTTCCCCGAAATCACATAGTTGGGTGATACCCCTCAATGCTGCTATGTAATTGTTGATAGACTCATTTTTGCCCTGCACACGGCTAAAAAACTTGTGACGTTCAAGGACTACGTTTACTTTGTCTCCAAAATGTATTTCTA
This sequence comes from Calotriton arnoldi, assembly GCA_963921515.1. Lineage (NCBI taxonomy): Eukaryota > Metazoa > Chordata > Amphibia > Caudata > Salamandridae > Calotriton > Calotriton arnoldi. The sequence goes on from CAWUFW010013220.1 coordinate 113,121, forward strand.
ACTTCATAAGTGTAACATCATACTCATCTACATGATCATCTTCTTCAACTTCTGGTTCTGGTAATGTTTCATATACCTTGCGACCATGCACTCCCAGGTTATGCAATAGAATATGTTGTTTGCATACTGCAGAAAATCCCTCCCCCCCCCATGGCAATTAAGTACGATTCAAATAATTCTGTCCAATCTTTCCAGTGAATTTCCGGTTCCCCACTATCATTTAAAAAGGATGGTGGTTGGCTAATACCTGGGGTTCCCATAATGAAAGAATCAGCACAAGGGCTGAAGGAAAAAATCACCCAAAATTTAAATAGAACAATTAGCTGGAATAAGGGTACAAATTGCTGGGAATGAAAACAATGCAATGGATGTAGGGACAATGATGCAGTGAAAAGATCACATAAAGGTCACTATAGGAATAACAAGCCAAAGGTAGTGTGTGTGTCACCGCAGAACAGGCACACTTAACAGTAAGAGTCACAGGGGTGCAGGGATGAAGAGGAGAAATACCACAAACCTAAGGATTAACTGTAATAAAGTACTAAGGTGAAGATGGTGTGTGTGTCACCGTAGATAGATGACACACTGTGAAGGTGAGTGTATCACCGATGGTTGAAAAAGAATATTTTACCTCTGGAAGCCAAATTGGAGCACGAAGGGTTACTGAAGCTGTAAAGACACGCCCACCATGCTGAGGAGAATACCTCGAAGGACGTGACTGAAATTGACTCTGAGGAAACGAAGGCTTCACCGGGTGAAAACACTGATTTACCTCAGGGCACGTGGAGGAGAGGAACACATCGACGACTAGAGACAGCATGTTACCTCAGGGTGCGTGGTGTGGAGAAGAACCGTGGCTGAGGCTGTCTGGTCACAGCGCTGAGTCGCGATGGGAACAGACGGTTGCGCTCGGGTCCGCCGAAGCCTGACAGGAACCGATAAGCTGTCGGCACGGCGGGAATTGCAACCGTGAAAAGACGCCTTCACTAGAAGCAGCTGACAGGAACAGCGTTGCTGTACTCTAGACGAATACGGGCTCCACACTCGGCAAGGAAGCGAGCTGACAGGCCGAGAAGGATGCCGAAGCCAAGAGCTGCTGACAGGACGGCGCCACTGGAATTCTGAAGGACCACTCTCAGCAGGGGTGAACAGCTGAGGAGAGTGGGAGCAGCTGACAGGAACGGCGCCACTGGAGTCCAAGCAGATCACCCTCCACGACTGCAGAACTCTGCCCTGGGACCAGAAAGCACGCCCTTGGACGTCTTACGACAAAGCTGGAGTCGCTGGAGTCCGTTGGAATCTTGACGCTAGAGTCATGAGAGAGACGGGGATCCACACTCAGCAGGGGTGACAGCTGAGGGGAAACAACCCTCCCGATCCCTGCCTAGGGACAACAAAGCTCAAAGATCTTCACAGAGAGGGAAAAGCTCCAAGTCGGCAGGGTGATTAGATGCAGATGTCCATGTGGCAAATGACGCCTCACGTCAACCCAGGCGCTTTGAACAAGGATCATACAACACAGCGTGGAATATGCAATGAAGAGCGAAGACAGTACACTAGCTCCTCAGATCCACGATGTAGGCAACCAGACGTAATCTTGGAGAGAGCACTGAAAGGGGAGATGGCCAGGTGCCCCCTGCGCAGATCGTCGCCAGTGTTGGAATTCAGAGTCAATGAAGCAAGACGAGGTAAGGAAGTAGAACTCTTTATTCTGGCCATCCACTCTCCACACTGAGAGAGTGTCAACATTCTATTGTCCACTCTAAGCGGAACATTCCATTGTACACAGGGAGGAAGGGGAGTACAAGGGAGGAAGAAACTATAGGGATGGAGAAGTAAAGGGTGCAGCAGTAATACAAGGAAGGTTACAACAGTGTCCTTAATTCATACTCTGCCACCATTCTCCTACATGTAAAACTTAACGAGGGCTCACCTAAGATACACAAGGTATGCCCTGGCTGTGATCAGTCTGTGGGAGGTGGAGGCAGCATCCTTTTAAAGCATCCCTTAAAAGGGAAAAGGACTCTGCCATGCAGTGTCCGGTACCTGGGCTCAACAGAACTCAGGGCAAGTGAAACACCTCTCATGCCAGCAGTGAAAGTATCCTTTTCACAGAAAGGCGTGTGTGTAGTTCATATTTTGTGGCTTTTAGTGGGTTTTTGTATATTTGGGGTCTTTTCCTGGGGTCCTCAGACAATCTATAGTTACTGGGACTAACTGTGATAGCTACTGCCAGGTACGACTGGCGAGCCAGGGACACCGCTCCTACTGCACTCCAAGTGGATAACTAACTTACTCCCTCCAGGTGCTTGATACTCAAGAAATGTGAGGTCAGACCCACAAAGTTCACTGTGGATTCCGGGGGAAGGTTAGAATCTGGAATAGAACGTAACACAGTAAATAAAAGGAAAGACTGATGGACAGACCTAGAGTTTGGCACCCTGTTCTCCGTCCGTCATGGTGGCGGAGGGTCTTACGTGCACAACCCTGGCTGATAATGGTCCACCAAAATTCGTTGGCACATCGGTGCTCTCTGTGTCTTGACAGGAATCGCTGTCATGGCGGCTCCTGCCAAGGTACAATAGGTTTGATGGACGGCTGCCATCAGTTTTCATGGGCATCCACCAAACTTTTAACATTTATTTTTCAAAAAGGAACTTCCAAAGTGGGAGTTAGTTACATAAACACAAAAAACTTTGAGCTATTGGCATTGTAAATGACAATAGCTTAAACGCTCGCAAATGCGACACCTATTGCTTTACAAATATTTTTTGTGGGTTGTTTCCAAGCTGCCCATGCCGCTTGCACTTTACTGAGGCCACGCCCTTTCTTTAGACACGGCTCGTCTAAAGAAAGGGGCGTGGCCTCTATTAAGTGCAAGCGCGGCATGGGGCGCTTGGAAACAAACAATATTTGCAATTCAATAGGTCTTGCATTTGCGAGAATTTAAGCTATTGACATTTACAGTGCCAATAGCTCAAAGTTTCATAAATGCGAGACCTATTGCATTGCAAATGCTTGTTAGTTGTTTCCTGAAGGCGATGAGGGAGGGACATTTCAGTGTCTCAGGCAGTGCTTAATTTGTAAAAAATGAATAAGTGCCAGGGCTCTCATCAGGAGGCCACTGCAGCTTGTACCACACATTACCCCTGCCAGCATTGACAGTGATAGTAACAACTCAACTACGAACCATCACACTCCTACAAGTGCGACAATTCGGACTATTTCAGGCCCCCAAAGTTATTATAATGGCTTGGGTGGCAGGTAATAGTCATTTTAAATGTACCTTGAATTAATAATTAAGTGTTATTGTGGTCATCTCTAAATTAGCCAGACAGTGCCACCTTGTGGCAGACAGTCATAAGTGCTGGTGTTGACAATTTAGTGCCAGTGTTGAGCGCCGGAAACGACTGGCTCAAATTAAGCACAGGTCTCAGTCACTGGGTAGAGGTGCCAGACAGGGATACAATGTATCTAGTTGTAGACCACATGCCTGTCCCAGTTCATCTGTGGCTCTGGGCACAAGTCTGCACATGTTGGGTGTGGTCGCTTATAGAGCCTATCTGATTCCAACCCCATGTGCTGCCACCTGTCTCCACCTGTGGCCAACCTCCTGGGTCAGCAATCTGGGAATAAGCAAGGGAGAGACCTCAGCTCTGTAGGACAATTACCTAAAAGGCAACATGCTAACAGGGCGCAGTACAAGGGGGTTCAATGCATTGCTTTCCTGCTATTGAGACAGCCACTAAAATTTATTTTTAACTCCATTTCGCCAATTTTCCTACAAGAGCTGTTTCGTTAGTTCTCGTGATTTTAGGCCGAGGGAAGCGAGATCGTCTCGATGAGGAATTGCTCATGCCTTTCTACTTACTATACATAGTTCGTCATTATCCCACAAATTGCAAAATGTTCAGTTCCCACAGAGGAGAGTGCTACGTATAAAGCTGCTGCCTTCTCTTAGCACTCAACTTCTGCATAGGCCAAGGTAACTCCAAACTGGACATCCATCCAGCATACCTGCCCCAGGGGGCAGCTGCCAGCAGTCCCTTCATGAGCACCAGGGGGAGGGGTGGAAAGCTGCTGTCACCAGAGCTGCAGCTGGGGTGTGGCTACCTAAACCTCTCGTCCAGATTCCATTCCTACATTTCAGGACATTTGGAAACATGATTCCTTCCAAGGTCCTTTCTCTTTACCTGCTCCTGCACCCTCTCTGTCCATTTCTTCCTGTTTGATTCTGTTGCTGGATTATAAGTGAGGCTCCTGTTTTCCAATTTTGCGATTTTTACAGATAAAAACATACAGCAAACAATTTATTTTCTTGTCTGCATTTATTTTTAAATTTGGATAAAAATGGAAATTGGGATGTTTCAGTGTAGTGAGTAATGATAAATGGTCGTCAATCATGGCTGCCCTTGCCGACAGCTGTCTGCACTGAAAGTTAAGGCAGCTAAAAATGAAATACATTGTAGGAAAGGGGCTTAAACAGCTGTAAGTGTGCACAAGTCTGTCACTGAAATGTTTGTTTTCATGCCAGTGTATTGATTTAATATCAATGGTGTTCATATCATTGAAATCGGTCAGGCAATCACAGTACAGAGTGTACTTTTATCGGTGTCATAAATGTGGAAATATACAAGTTTCAGCTTCATGTTTTCACAAAACCCAAAATAAATATAGATAAACACAGATAAAATAAGCAAAAAATAAATATGGATAAATACAGACGGAAATGTCAAAAAAATAAATATCATAAAACTGGGAGCCCTATTTATAAGCTTTTCCATTTCAAACTGCCAGTTGCTCACATTCTTTGAAGGCAGGGGGTCTCTGCCTTAAACTGAGGCCTCTTCAGCCACATAAACTATTAAGTCCCCTGGAGAACATTCAGTCTTGCGTGGATTTAGAAGGGGTGGGGATTCTGGCATGGATTTGTACCCTGCGTTCCTGGACTACCAAGTGGCGAAACAAAACTTGAGGGGGTCCCCCCTGCAAAGTACATGGAGGGGGGCTTCTACGATCCGGACCCAGCCAGGAGCTCTCAGGCCGGGTGCCCGCCGCCTGTGCACGGGGGCCAGAGGGGGGCCCCTGGAGCTATGGGGCCACCCTGCACCGCATGGGCTTTTGTTACGCCACTGGGACTACCCCTCGTCCCTGCACCTGACATGCCCCCTCCACCTGGGTATGGTCAGAATGCTGGCAGTAAGGTGGTCCTCTGACCGGCTAAGGATTCCAGCCATTAGTCCTACAAGCCAGTTTCAGATTGTTTACAGTGACCCCCCCCTGGGGATGCCTGTCCCACAACTGAGTACAATGAGTCCTTGAACAAGCCTCCTGCATGTCAATTCACTGATCCTTATGAGTGGAGATCAGTGGCTTCTGAAGCCGGGGATGCGGGTCTCCACTGTCCTTGCTAATGTCAATAAATCAATCAGTGGATTTGTAAAGCGCAGCTAATCACCCGGGAGGGTATCCAGGCGCTGAGGGATCAGGTGGAGAGCGAGGTCTTGAGTGCCTTCCTGAATTCCTGAAGAGAGGTAGAGGTTCGGAGGTGCACAGGGAGGGCGTTCCAGGATTCCGCTGCGAGGTAGGAGAAGGGACGTCCTCCTCTGTTGCAATGTGAGGTCATTTCTTCAAGGCCTGAGTCCGAGTGGCTACTGAGTGATGTCGGTGGCGAGTACTGTTGTTAGCCACTATACTTCGGTAACTCCCTTTGAGCCCTTGACCCTACAGGGGTGGTACAGGCGAGCAGTCAAGGGTTACTCCAGCATGGTGCAGTGAGTGAGAGACAGAGAGAACTCATTTTCGAGATTATCATTGGCACTTAGAGCCTGCAAAGGATTTTGAAAAAAAACACACACGTTCCTTGAGTTCTTTTCTGCCAAATGGTAGATACTTTCAATCTTGAAAATGTAATCTAAGCTGTTTAGGTAAAACGGTTGAATTTGTGTGACATTGAAGTAAGTGTCCGTCACTGGCTCTATATTTATCGAGAGGGCACCATCACTGTGACTTAAGATTGATTGCCAAATATTTTACAATGTCCGAAGTGTGTTGCGTATAAGGAGAAAGATATATGATCTGTGAAAATGCTCATCGAATCACTGTTTGTTGATCAAAAACCGAGCCCGTGCAGGGGACACAGCTTTTTCAGTGCATGCTAAGACGTCTGTCAACACTGTACATGCAAGTGTGTGCTGTACATGCTGTGCTCGAGGTGTCAGTGTAGTGTGCATCTTGGAATCGTGTATTTTCTACCACAGCACATTTGTTTTTAGTGATGCACAATTAATGTATCCTGTGAATGTTGTGTACTATATATGTTTTGAGTGTTTGTGGGCATTTTGTGTGCTGTGTATTTTGCATTGCTCTAGATCAGAGTTTTCAAGCATTTGTTGAGTGCTCTGTGTGTGTGCATGGTACTCTTGTGTATAGAATGTGGGGCTGGGTTGAGGTGTGCTCCGTATGTGTGTGTGTGTGTGTGAGCATGTTACTCTTGTGTATAGAATGTGGGGCTGGGTTGAGGTGTGCTTTGTGTGTGTCTGTGTGCATGGTATCCTTGTGTATAGAATGTGGGGCTGGGTTGAGGTGTGTTTTGTGTGTGTGTGTTTGTGTGTGTGCGTGGCACTCTTGCGTATAGAATGTGGGGCTGGGGTGAGGTGTTCTTCGTGTGTGTGTGTGTGTGCATGGTACTCTTGTGTATAGAGTGTGGGGCTGGGTTGAGGTGTGCTTCGTGTGTGTGTGTATGTGTGTGCACTGTACTTTGTGCATAGAATGTGGGGGCTGGGTTGAGGTGTGTTTTATGCGTGTGTGTGAGTGCGTGGCACTCTTGTGTATAGAATGTGGGGCTTGGTTGAGGTGTGCTTTGTGTGTGTGTGTGTATGTGTGTGCATGGTACTCTTGTGTATAGAGTGTGGGGCGGGGTTGAGGTGTGTTTCGTGTGTGTGTGTGTGTGTGCATGGCACTCTTGTGTATAGAGTGTGGGGCTGGGTTGAGGTGTCCTTTTGTGTGTGTGGCACTCTTGTGTATAGAATGTGGGGCTGGGGTGAGGTATTCTTCGTGTGTGTGCATGGTACTCTTGTGTATAGAGTGTGGGGCGGGGTTAAGGTGTGCTTCGTGTGTGTGTGTGCACACTGTGTGCACTTGTGAGTTCATTATATGTGACTGTACTTTGCTTTTTTATGTTTGAAACCCTTGTCTGTTTTTCCTCCCAGACACTGTGTTCCTTCGCCAGGTCAGCCTAACCTCAGCCCGCCCTGGCCTCTCCGTACCTGCCCCTTGGGTGGAGGAGTGCAGGTGTCCTGAGGGATACCTGGGGCGGTTCTGCCAGTCCTGTGCCCCCGGGTACACCAGGGAGACCCCATCCGGGGGTCCCTTCACTGTCTGTGTGCCCTGTGCCTGCAACCAGCATGGGAGCTGTGATTCGGAGACAGGTGAGTGTAGTCACACAGGGGGGTTTGAAAGGCCTCCCCATCCTGCCCCCACTGGGGCACCCTACGGTGGGGGTTCAGATTATTATTATTTTTTTTTATAACATAATTTTTATTGTTATTACACAACAAACAAAAAAATACAGCCAATAGTTCTCGCCCATAAAGGAGGGGTTCATACCTCCTAACAATAGCATTACCGCTAATACATATTCGGTAGTAGGCACAATATTGACGTGATCCCCAACGTATCAACATAATCACATACCAAGCAATAATCGGCAAGTTTACACTCTGTTAAATTCCTGCTTATCTTCCATACTGATTCTAAACATAAAGCTCTGGTGATACGACCAGTTTCATCTTGTGCAATAGACTCTGTTTGTCTCTTTCTAGCAAATGAGCCATTACTTAAACCTAATAACTACTGTACAATAAACCCCCACCCATCCCACCCACTGACTCAGCTGCAATAAACATAGCCACATAACTCCCAAAACACAAAATCATGGTACTCTCGTCAATTTCCCTGAATACACCACTTAAATAACATATGAGTAATCAGTGATTACACGTATTGTATCTCCCGGTTAGCTAATAATCAGGCATATTTATTTTAGTGCGCACTATTACCCTCCCTCATCAGGCCTGCACATCCATAGCTATGAATCCCTCCAACAGCACATTCCAGTCCAGTGATATCATATTTTTACGCAGGCCTCTTTGCTCTTCTCTGTAAATTTCAGCCCCCTCTGCCCTACCCCATCTAACCATTTCGGTGTACCATTCTATCAGTGACGGGGGTTTAGGAGACTTCCACCGCTTTGTGATATTGCGTTTTGCCAATATAAGAGCCAGGTTCATGAATCTACGGACAGGGCCTACCTTCTTGCTTCTAGGGCCTAGTCCCAGTATGCAGTATTCTGGGGTGTCATCATTTAGTACTGGTGCAATTTCATGCAGGGTTTTGTGCACCTTAGACCAATAAGTAAACAATCTCGGGCAGTCCCATATCATGTGTAACAATTTCGCATTTGGGGCTTGGCATCGGGGGCAGCTGTCCGCCACTTCAGGGAACATCTTGTGCAGTCTGTGTGGTGTCAAATAAGCTCTATGCACTATCATCAATTGAATAAATTTAAACTTTGGGTTTCTGGAGGTTTTCCTGGGTTGTTCCAGTATAACCTCCCATTCCTTGTCACTAAACTCATGGCCCAGTTCCGTGGTCCATTTCTCGCGAGTGGAGAGAAGTGGGGCCGCCATCACTGTACGGATACCCCTGTATAGCCATTTGGTAACATGTCTGCCGTTCCCCATCAGGTATTGCATGTTTAATAGTGCATGCGTTAACGGTTCCTGGCCGTTTGGTGCCCATGTGGTTCGTATAAAACGAGAAATGTGTGCGTGTAGTAAAAACAGTGTGTCTGGTACCCCGTGTAGACGGACAAAAGCATCATGAGTCATGATGTCCCCATCGATGAAGAAAGCCCCTATAGTGGTTACCCCCGTCTCCTCCCAAGCCAGTATAGATCTACATGTGACGGTCCCCGATTGTAATGGCAGTCCAAGTAATGGTATGTTAGGTGCATATGGGGTCCTTGACTTTGTATAGCTCACTGCCTTTTTCCAGTATGCCATCGCCACTTTCAGTAAAGTAGAGGTAATCGGATTAGTTCTACCCCCGGTAGCATAAGTTTATGTAACCGGCCTCGCTCCCAAGATTGTTGAGACATATCAATTTCTTGTAGATTTCTGCCTACAATCCAATATGCTAACCATTGTAATTGACTGGCGTAGCAGTACGCCCTTAAGTCCGGCACTCCCAATCCTCCACTTCTCGTGTCCAGTTGGAGCTTCTTTAATCCTATTCTCCTGCGCCCAGTACCCCATATCAGTTCAGTTAATAATGTGTCCAGTAATTTAAAAATCGTAGCCGGGACAAGCACTGGGATATTAGTAAAATAATATAGCAGTCTGGGTAGCACCACCATCTTGCTAATTGCTACTCTTCCCGCCACTGATAGGGGCAGGGATGTCCAAAATTTTATTTGTGACTTAAGTGTCCCGATAGTGCGCATTAAATTTCCATCCAGTAGGTCCTGTGTTTCCCTATAAACGTCTACGCCTAGATATCGAAATGTCACCTGCGCTATTTTGAAAGTCCATTCCCCGAAGCCCACCTCGTCTGCTGGCGTATTATCTTTAAAGAAATATGCATAAGATTTAGTTTTGTTTATTGTTAGGCCTGAAAGTTTTTGGAAAGTAGCAAAAATAGCCGGCAGAGGGTCATAATCGTTAGTGAGGTTATTGAGATACAATATGATATCATCCGCGTATGCAGATACTATATGCGGTGTCTTACCCACGTGTATGCCCTTGTGTTCTGCTTTATGGCGGATTGTGCATAAGAGCGGTTCCAAAGCAATGATAAACAATAAGGGGGATAGTGGGCATCCTTGTCTCGTACCCCTCTCAATTGAATATTGTTTCGAGATGTGTCGTCCTGTCTTGACCCTAGCCGTTGGGTTAGTGTACAGTAACTTCACCCAGTTAATGTACTCCTCTGGAATACCAAACCTCCTTAGGGCATATAGCATATAATCCCAATGTAAAGAGTCAAAGGCTTGGCGAAGGTCCAGAGATATACAGCCCTGCATGCCCTCGATAGGAGCCGAATTTTGCATGATCTGATGTAGCCTCCTAATGTTAAGGGCCGTGCTTCTGCCTGGCACAAAACCACATTGGTCGATATGGATTAACTTGGGAATAGATTGGGACAGTCTATCCGCAAGTACTTTACTTAGAATTTTGTAGTCTGAATTCAATAACGACAATGGTCTATACCCTGCTATCTCCACACTATCCCGCCCCGGCTTTGGTAGTGGGACCATCAGCGCCTGTAAAGTAGTAAGCGGCAATGTGCCAGTGTCGAAAAAAGTTTGAAAAAGGCGTTGTAGATGAGGGGTCAATAAGTCTATGTAGGTCATGTAAAATTCTATGAGTAAGCCATCCCCACCTGGCGCTTTATTTCTGGGTAGGGCTTTGATCGCTGCTCTAATCTCCATACTAGTCACAGTTTTTTTTAGATCCTCCTGAAAAGCAACTGGTAGGTGCGGGAGGTGTAAATCTTCGAAAAAAGGGGCATGATCTATATCCTGCGGCACTCCAGGAGACTCATATAACTGTTCATAGTAACGTTGGAACGCAGTGTTTATTTCCAGTTGGGTGCATACCATGTTCCCTCCGCCGTGTGGACTTCTATGACTGGGGACTGCATTGGGGCATTTTTTATAATTCTTGCCAGGTGCGGGCCCGCTTTGTCAGCCAGTGCGTGTTGTCTGTGCATGTATAAGGTGTAGTCTACTACCCGCAACTCTTCTAATAATTCAGCGTGCTGAATATGCGCCTCTTTAAGTGGAGCCTGTTGTGAGTCCTGGTTAATCGCCTGCTGTTCTAGTTTACCCATCCGGTCTTCTAATTCAGTAAGGCGCTCTATTAATGCTTTACGTACTCCCGCTTTCGTGCTTATCGCCACCCCTCTAATTACAGTTTTGAAAGCGTCCCATTCGATCTGACCATTACTTGCAGTGCCTGCATTTTCGTCAAAATAATGTGTGATTGCCTCATTCATGGTGGTTCTAAAAATCTGGTCCTCTAAAAGTATGGGCTGTAGCTTCCATGTGGGCACCGGCGTAGGAATTTTCCCCCATATCAATGTGAGCTCTAGAGGATTGTGGTCCGAAAGAGTTTTCCCTAAATAGGTGACATTACTAACTGAGGACACCAAAGTTAATGAGCAAAAATTCTGTCTATTCGAGTGTGTAGGTCGTGGGGATGTGAGAAGAAGGAGTACTCCCTGCTGAGTGGATTGTGGAGACGCCATGCATCTCCCAGAGCCCAACCAGAGGCCCATCCCTGTAACGCCTCAGCTAATTTCCTGCTACTAGTGTTTGGTAAGGGAGGGTGGGATCTATCCAGTGCTACATCCAAAACCATATTAAAGTCGCCACCTATTAGCCACGGGTACTCCTCCCACCCCACCATTATATTACTGACTGTCTCAAGGAATTTTTCCTGGTCTGTGTTTGGGGCGTATATACTTCCGATGACGAGGTGTTCCCCATCTAATGTGCCCCTCACCAGCACATACCTGCCATTTATGTCTATCTTTTGCTCTATTGGTTTGAAAGGGACGCCACTTCTCACCCAGATTGCAGCCCCCCTGGCAAAGGCCGAATACGATGTACAGAATAACTGTCCCCTCCATTTCTTTTGTAATTTAATAGCCTCCGCTGTAACTAAGTGAGTCTCCTGCAGAAATACCAGGTTAGCCTTCCTGCGATTTAGTTGTGCCAGAAGTCTGTGCCGCTTGTGCACAGAGCCCAGTCCTCTCACATTCCAGGAGATATACGTGTATTTACTAGGTTGTGTCATCCTTAATTTTTGGATTTGCGATTATACATTCTAAAAATACCTCGATTCTTCTAATCAGTTTAATAAATACAGCTGAGCCTATCTTCCCCATTAACAAACCCAATACTAGGTTCCCCCCTTAAACATAGGGGACCAAACGTCAAGAACTAACTCAACAAAAACCTACATAGTACGCTATGCAATGCAGTTGCCAAGGGGGGCGGCAGCCACCAAACCATTCACATACATCAACTGACAGTTAGTTTCTGTGGACAGAGCAAACCGACACAGGCCACAATCCAGTATAATGATAAGAGAGACCAGGACCAGCCAACCCCGGCGGGCCGTGCAACGACCCCCAAAAATACAGCTTATACATCACCAGTTCGTGAATGTGTCAAACGTTAACCCAAATAGTCGTTCGCAGTCTGTGGAGTAAGTATGGGGAACAGGGTTACGCTGAACTCGGAATCCGAGATGTCGTTTGTATCTTCTGACCGTTTTCTGCTCCTAGCCGTTGTCCCGACGTCCAAGTCTGCCAAGGCTCCCGCAGTCAAAATAGCATTTTTCTGGCTCTCTGACACTTGTTCTGGAGACGGGCCAGCTCCGGTTCCGTCCCCATGTTGGTGGCGCGCAGCTTCAGCATTCCTTTCTTTGCCTTTGCGTTGCGGTAGAGGCGCTAGACCCCTGTTTGATCGAAGAGAGGACTGTGTCGACTGCCCTGGAAATGTCACCTCTAGCCACTCAAATGCATCCTCCGGAGCTTCAAAGAATAAGGCTTTTTGGTCAAACATCACTTTTAATCTGGCTGGGAACAAAAGAGCGTATTTTAAGTTCTGGGTACGGAGTGCCTTTTTAACTTCCTGAAAAGTAGCGCGTGCTTTCTGTACAGTGAGAGTAAAGTCCGGATATAATGAGATTGTTCTATTCTCAAAGCGGATAGGAGCCGTTTCGCGTGCGGCACGTAATAAAGTATCACGGTCTTTGTAGTTCAAAATACGTGCTATAAGCGGCCGAGGAGCAGCCCCTGGGGCAGGTGGTCTGGGAGGGACCCTATGCGCACGTTCCACGCTAAAATGCTCCGTGAGGCCTTCTGATGTGACATGGTCTCTGAGCCATTTCTCCACAAAAAGAGTGGGGTTAGACCCCTCGCTTTTTTCCGGTATTCCCAAGAGTCTAACATTATTTCTTCGAGATCTTCCTTCTGCGTCATCCACGCGGTCCTGCAGGTTCTTTAGTTGCTGTTGAAACGATTCCAATCGGGAGGAGTGCAGGGTCTGTTGCGGAATTAGGTCATCTAAAGCGAGCTTATTTGATTTGACTTTTTCAGCTAGTTTCTTATGGTCCGCCTGTAGTAGTGTAAGTCCCACAGATATCGTGCCAATCTGTGCCTCAAGCGCCGTGCGTGAATCTCTGATTTCCTTCAGAATTAAGTCCAACTTATCTATTGGTCCCCCCTGCGCTGTAGGTGGGATAATATCGTCAGCAGAGCCTTGGACGTCATTAGTGTGGCCCCCAGTATCCAAGTCATCAGACATCGGGGGTCTGGTTGCTTAGCCTTCGTGCGCCCCATCGCGTTCAAAGTTGAGGATATATGACCCTGCGCCTGTTGATTATGCCGGGTCTGCTCCTGCCAGCGATATTCAAAGTCCCGTTCCGAACTCCAGATGCGGCGAGACTCCACCCTGCGGCTCCCAGCAGTGTATGTCAGACCAAATCCAACAAACGGCTACTCATGGATTACACCCGAGCCACAGCCACCACTTTATAGTTGCGTCCCAGCAAGTATTGAATAATGCCTACGTTATTGCGCCACTCCCTTCGCTTGAAACCTGTTATGTTGTGCCGCTAATGCCAGATCACCCTGTTTCCTGCGATTATCATATCATCAACGTCTGACCTGAGATAGGATTACTTCCAGCAGCGTGTGTCCACTATTACCTCCCAAGGCCTCAGTAGGTGCGAACCCACGCCGAGTCGTCGCGCTCCAGCTATGAGCCAGAATCCGACCCCCCTGTGCAGGCCAGGCCTCTCCGCTCCGTGCCTTTCCGTGACGCATGCAATGCCTCGCAACACCACGGTGTCCACACAGGTCCCGAGTGCCGTTCACAGCTTGTAGCAGCTTGCAGGGCGCTGGGAATCTGGTTTTGAAGCACCCTCTCCCAGATCTCAAAAGGAGTCACAATGCAGCACTCACTTGGGCCCTTTCAGTGTTAGTCGCGTTCCTCCGCCATTTTGGGCCGTTTCAGGTGTGTAGGCAATGTCCGCCGCCTCTCCCCTACAGGCGTCCAATCTCCTGCACCACCCCGTAGTCCGTCACGAGGCCCCCGCTCGGTAGGCGTCCCAGACCCCGTCCGGTCCACCGCCACCCGGCCCTCTGCCGGTGCCTCCTCTTGTTGTATTTGAGGCACCCAGTAGCTGCTGGTGGTTATCGCCGGCCGGCTGTCGATGCCGCCAAACGCGGGTGAGACGCACCGAATCCGTTCTCAGGGGCAGTCACCGAGTCCCTGCCCGTTCCGCCGTTTGCGTCAGTGTTCTTGGGTCATCAGCCGGTCCCGGTCTCAGCGCATCTCCGCCGTATTATTTAGGCCTGGCACGGAGCTCCGCTCTCACACAGCCACCATGCTCGGCGGTTAGCCACGCCCCCCACAGTGGGGGTTCAGATGATTCCCATTTTGACTCCACTTACCCACTCGCTATATGTGCGCCAACGTTTCAGTATTACAGAAGGGGGCTCACAAGCGTCTCCGGCCCCTTCTGTAATACCAAAGTGCCGCGGGGGCAGGCAAAGCAGGAGCAGAAGCCCATTGCACCCCCAGGGCACTTCTATAATACGGCCTCTGGGGCCGCATTATGGGAAACAGCCTTTACAACGCGGCTGTTTCCCCGCATGTTGTTACATCGCATGTGTTACAACGCATGCGATGTAACAACCCGTAGCCATTATTACGCATGCCATTACATCGCATGCGCTTTTACAACGCATGGAATGTAATAGCGATCCACATCGTTGTGAGGAAACTGAGGCTCTTCCGTTGCACCGTGCAGGACGTGAAGCAGGAACCAGGAGAGAGGAACCACGAGGAGAGAGAGGTAAGGGGGATTGGGGGTGGGGGGTTACTTTTGTACGGTTTAGGGTAGTGTCGGGATAGTGTTGTGGTGTTTGTGTAGTGTGGGGTAGTGTTTTAGGATTTAGGGTAGTGTCGGGGGGTCGTGCAGGGTAGTGTTTGAGTGTAGGGACCGGACAGGGGGAGGGTCGTGCTGGGGGTAGTGTTTTAGGGTTTAGGATAGTGTCGTGGTGTTTGTGTAGTGTAGTGTTTTAGGATTTAGGGTAGTGTCGGGGGGTCTCGCAGGGCAGTGTTTGAGTGTAGGGACCGGACTGGGGGTCGGGGGAGGGTCGTGCTGGGGGTAGTGTATTAGGGTTTGGAGTAGTGTTGTGGTGTTTGTGTAGTGTAGGGTAGTGTTTTAGGATTTAGGTAGTGTCGGGGGTCGTGCAGGGTAGTGTTAGGACTGGGGGCGGGGGAGTGTCGTGGCAGGGATACTAAATTAAGGTTTAGGTAGGGCAGGGTAGTGTCACCATCCTTGCATACTTTTACCATGAGCATACCTTTACCACGCATGCCTTTGCGTTGTAATGGCATGCGTGGTAAAGGAATATGCTTAGTAAAAGTATGCAATGTAATGGCATGTCGTTGTAATGACAACGGGTAGTAATACCCGCGTTGTAATGGCACGCGTTGTATTACTACGCGTTGTAATGAGTCATATTCCCGCATTATACATGTGGTGCATTTTCATTCATTGTGCTGGGCGCACCTTTTATAAGGTGCGCCCAGCAGAATGAAGGAAAATGCTCCGTATTATGATGAATGCGCTGCCCTCAGGTCAGCCATGAGCTTTCACAGCGCATTCATGTGAAAAACGGAGCGGCTGCTTTGAAGCCGCCCCGTGTTTTCACAGTGCAGGCGGCAACCCCACTGCACTTTTAAAGGGGATTAGAGATCCCCTTGCAGGCATGTGCAGTCAGTGACTGCACCCGCCTGCAAGGGGTTGTCTGGGGGGGTCCATGGGGCCCCCTTCAGCCCTTCCAGAGGGCTGCCATCAGGGGGCGCACTGACAGTGCACCACCTTTTAGATGGCGCACTGTCAGTGCGCCTCCTGACAGCTTCTTTGCCTCTGCGCCCACGTCTATAATACAGTGCGGGCGCAGAGGCAAAGGGATTTCCCCATTTGCATGGGGCACGCCCCCATGCAAATGAGAGAACACCCCCTGAAGATAACGCTGGCGCTTTATGTGCGCCAGCACTATAGATATTACAGGAGGGGCACCTCAAGTGTCAGCTATTACAGAAGGGGCCGCTCAAGCGCTCTGCTATTACAGAAGGGGCCGCTCAGCGCCTGCTATTACAGAAGGGGCCGCCAAGCTGCCTGCTATTACAGAAGGGGCCGCTCAGCGTCTGCTATTACAGAAGGGGCCGCTCAAGCGTCTGCTATTACAGAAGGGGCCGCCAAGCGTCTGCTATTACAGAAGGGGCCGCTCAAGCATCTGCTATTACAGAAGGGGCCGCTCAAGCGTCTGCTATTACAGAAGGGGCCGCTCAAGCATCTGCTATTACAGAAGGGGCCGCTCAAGCATCTGCAGCTGCTTCTGTAATACCATTGTGCCCCAGGGAAGCGTGAAGCTGGCGCAAACGCACGTTGCCGCCCCCCCCCCCTCCCCGGGGCACTTTGTGTAATGCGGCCCTTTGTGTATTTCTATGTTATCATCAGGATAACACGTTCTAGAATGGTAAAAATGCTGTCCAGGGCACTTGAGAGCTGTTGTTTGTATATAGAGTGAAACATTTACCCTTATTAAGGCAATTTGTCCATATACATATTACACGCATTATAAAACGACGTTATATAAAATCACCTTAAAATCTATACATCCATAATACAGGACAGATAATAGGAAACACAATTAAACAAAAGAATTGCCATAGAGAGTGCATTTTTCAAACAAGCTTACATATAATTGCGCACAGAGACTGTGGCTTGCAGGATATCACCAGGTATAAAAACAAGCAGCCGTCAGCGGCCGGCCATCAGCCAGGGGTGTTACTGTCCATCGAAGGGCGTCATAGACATCCCCTGCATTCGGGTACAGAGGCCGGACAGAGGAGTGACACGTGGGATCGCCCATCACATGTCTCTTGCCACTGAAAGCGGTGAATGGTGTTACCCCAGTGCAGAGCACTGCTCGTCCTCCTCCTCACACCCACCTCATCCTTCTGCGTAACCCAGGGCCAGGGGGGGCAGGGGGCACCTGAGGGCCCAGCTGCTTCTCATCGCCCACGGCTCTTCAGGGGTTTCTTATGCACATTTGCCAGCATCAACTGACGTCTGAGCTGAACTTCCCTGTACCAAGTGGAGTTTTCTCAGTTTCACTGGCAGTACCAGGTGTGTTGGACATGCCGCTCAGATGCACTTTCATCCTCAGGGTTCGAGGTTTCTCAGGTTTAGCTAAGTCCCTAAGACACTGTCAGCCATGGTGGCTGTTGCAGCTGTTAATGTCCCCATTTTAAAGATTTCCCCAAGTTTTCACCAGTCCTGCTAAGTGAGCGAACCTCACTTCCAAAAGTAACGCTGCAAGCGAAGCAGAGATAGGCATGGAAAGTAAATTAAACATTTTCACTCAGTGCCTTCAAGGAAACGTCTAAGGCCTAAAAAGGCAGGGGATTCCTTGTAAAACTCTAGGGACAATTTGTTAAAACGTCACAGGTCCTCTGTGTTTTTATTTGTTACTTTAGTAATCACTGAATGGTGGTCCTTCCATTTAAGGGACTTTCAAAGACTCTGGGGCCGATTCCGATTCGGGCCGGAATTCTCTCCGACCGAGCCGGACCCGGAGAGAATTCCGACCGAATCGGACCTAGCAGTCCTACCGAACGAGTACGATGCGTTCGCATGCCATCGGACTCTATTCGGTCGGACTCCCATTGAAGTCAATGGGAGCCTGGCGTACGACGCGTTCGCGGGCTCCCATTGACTCAATGGGTGCGAGGCGGCCAAGGGCGCCCCTACAGCGGGTACGCGTCCATGCGCATCGCGGCGTACATGCACAGGTAGGGGGACCCATGGGTCCCCCTGTGTGCGACTCCGCGCGCCTACGCGCACAGGGGGTCTGACGCGGACCCCCAAAGTCCGGCTCCGACAGCTTTTTCGAGCCGGACGGGCGCGAGTCGATCGGACTGCTCGTGGCGCGCATCGTACTTACCCGGCCGGGAAACGTCTCCATAGCGCGGTGCGAGTCGTGTCCATGCGAGTCGGTCGGAGCGTGTTGAAGCCGCGTTCGAGTCGGTCGGAGATTTCGGGTGCCTGCATCGTACTCGCCGGCCGGACCCGCATACGATTCGGTCGGGAACAGGGCTCCGAATCGGATCCGGTAAATCCGAATCCGATTCGGAGCACTACCGGCCGAGATCGGAATCGGCCCCTATGTAGAGATATTTAAAACTTTTAACTGTAACAAAAGTGATGTTTCCTGATTTCTATGCAAAGATCACATATTTAGCACCAAACTATACAACTTCTGTTGTAGCAGTGCTTAGAGGTGAATTATTTAAAATACAAAGCACATGCAACATGCCTCTTGCATGGGTTTGTAAAATGAAAGTCCAGCATTGGAAGCAAGGTGTCCACATGACATAGAGTCACCTGCCTCTCACTCAACCACATGTTGCTGTGTTACACTTGTAGGTTTGCTTTTTATATTGTAAGTATGGACTCAAAACCCCAGCATGCAAAGTGCTATTCGCTAAAAACCCAGGACTGGATGCCGGTGTGGCACATGGCATTGAGCCAGCGGGGATCTGGGCCCATGGGGGTCCACGGCCACCATAAGGGGCTGTGACCCCTCTCCGCTGGTGCAGCTCGCCAGCACAGCAAGTGAAGGTAACACTAGAACGGGTTAGGAGCGCACAGGAGCACGTGGCAGCGGTAGAGAGTCTGTGACAAGGTAAGAGTGCGCAAGATCACTGCATAATAGAACATGCGTGATTACACAAAATGGCTAGAAGGTTCCAGATAACGTTACACACAAGCTTCCATCCAATGCTTAATTTGTAAAAGAAATAAGGGCCAGGGGCCCTCTGCAGGAGGCCACTGCCGCTTACACCACCCATTGCCCCTGCCAGTGCTGCCGCCGACTGTACTAACCATCACACTGCTACAAGTGTGGCAATTCAGACTATTCCAGGCCCCCAAAGCTTTAAGAATGGCCTGGGCGGCATCTATTAGTTGTTTCTAAAGTATAGTGAATTAATAAACAACTGTTGTTCTGCTCATCTCTAAATCTGACAAACATTGCCACCATGTGGCAGACTGTCATAACTGCCCGTGTTGATAAGTAAGAGGCCCTTGCTGAGCAACAGACACCACCGGCTCAAATTAAGCATTGATTTGGTCACCAGAATGTCAGCCATTACATATCCCCGCTCTGCCAGCCCTTTGGTACGACAGGTTTGGAGCTCTTCAGTAGCAGCTACCACACGTTTCTTAATAAACCTACGTGATCGTGAACTGCTACGTGTGGTGCAAGGGGCTCAACATATACACTACAACATTTCACACTAAAGAACTTGGATGCCAAGTCATAAACTTCTTAGAACTCCTATTTTACCCTAAATGGAGTCCCGTATAGTTCAGGTTTGGAAAACCATTTTAACATTTTTTCCTAAATGTTGCCTTTTGTTAGATGTGAATGAATAAGCATTTGATAAAACTGGCAGAGAGCAGATGTGTCCCAGAGAGACCCCCACAGAACAGGAAGCAGATGCAGCATGTGTGAAGAGAGACTCCCACCAATCAGTGTGTTCTACTGGTAGGAAGAGAATGTGTCCTGTACAGCATGTGTGCTTAGAGAGACCTCCACAGAGCAGTGTGTTCTACTGCTAGGAAGAGGATGTATCCCCTACTGCATGTGTGCTTAGAGAGACCCCCACAGAGCAGTGTGTTCTACCACTGCTAGGAAGGCGCATGCGTCCCCTACTGAATGTGTGCCTAGAGAGACCCCCTTAGAGCAGTGTGTTCTACTGCTAGGAAGAGGATGCATCCCCTGCTGCATGTGTGCTTAGAAGGACCCCCATAGAGCACTGTGCTCTACAACTGCTAGGAAGCGGATGCATCTCCTGCAGCATGTAGCAGAGAGACCCCCACAGAGCAGTGTGTTCTAATAGTGGGAAGAGGATGCGTCCACTGCTGAATGTGTGCTTAGAGAGACCCCCATAGAGGAGTGTGCTCTACAACTGCTAGGAAGATGATGCGTCCCGTGCTGCATATGTGCTTCGAGAGACCCCCACAGAGCAGTGTGTTCTACTACTAGGAAGAGGATGCGTCCACTGCTTCATGTGTGCTTAGAGAGACCCCCACAGAGCAGTGTGTTCTATCACTGGTATGAAGAGGATGCGTACCCTGCTGCATGTGTGCTTAGAGAGACCCCCACAGTGCAGTGCACTCTACCACTGCTAGGAAGAGAGTGCCTCCCCTGCATCATGTGTGCTTAGAGATATCCCCGCAGAGCACTGTGCTCTACTGCTAGTAAGAGAATGCATCCCCTGCTGCATGTGTGCTTAGGCAGACCCCAACGGAGCGGCGTGCTCTACCACTGCTAGGAAGATGGTGCGTCCCCTGCTGCATGTGTGCTTAGAGAGACTCCCATAGAGCAGGGTGTTCTACTGCTAGGAAGATGGTGCGTCCCCTGCTGCATGTGTGCTTAGAGAAACCCCCATAGAGCAGTGTGTTCTACTGCTAGGAAGAGGATACGTCCCCTGCTGCATGTGCGCTTAGAGAGACCCCCACAGAGCAGTGTGTTCTACCACTGCTAGGAAGAGGATGCGTCCCCTACTGAATGTGTGCCTAGAGAGACCCCCTTAGAGCAGTGTGTTCTAATGCTAGGAAGAGGATGCATCCCCTGCTGCATGTGTGCTTAGAAGGACCCCCATAGAGCACTGTGCTCTACAACTGCTAGGAAGAGGATGCGTACCCTGCTGCATGTGTGCAGAGAGACCCCCATAGAGCAGTGTGTTCTAATGCTAGGAAGAGTATGCGTACCCTGCTGCATGTGTGTTTAGAGAGACCCCCATAGAGCAGTGTGTTCTACTGCTAGGAAGAGGATACGTCCCCTTCTGCATGTGTGCTTAGAGAGACCCCCACAGAGAAGCGTGTTCTACCACTGCTAGGAAGATGATGGGTCTCCTGCTGCATGTGTGCTTAGAGAGATCCATACACAGAGCAGTGTGTTCTACTGCTAGGAAGAGGATACGTCCCCTTCTGCATGTGTGCTTAGAGAGACCCCCACAGAGAAGCGTGTTCTACCACTGCTAGGAAGATGATGGGTCCCCTGCTGCATGTGTGCTTAGAGAGACCCCATGGAGCAGCGTGTTCTACTCCTAGGAAAAGGATACATCCCCTGCTGCATGTGTGCTTAGAGAGACCCCCATAGAGCAGTATGTTCTACTGCTAGGAAGAGGATGCATACCCTGCTGCATGTGTGCTTAGTGTGAGACCACTGTACAGCAGTGTGTTCTAATGCTAGGACAAGGATGCGTCCCCTGCTGCATGTGTGCTTAGAGAGACCCCTATAAAGCAGTGTGTTCTACTGCTAGGAAGCCAATGCGTATCCTGCTCCATGTGTGCCGCGAGACCCCCCACAGAGCAGTGTGTTCTACTGCTAGGAAGAGGATGCATCCCCTGCTGCATGTGTGCTTAGAGAGATCCATACACAGAGCAGTGTGTTCTACTGCTAGGAAGAGGATACGTCCCCTGCTGCATGTGTGCTTAGAGAGACCCCCACAGAGCAGTGTTTTCTACTCGTATGAAGAGAATGCATCCCCTTCTGCATGTGTGCTTAGAGAGACCCCCACAGAGCAGCGTGTTCTACTCCTAGGAAAAGGATACATCCCCTGCTGCATGTGTGCTTAGAGAGACCCCCATAGAGCAGTATGTTCTACTGCTAGGAAGAGGATGCATACCCTGATGCATGTGTGCTTAGTGTGAGACCACTGTACAGCAGTGTGTTCTAATGCTAGGACAAGGATGCGTCCCCTGCTGCATGTGTGCTTAGAGAGACCCCCATAAAGCAGTGTGTTCTACTGCTAGGAAGCCAATGTGTATCCTGCTCCATGTGTGCCGTGAGACCCCCCACAGAGCAGTGTGTTCTACTGCTAGGAAGAGGATGCATCCCCTGCTGCATGTGTGCTTAGAGAGATCCATACACAGAGCAGTGTGTTCTACTGCTAGGAAGAGGATGCGTCCCCTGCTGCATGTGTGCTTAGAGAGACCCCCACAGAGCAGTGTGTTCTACTGCTAGGAAGAGGATGCATCCCCTGCAGCATGTGTGCAGAGAGACCCTCATAGAGCAGCGTGTTCTACCACTGCTAGGAAGAGGATGCGTCCCCTGCTGCATGTGTGCTTAGAGAGACCCCCATAGAGCAGGGTGTTCTACTGCTAGGAAGAGGATGCGTCCCCTGCTGCATGTGTGCTTCGAGAGACCCCCATAGAGCACTGTGCTCTAATACTGGGAAGAGGATGCGTCCCCTGCTGCATGTGTGCTTAGAGAGACCCCCATAGAGCAGTGTGTTCTACTGCTAGGAAGAGGATGCGTTCCCTGCTGCATGTGTGCTTCGAGAGACCCCCATAGAGCACTGTGTTCTAATACTGGGAAGAGGATGCGTCCACTGCTGCATGTGTGCTTATAGAGACCCCCTTAGAGCAGTGTGCTCTATAACTGCTAGGAAGATGATGCGTCCCATGCTGCATATGTGCTTTGAGAGACCCCCACAGAGCAGTGTGTTCTACTGCTAGGAAGAGGATGCGTCCACTGCTTCATGTGTGCCTAGAGAGAACCACATAGAGCAGTGTGTTCTATCACTGGTATGAAGAGGATGCGTACCCTGCTGCATGTGTGCTTAGAGAGACCCCCACAGTGCAGTGCACTCTACCACTGCTAGGAAGAGAGTGCCTCCCCTGCATCATGTGTGCTTAGAGATATCCCCGCAGAGCACTGTGCTCTACTGCTAGTAAGAGAATGCATCCCCTGCTGCATGTGTGCTTAGGCAGACCCCAACGGAGCGGCGTGCTCTACCACTGCTAGGAAGATGGTGCGTCTCCTGCTGCATGTGTGCTTAGAGAGACTCCCATAGAGCAGGGTGTTCTACTGCTAGGAAGATGGTGCGTCGCCTGCTGCATGTGTGCTTAGAGAGACCCCCATAGAGCAGTGTGTTCTACTGCTAGGAAGAGGATACGTCCCCTGCTGCATGTGTGCTTAGAGAGACCCCCATAGAGCAGTGTTTTCTACTCGTATGAAGAGAATGCATCCCCTTCTGCATGTGTGCTTAGAGAGACCCCCACAGAGAAGCGTGTTCTACCACTGCTAGGAAGATGATGGGTCCCCTGCTGCATGTGTGCTTAGAGAGACCCCATGGAGCAGCGTGTTCTACTCCTAGGAAAAGGATACATCCCCTGCTGCATGTGTGCTTAGAGAGACCCCCATAGAGCAGTATGTTCTACTGCTAGGAAGAGGATGCATACCCTGCTGCATGTGTGCTTAGTGTGAGACCACTGTACAGCAGTGTGTTCTAATGCTAGGACAAGGATGCGTCCCCTGCTGCATGTGTGCTTAGAGAGACCCCCATAAAGCAGTGTGTTCTACTGCTAGGAAGCCAATGCGTATCCTGCTCCATGTGTGCCGCGAGACCCCCCACAGTTCAGTGTGGTCTACTGCTAGGAAGAGGATGCATCCCCTGCTGCATGTGTGCTTAGAGAGATCCATACACAGAGCAGTGTGTTCTACTGCTAGGAAGAGGATGTGTTCCCTGCTGCATGTGTGCTTCGAGAGACCCCCAAAGAGCAGTGTGTTCTACTGCTAGGAAGAGGATGCATCCCCTGCAGCATGTATGCAGAGAGACCCCCATAGAGCAGCGTGTTCTACCACTGCTAGGAAGAGGATGCTTCCCCTGCTGCATGTGTGCTTAGAGAGACCCCCATAGAGCAGGGTGTGCTACTGCTAGGAAGAGGATGCGTCCACCGCTGCATGTGTGCTTACGGAGACCCCCATAGAGCAGTGTGCTCTACTGCTAGGAAGAGGATGCGTCCCCTGCTGCATGTGTGCTTAGAGAGACCCCCACAGTGCAGTGCATTCTACCACTGCTAGGAAGAGAGTGCCTCCCCTGCATCATGTGTGCTTAGAGATATCCCCGCAGAGCACTGTGCTCTACTGCTAGTAAGAGAATGCATCCCCTGCTGCATGTGTGCTTAGACAGACCCCAACGGAGCGGTGTGCTCTACCACTGCTAGGAAGATGGTGCATCCCATGCTCCATGTGTGCTTAGAGAGACCCCCATAGAGCAGTGTGTTCTACTGCTAGGAAGAGGATGTGCCCCCTGCTGCATGTGTGCTTAGAGAGACCACCTTAGAGTAGGAAGCGGATGCATCTCCTGCAGCATGTGGCAGAGAGACCCTCACAGAGCAGTGTGTTCTAATACTGGGAAGAGGATGCGTCCACTGCTGCATGTGTGCTTATAGAGACCCCCTTAGAGCAGTGTGCTCTACTGCTAGGAAGAGGATGTTTCCCCTGCTGCATGTGTGCTTAGAGAGACCCCTACAGAGCAGTGTGTTCTACTGCTAGGAAGAGGATGCGTCCCCTGCTGCATGTGTGCGTAGAGAGACCCCCACAGTGCAGTGCATTCTACCACTGCTAGGAAGAGAGTGCCTCCCTGCATCATGTGTGTAGAGATATCCCACGAGAGCACTGTGCTCTACTGCTAGTAAGAGAATGCATCCCCTGCTGCATGTGTGCTTAGACAGACCCCAATGGAGCGGCGTGCTCTACCACTGCTAGGAAGATGGTGCGTCCCCTGCTGCATGTGTGCTTAGAGAGACCCCTATAGAGCAGTGTTTTCTACTCGTATGAAGAGAATGCATCCCCTTCTGCATGTGCGCTTAGAGAGACCCCATAGAGCAGTATGTTCTACTGCTAGGATAAGGATGCGTCCCATGCTGCATGTGTGCTTAGAGAGACCCCCATAAAGCAGTGTGTTCTACTGCTAGGAAGCCAATGCGTATCCTGCTCCATGTGTGCCGCGAGACCCCCCACAGAGCAGTATGTTCTACTGCTAGGAAGAGGATGCATCCCCTGCTGCATGTGTGCTTAGAGAGATCCATACACAGAGCAGTGTGTTTTACTGCTAGGAAGAGGATGCGTTCCCTGCTGCATGTGTGCTTAGAGAGACCCCCATAGAGCAGTGTGTTCTACTGCTAGGAAGTGGATGTGTCCTGTACAGCATGTGTGCAGAGAGACCCCCATAGAGCAGTGTGTTCTACCACTGCTAGGAAGAGAATGCATCCCCTACAGCATGTGTGCTTAGGGAGACCCCATAGAGCAGTGTGTTCTACCACTGCTAGGAAAAGGATGCATCCCCTGCTGCATGTGTGAAGAGAGACCCCCATAGAGCAGTGTGTACTACCACTGGTAGGAAGAGGATGTGTCCTGTGCAGCATGTGTGCTTAGAGAGACCCCCATAGAGCAGTGTGTTCTACTGCTAGGAAGAGGATGCAACCCCTGCTGCATGTGTGCTTAGAGAAACCCCCACAGAGCAGCGTGTTCTACCACTGCTAGGAAGAGGATGTGTCCCGTGCTGCATATGTGCTTAGAGAGACCCCCATAGAGCAGTGTGTTCTACTGCTAGGAAGAGGATGCGTTCCCTGCTGCATGTGTGCTTAGAGAGACCCCCACAGAGCAGTGTGTTCTACTGCTAGGAACGGGATGTATCCCCTACTGCATGTGTGCTTAGAGAGACCCCCATAGAGCAGTGTGTTCTACTGCTAGGAAGAGGATGCGTCCCCTGCTGCATGTGTGCTTAGAAGGACCCCCATAGAGCACTGTGCTTTACAACTTCTAGGAAGTGGATGTGTCCCGTGCTGCATATGTGCTTAGAGAAACCCCCAAAGAGGATTGTGTTCTAATGCTAGGAAGAGGATGAGTCCCCTGCTGCATGTGTGCTTAGAAGGACTCCTATAGAGCACTGTGCTCTACAACTGCTAGGAAGTGGATGCGTCCTGTGCTGCATATGTGCTTAGAGAAACCCCCAAAGAGGATTGTGTTCTGATGCTAGGAAGAGGATGAGTCCCCTGCTGCATGTGTGCTTAGAAGGACCCCCATAGAGCAGTGTGCTCTACAACTGCTAGGAAGAGGATGCATCCCCTGCTCCATGTGTGCCTAGAGAGACACCCATATAGCAGTTTGTTGTACTGCTAGGAAGATGATGCATCCCCTGCTGCATGTGTGCTTACATACGCCCACAGAGCAGTGTGTTCTACTGCTAGGAAGAGGATGCATCCCCTGCTGTATGTGTGCTTAGAGACACCCCCTTAGAGCAGGAAGCGGACGCATCTCCTACAGCATGTGTGCTGAGAGCCCCCATAGAGCAGTGTGTTCTACCACTGGTATGCAGACAATGCGTCCCGTACAGCATGTGTGCTTAGAGAGACCCCCACAGAGCAGTGTGTTCTACAACTGCTAGGAAGATGATGCGTCCCATGCTGCATGTGTGCTTAGAGAGACCCCCACAGAGCAGTGTGTTCTACTGCTAGGAAGAGGATGCATCCCCTTCATCATGTGTGCTTAGAGATACCCCCACAGAGCTCTGTGCTCTACTGCTAGTAAGAGAATGCTTCCCCTGCTGCATGTGTGCTTAGAGAGACCCCCATAGAGCAGTGTGTTCTACTGCTAGGAAGAGGATGCATCCCCTGCTGCATGTGTGCTTAGAGAGACCCCCACAGAGCAGTGTGTTCTACTGCTAGGAAGAGGATGCATCCCCTGCATCATGTGTGCTTAGAGATACCCCCACAGAGCACTGTGCTCTACTGCTAGTAAGAGAATGCTTCCCCTGCTGAATGTGTGCTTAGAGAGACCCCCATAGAGCAGGGTGTTCTACTGCTAGGAAGAGGATGCGTCCCCTGCAGCATGTGTGCTTAGAGACCCCCATAGAGCAGTGTGTTTTACTGCTAGAAAGAGGATGCATTTGCTGCTGCATGTGTGCTTAGAGAGACCCCCACAGGGCAGCGTGTTCTACAACTGCTAGTAAGAGAATGCTTACCCTGCTGCATCTGTGCTTAGAGAGATCCATACAGTGCAGTGTGTTCTACTGCTAGGAAGAGGATGCGTCCCCTGCTGCATGTGTCCTTAGAGAGACCCCCACAGCACAGCGTGTTCTACCACTGCTAGGAAGAGAATGCATCCCCTACCGCATGTGTGCTTAGAGAGACCCCCACAGTGCAGTGTGCTCTACAACTGCTAGGAAGAGGATACGTCCCCTGCTGCATGCGTGCTTAGAGAGACTCCCATAGAGCAGTGTGTTCTACTGCTAGGAAGAGGATACGTCCCCTGCTGCATGTGTGTTTAGAGAGACCCCACAGAGCAGTGTGTTCTACTGCTAGGAAGAGGATACATCCCCTGCTGCATGTGTGCTTAAAGAGACCCCCACAGAGCAGTGTGTTCCACTGCTAGTAAGAGGATGCGTCCCCTACAGCATGTGTGCTTAGAGAGACCCCACAATGCAGTGTGCTCTACAACTGCTAGGAAGAGGATGCGTCCCATGCTCCATGTGTGCTTAGAGAGACTCCCACAGAGCAGTGTGTTCTACTGCTAGGAAGAGGATACGTCCCCTGCTCCATGTGTGCTTAGAGAGACCTCCACAGAGCAGTGTGTTCCACTGCTAGTAAGAGGATGCGTCCCCTACAGCATGTGTGCTTAGAGAGACCCCCACAGTGCAGTGTGCTCTACAACTGCTAGGAAGAGGATGCGTCCCATGCTCCATGTGTGCTTAGAGAGACTCCCAGGAAGCAGTGTGTTCTACTGCTAGGAAGAGGATACGTCCCCTGCTGCATGTGTGCTTAGAGAGACCCCCACAGAGCAGTGTGTTCTACTGCTAGGAAGAGGATACGTCCCCTGCTGCATGTGTGCTTAGAGAGACCCCCACAGGGCAGCATGTTCCACTGCTAGGAAGAGGATGCATCCCCAGCTGCCTGTGTGCTTAGAGAGACCCCCATAGAGCAGTGTGTTCTAATGCTAGGAAGACAATGCGTCCCGTAGAGCATGTGTGCTTAGAGAGACCCCTATAGAGCAGTGCGTTCTACTACTGCTAGAACGCGGATGCATCCCCAGTGGCGCGTGTGCAGAGGCCAAGACCATGCGTAGAGTAGCATGTGCTGCCACTGCTAGGGAGCAGGCTTTTCTTCTCTGCAATATATGTGCTGAGACCCCCCACAGAGCAGTGCGTGCAGCCACTGCTATGGAACTGACACATCCCCTGCCGCATGTGTGCGGAGAGACCCCCACAGAGCACCGCGTGCCACCACTGCTAGGGAGCAGATGCATCCTCTGTGACAAGTGTGTCCTTGGTGCTGCACCTGTTTAACTTGTTGGCTTCCACCTGTCCCTGAGCTGCTCTATTGTTGGTAATAAAAGATGTTCATGGCATGGTGCACCACTTTTGCCACGGAAAGCTATAGTTCTCGCAGGATGGCATTCCACCTTTCTGAATGTCTTTAGAGCTTGCTCTTCTTTTTGGTCTATTTCCTCCATTCTTTTCATATCCCCTCTCTACCTCTCCCTTACCCTTCTCCATTTTCTTTCCTCTCACCTTTCTTCTCTCCTCTTTCTTGCCCCTTTCAGGGCTCACCAACCCTCTTCTGCCCAGACCCTGCTCTCTTCTTCCCTTACAGCTGTTGGGGGTTGGAGGTCTCCGCTGGCTCTAGACCTTCAAGGAGCCAGGTTGCCGCCCCCTGAACATCAGTTCAGGGTGGCCCGAGATAGTAGCCGCCCTGTCTTGTGGTGCCATGGATGCCCCTGCGACCCCCGGTCTCCCAGGCCATGAACGTAGGGCAGAGCAGAGCAGAGGGTGGAGAGAGCTGTGAGGGGCTGTTTGTGTTTCACACCTTCAACCCCCTGTCCTTCCTCAGCATCTCATCAAGAAACTGGAGTCATAAGGGGTAAGGGTGGGACAAAGGGTCAACCTGGTGATGTCATCCGATTCTACCGATATTTTGGAGGTTTGTTATCCATGGGGATGCTTCCAATCAGAGAATGGAGGTAGAACTCTCAAGGGGAGATTTACAAGCCCCTTGCGCCGCCCGTACCTCACTTTTCCCAAGTTAAAAATGACGCAAAAGAGGCGCAAGGGGCTTGTAAATATGCCCCTCAGTTTCCTATTTCTCATGTTTAACTCTTCCATTTTTCTATTCAGTCTCTTATTACTAGTCCTGAAATTATAAGAAGAACTAAACCCACCACAATGTAAAGAAAAAAGATACCCTGCACTGGGTGTGCCCCTTATGCATGAATCGGGACCCCTAAGAGCTCTGTTGGGGGGCGGGGGGGGCTTGTCCCAAACCTACCCACCTCTTCTTCGCCTGATGGCTGATCATGCCCTATGGCGAGGCCGTGACTTCTTCCGCCTCTGCTCGCACTTCACATTCCACTAAATTCTGGCTGTTGGCTTCTCTTTGCTTTATTTTTCTCTTTTAAACTAATACATCTCATGATAGATGAATAAAACGCAGCACTGGAGACCTGGAGCAATGCATAGGCCTAAAGTGCCCCTCGAGGCTCACCCCCTTCTTACTTTCTCATTGTACTGCCTCTTCGCTCTCTCCTTCCTCGCTTGTCCTCACTCCTCATCATGCTGTCAGTCGTCATTCATTCTTTGAGTCTTGCAGTTCCCTCTCTTCTCTTGTTTCTTCTTTTCCCTTTTTCTTTTGCTTTCGGCCCATTTCTCCCTCTGTTCTTTGTACCTCCTCATTGACATTTCATTCATATAGTCCTGTATACACAGTCCGGCTCCACGCCACCAGAACACCATGTTTGGCCGCTCAGATCTTTTCTGGATTCACATGCTGTGCATGTATTCCACCATCTACTGGTTGGGTCTGGAGGATTCCCTCTTTGTTTCTGTTTTGTGCATCGATCAGAGAGAGAGTTGTGTCAACCCCTTATGACATTGAACGTAAGCCCACAATGCCCCAGTACCTGGTCGCCATTTTAGATTCTTTTTTTTACTGTTGTTGGGTTCAGAAGCAACACAAAGAGCTCAAAGTTGATGAACATCGAAAACATCAAAGCAGGATGAGGAAGAGGAGCAAAGTCAGACATAAGGGGGGGGAAAGACTGTAGCCAAGACTTGCCTATAGTCGTCCCAGGATGTGGCGGACACAGCAAGCAGACAATTCTGCACAGGCACAATTTTGAAAAGGCGCGCCTTCTTGCTTAGACTATCTGCATTCAAGCCACAGGGTCAGACTCCCATCATCAGGAAGGAACTTATTGGGTACAACTGTAGACAGATCCCTGCAGCAGATGAAATAGGACAATGCGATGGAAAGAGACATGGGAGGGCTGCAAGCTAGAGGAGCCTTCAGAAGGGGAGCAGCAAATAAAGACGGGGACAGGACGCCCACCTTTCCAACATCAACAACAATTCCAAACCAATCAACCCTCAGTTCTACAGACCACTCCAACTCAATGGCAGCCATCTGGACAGCAAAGCAGTACTTTCGAGCCAGAGGGAGAGGGAGAGGCCAGATCTCAAAAGGCTCAGAACAAACAAGAAAGGCACAGCCGCCCCAGCACACAGCAGCTGTAGGGGACAGATAGTGGAGGTTCTTAAAGGAATAGGTGCTCAACACATTGTAACTCAAATACTGCCTAGACCTGGACAAGACACCTCCCAGTGTAACACCAAGGGGGCAAAGACAGAATCAGGTGCATCTCAAACTTCTGCTACAAGAAGTAGAAAAGAAAACTGCATCTCAGTAGGAATCAAGGAAAGAACACAACCAAGGCATCGACTCTGTACTTCCTAATACCAAAGAAAGACTTCACCGTAAAACCGAACATTCATCTGATGTTTCTTAACAAATGTGTCAGGACAAAGACATTTAAGATAATCTTTAAAAGGTATCCCAATGCTGGAAGAGGAGAAGCCATGGAAACCTTCTGTTTGAAAGACGCCTACTTCCATATCCCAGTCAACAGGAATCACAGGGAATACAAAGCGATGCCCTTTGGGATAAAATCAACACTTAGGCCCTGTTTACGAGGTTAAGTGCTACTTACCGCACCCGCTAAATAATGATACCAAAGAGAAACTTATTTATTGGGTGTGATAAATACACCTATTATGAGTTGATGGAGAATAGCACGCGAACTTTGGTGTTTAACGCAACAAAATCACGAGGATACAGTAAATACCATATGCTTCTGCCCGTTAGAGTCCGGCAGGTTTAATCTACCAATCGAGGTATTTAACTTATCCCATACTCTATAGGATAAGTTAAATACCTACCAACTCGTAATTCCAACCCGTACGTAAATAGGGGTTTATGCGCGGGTCAGAAAACACTGACCATCTTGTAATCAGGCGATTAGAGAGTTCAGTTGTATATAATGAAGTTGATATATAAAATATCGACTACATTAAACTTGACTTGAAATTGTCGAAGGAATAATGGTGTGTCCTCTATTATTACCTATGTTAACATTTTAAAAGTTGTTTTTATTGTATGCATTCTTTAATTAATCTACCTGTACCCTAATAACCCATTTGTACCCTTAACGCTCCCCATCCCTAAACCTTTAAAACCCTAAACTACTGTTAATGCTTTCCTTCCCTGAACCCTAAATGCCCATAACTACCCCATAACACTACCAATCGCTGAACCCTAGCAACTCCTTATTAACTCTTAATGCCACCTTTCCCTGAACCCTGATGACTGCTTACTACCCCTTTACGCACCCTTCCTTGAACCCATTAAAAAAGCTTACTAGCCCTTTACACTCCCTTCCCTGAACCCTAAAAACCCTTGCTATCCCAAAATGCTACCCTTGCCTGAACCTTAAACCCCTTACTACCCAATTAAAGCTACCCTTCCCTGAACCCTAAAAAATCTTTACTACCCCTTAATGCTACCCCTCCTGGATATTAAAAACCCCTTACAATCCCTTAGTCCTACTAATCCTCGTACCTAACACTCCTTACATCCCCTTACTGTAATCCTTCTCTGAACCCTAAAATACCATTACTACACTTTTACGCTACTCATCCCTGAACCCTAAAATTCTGGACTACCCCTTAATGCTAACCTCTCCTGGACCCCATAAACCCTTACTATTCCTTAACGCTACCCTTCCCTGAAACTAAAAACCTCTAACTACCTCTTAATGCTATCAACCGGTGAACCTTACCCACCTCTTACTACCCCTTAATACTATCCTTCTATGAATCCTAAGCCCCCTCACTAGTCCCCCGCCCCACTGTGAGTGCTCCTCTCTACCAGGAGGAGCCCCCTGCCTCTGCTCAGAGTAGACTTACCTTTATCCTACAAGGCACAACGTTTTTTGCTATTTTTGTCACCACAATATTTTTCATTCACTTTTTTCTGTAGACAGCATTTTTGACACAGACTCTTGTAAGTCTCCTTTTTCCACAATGTTTTTACTGCAAACAGACTGTTCATAAAATGTCTAGCAGAAGTCACTTCACACCTGAGGTGGCTGGCGAGTACGTCTGTACCCCTGCCGAGATGACTGGCTGTTAAAGGTGAACTCATTCATACAATGCTAGGATAGCATAACTCAGGTGGGACAGACCATGATCCCTGCCCAGCAGAAACCCTTCCTCAGACCAGCCCTGGATCCCCTAAACGCCGAGGCATTGCAATGCAAAAAGGGTGCTGGCAATGGAGGAATAGGTTTGCCTTTGCCAAACCTCACAGTCTCTGACAGTGAGAGCAGTGATGAAGATGTTAGCGGCGATGGTGTCTTGCAAACCCGCTCACACCCTTTGCCAGGCTACATATGAGACTAGTATACGAGTGGCTGTTGAAACAGTGGTGTCAGGTGATGAGGGATTGGCACAATCTGATGGTTGTCACAAGCAAACTCGGACAACACATCAAACTTAGGGGTATATTTAAGTTTTAGCGCCGTGTTTGCATCACAAAAGTGTCTCAAATCGGCACAAACTCTTTTTTTACTAATTTACTTTCCAGCGCTAAACCTCTTTAGCACTGGAAAATCACTCGTAAGTAGCGCTGCTTTGCATAACTTAGCGCCAAAGGGGCATACTATGGGTGGTGCATGGGCATTCCCATGCAACCACCCAAGGTTTCGGACGCTAAGCTCTACTTACTTAAAAAAGTAGACATGGTTTAGCATCAGAAAATGGCACCCACTTCAACCAGGCGCTATCACGGAGAAATGCTTTCATTTCTACTTTCTCTTCCGACCTTGCATGTGCACTGCACTGTAGAACACACATTCAAGGTGGGAAAAGTTTTAAGGTTAGTCTAAGCATATTATTTTGCATAAGAAGGGTATCCTTCCAGTACAAAACCTATGCTAGTCTCACGTAGACACCCTTGCACTATGGTGCAAACATGTGTACGTGGTGCACGGCAGCACATTTCTGCGCTGGCACTAGGGAGAGGGGAGGAGAGTGCCATATTTCTGTAAATATTGGCGATCTCCTGCTCTCTCCTTCTCACACAGCACGGTGCAGCATTTCCGGCTGCTGCACTGCGCTGCGCGATTATCTAGTAAATCTGGCCCCACCAAAATGCGAAAACCTCACGTCCTGCTTTCCAAACCCCCTGTCGCAAGGACATGCACTTTAGATGAGTTGGCCATGGATCCATGCTTAAGCTTTCCACCAATTCCCCTCATCCCCAAGTAATCAGAAAATGCAGTGACACAAGCATCACACTAAAACCATAAACACCACTGTGGGCACGACAGACATGGTTTTCACACCTCAAGGTGGTGGCAGGCGACAACATGATAAAAATACCAGTGTTCCATAATTCATTAACACTACAGAGGGGGAAATGTATGCACCTGGACCCAGACAGCCTCAATCTAGCAGCATGGCTCTTGCTTGAAGAATTAGAAACACATTTGTACCTTGCACAAACCCCCTGACAGACCAGCTCCATCCATTCTGCATAGAGTCTGCAGACTGTACCACTGCTGGCCACCCTGGCTACCCCCTACTGTGTGGAGTCAGATATGTTTGAGTTGTCATGCAGTGGGGGGAAAGGGTGCAGCTTTCCAGAGTTGGTTTTGACTGTGTGGTATTCCCCCTGGCATCTCATCGGACCCCATACTGCATGAGTTGCCTTTCCTGTGTGTTGGTGGGTGATTGTGCTGGTAGTTGATGGGCAGTGTAAGTTGTCAAGCTGAATCTAGAGCTGGCACATTGTGTGATGTGATGTTGTGTATCTGGGGTCACGATAGACCCGAGTCTCCTGATATTATTGGGCACTGGTGAGGTGATGTTGTGTGAAGTTGTGGATTATTTGTGTTTGATGGTGGGTGTTGTTCTGTGGATTGGAGTTTTGATATTTATTATTATGTGTGTGTGAAGGTACCAGGTGGCATATGTAAAGTTTTTTTGTGTAGAAAGTCTATCATGGTAAGGACGAGCTGTTGAGGTGTCAGTGCTAGGCCGGCCACATGGCCTGGGTGTAGTTCTGTGTACACAACAGAGCCGGTGGAAGTGCCTAATGTGAAGTTGTGGTGTAGGGCAGAAGGTCGGCACAGTGAAGAATCATTTGGTGTTCTTACCATCCAAGGAGGGCTGGTCTCCATGTGTCTGGTAAGGTGTACCCCTGTAGTGTGGGGTGTCCTAGGATGTTTCAGTGAGTGTTGACTAGCCCTGTGGGGGACACCCTTGGAGAGGGAACACAAACCTTATAGTTTTAAAACTCAAAAAGAAATGTACAGGAAGAAAACAGCGTATGTCTCATAATTATGATTCTCTGAAACTTCTAGCAGTCTGGATAAAACCCCACAAACTAGTGAAGCTATGGAGTCAGGGTGAAAGCAGATGGTAGAATTCCCACCCTGCCACAAGAGGGGGGCTGCTGGTGGAGGGTGCCAAAGGTAAGCGGCTGATGTGAGTCGGTCCCTCTAGGGCAGCTGCCAGATCTGGTCAGCACATTGTCAGATTGAAGACAGCGAAGCCCGGTCGATCTCTGGGGTGCATCTAGCTCTGAAATGAGTGACATGGGTTTAGAAGCCATGAACTATGTTCAGTATTGATAACATAAGGGATTTTGGGGGGTACAGAAGAGCTGCTAGGCTCCCAACCCGAGGGTTGTAAGAGTGTGTGAAAGATGTAAGCATATGGTGAGGGGAGAGGGTGTGTGATTGACGTAAGCATGTGGTGAGGGTAGCAGGAGTGTGTGACTGATGTAAGCATGTGCTGAGCGTAGGGGGAGTGTGTGAATGATGTAAGCATGTGGTGAGGGGAGAGGGTGTGTGAATGATGTAAGCATGTGGTGAGGGAGGCGGGAGTGTGTGACTGATGTAAGCATGTGGTGAGGGAGGCGGGAGTGTGTGACTGATGTAAGCATGTGCTCAGAGTAGTGAGAGTGTGTGAATGAAGTAAGCATATGGTGAGGGTAGGAGTGTGGGAATGATGTAAGCATGTGCTGAGGGTAGAGGAAGTGTGTGAATGACATAAGCATGGTGAGTGAGTAGTGGGAGTGTGTGGATGATGTAAGCATGTGGTGAGGGCGGAGGGAGTGTGTGAATGATGAAAGCATGTGGTGAGGGCAGAGGGAGTGTGTGAATGATGTAAGCATGTGGTGAGGGCAGAGGGAGTGTGAATGACATAAGCATGTGGTGAGAGTAGTGGGAGTGTGTGGATGATGTAAGCATGTGGTGAGGGCGGAGGGAGTGTGTGAATGATGTAAGCATGTGGTGAGGGCAGAGGGAGTGTGTGAATTATGAAAGCATGTGGTGAGGGCAGAGGGAGTGTGTGAATGATGTGTGTGATGGCCGAGGGTTTCGGGGACTTCAGCTTCCTCTGTGACAAGAACGGGAATAAACATTGGGTGGGGGGACAAATTACTAAGTGTACACTTCTAGGGATACCCAACCCCCTGCCTAAGAGCAGACCCCACTCGCATGAGAAAAACAACCTCTTCTAAAACCCCTTCTCACCATCACCCCGGTTTCTGGCCCAGCAACCCCATGAACCTTCAGCCCATCAGCATAGGGCTATGAGTGCCGACAAGATCTGAGTGCTTACAACAAAACGTGCTCAGCAGCACCCCACTTTAGTCACAGTAGCACGCTTAGAGCCCCCTCCCACATCACACATGACCAGGTCTCCAATGGGAGCTGGCACATCAGGCCAAGCAGCATACTGGCTAAAGTCCCAACTCCCAGAATGCATTCATTTGTTAAATGAAAGCCCAGGATTCAAGCATGTGGTCCCTGTCGGCATAGAATCACATTGGAACCCCATTCTAGAGGTGGAATGAACTCAGTAGGTGAGCAGAAAGTGTCAGTTGTACAATTTGACAGAACAGCATCCCACACAAAACACACCCTCCCAGCTTGCTAGAAAAACTCTAGCATCCAACCATTTTAGTGCCAGTGTCTCTAAACAACGTATTACTGTTCCCAAAGTGACAATTAACGTTAGTAGCTAAGCAGTAAAACCACAAACTAACCTCCTTTAAACAACAGTGGCAAAACAAGCACACACTCTGTCAAAAACAACAGAAAAATAAGACATGCAAAATCAAGAACTCTATGTAGCCATTGAACATCTTGGGCTCTTACCTAGCACAGCACTGAGTCTGCTCACAGATAGCCCTCCAGTACTTTAGCTTCCACCTCCAGTCACTCCTCACTACACATCTACCACACCCCCTGCCCACAACTCCCAACAATCACTATCATCCACACGCATGGTATTGTTCTACTTCACTACTACATTCATGCTGCAGACATCTTTGAGAACCTTTTCCCAATTTTACCCCAGAGTTTGAACTTTGACCAGTCAGCAGCCTTTTCAACATCCGAAACTCTGGCATCTTTCCTTATGTGAAATGTCACCTGGGCTCCTCCTGGAGTATTACCCTACTCAACCGGTGGTCCTCATCCACATGTATTCTGTTAGTTCTCTTTTCCCACCTTGGATGAAACAAAATATTCTGCTCCACCACCCAGCACTTCACTGCAATTCAAAGAATCTTTGCTCCGTGGTGCAATACAGTGTCGTGATACACCTTCACTTTCTCAATGTGCTCAGTCATCCAATCACCGCCATCCATGATCTTCAACTGCACACATTTCTTATGGTCTTGTTGAAACTTTCAACCTCACCATTTGATTGTGGGTGATACAAAGCTGTTTTTCCTATAAAATTCCTGTTTCAGAAAAACATACATGTTTCTGAAGTTAACTAAATTCCATGACCTGACTTTATTGATTACGGAAAACCACCCTTATCAAACACCTTGTCTGTTTACTTGATAGAGAGATCCATAGTCACCATAATCTCAAGTGAGTAAGAATAGTGGTCTGTGAGGATCATTAACAACTGCAGAGTCTGTCTTAGCATTACAATGGATTAATAGCACCACTAGGGCATGCCTTACTGCCTAGGAACACCACCTGGTAGCACGGAGGGGCAATAGTTGTGAGAGATTTGCCACTGTTTCTGATTGTGCATACAATGGAATAACAAAATCCTATGATATTTATTAATAACGGCTAGGAGCATTAGTGCTTTCTAGTGTGAGATGACACTAATTTCACTAGCATGGTTTGAATGCTGAGTTACAGGCAGTGCCCTCTTACGAAAACACAAGGATTCAGGCATGTGTTCAAGCTTCAGAGTGTGCTGCCAGGGTCTGTTGAAGTCTATCAGCATACCAGCAGTCATCTTGTATTACACCTGTCCTGCGACCCTCCTAGGATTTCTGTACTTGTAGTCATAGTGCTGAAAATGTACTACTTCATTAGGGTTCAAGCAAAGTGGGGAGGTGGGGCATTGGGTCCGTACCACAAAGTCATTGTGAAATCCTTCATTTTTTTAGTAAATGTTTGCACTCCTAATGCTTCCTTATATGCACATTTCCCTCCCCTACTTTTACATGTATGAAGGTACTTTTAGACTGTAGAGTACATACCATCCAAGCAGTGGTGGAAGATGGAGGAGCTCAGACACCTCTTTACATTTAAACACAACAGGTTCTGATAGCTGCGTCTATCAGCACACTTCAGTTGTGTTCCATTGGGCACTCTGTGAGCCCCCCAATGAGTTCTTGTAGATGTAGGCATAGTTGTCAGCATTCCACGGTTCCACGCTGGAAGTCTTCGTTCAGGAATTATGGAGACCAATATGAAGGCCACGGTGGGTGGGGTGGGGGTGAAATGGGAAGGAGAAGCCTGGTAAGTGCTGAGTAGCAGCAGGCAAAGAGAGGAAGTTCTTCACAGACCTGAAAAGCTCTGAATATCACTGAGCAAAATCAGACCTGAATTCAAAAACGCCTATTGGACAATGGAGTATTCCTTTTTAATGACTTGGGACTGTTGTCCATGTCCTAGGTCGTTGACATAAACCAGTGGAATCAGCATCCACATTTTTGTGAATCAATAGTCCGGACGTACTTTTTTTCGGTGTCAGGAAGGAGTGTGGTCCACAGGCCTAACTCAATTAAAAGTTCTACCTCAGTGTAGGGCCCAAACCATTGCGCTAGCATCCTGCGTGCATTTCATTATAAAAGTTCATGTATGAGATCGCTAAACCATAAACCTATTATCTATCTAATCATGTAGTATGTCGTACTGATGTCATGATAAAATGATTTTCTTGTCTAAAAAGACAAACACTCGACAGGTCTGTTGGTTCTGTTGATTCATTGTTGAATTCTGAGACTTTTCTCCTGAAACTACCTCCCTGAGGAACTTTCACTACTCGCGGTCGATACTCTGAGGGTCCAATGATGAAAGGGTGTACTTGTCCCAGTTTCAGAGCTGTGGCTGGACAAACCCTACTGCACCAGTTGCAATGACAGAGAGAGAGAGGTGTGATGCAGCGGTCAAAGCAGTTGACTCTGGAGCTTGGGGTTCCTGGTTCGATCCCGGCAGCAGCTCAGCATCGTGTGACTCTGTGCAATAGCTCACTTAGGGCCAGATGTACGACCGGTTTTGCGGTCGCAAAGGGTTTTAGGCCCATTTGTGACTGCAAAAAAGTGTGGCCCATGTACCAACCCTATTTGGGAGTCGCAAACAATTTGCGACTCGCAAAATAGGGTTTAGCGACTTGCTATTAGGAAGGGCGTTCCCTTCCTAATAGTGACTCCAAAAGCTATGTAAGAATGTTTTGCGCCCGCAATTGGGGTCGCAAAACACTGCATGATGTGCCACCCTTCTCAGAAGGGTGGTAAAGCACTCATAAACGGGAAGGGGTCACCCTTCCCTTTGAGAATGCATGTGCAAACATTTTTAAGGGCAGGCAGTGGTCCCAGGAACCACTGCCTGCCCTTAAAATGAAAATGAAAGTTACATTTTTATTTTTAAATGCATCCAGCTTTCCTTTAAGGAAAAGCGGGCTGCATTTTAAAAAAACTGCTTTTATTTAAAAGCAGTCCCAGACATGGAGGTCTGCTGACCCCAGCAGGCCACCATCCCTGGGAGTGCCAGCCATTCCCAATGGGGTCGCAAATTGCGACAGCCTCATTCATATGCATGAGGCATGCAATTTACGACTGCATTGGGATTCGCAAACAGTGTCTCTGACACTGTTGTACATTGATGTTTGCGACTCACAAATTGCAACTCGCAATTTAATGCAATTTGCGAGTCGCAAACATCAATGGTCGTACCAGAACAAGTCAAAGTAGTCACTCTTTTTATGGAAAAAATTCAAATTTTTTGCTTTCTTAATGGTGTTACGATGCTTGACTCTTTTGAAGATTACGAGTCATGCAAAGCAGAGAAAAAACATTTAACAGCCAACCCGTGTTTCGCCCCCTCACATAGGCCTTCTGGCCTGGGGCTTCCTCAGGGCGTAGTTAGTACTAGTATCATGGTAGTAAGTAAAGAGAAGATCCTTTCTCAATTGCTGCGTACATAAAGAGTCTTCGGAATAGCGTTAGTCAGCGTGTGGTGTCAGCATGCACGTGGTCTCGATCAATCGGCAAAGGCCCCCATTCAGTACAAGACCAATGAATATACATGAGATGTGGGAGGGTCAGGGGCCACTCTTTGTATTCTGTAGGGGGGGATCGTTTTGTGTTATGACACTGGCCACGCCCTCTTCCCGTGACTAGGCCACCCTCAACTGGACCTGCTGCATTCTTTAGGTATCTGAGATCTTAGCACTGACTGGAGCCATACTGCTGACACCAAGAAAATGTCTGGAGCATTGAAGCTGCTGAGGAGGGGCAAGCATGCATAAGAGGCTACAACGGTATGCAGTCTGGGGTGGAGGGGGGGTGGGCATGGATCTTTTAATGTGGCCGCTACCAGGTGCCAGCAAAGAAGCAGGGGAGGAGAAAGAATGAAAAAGGACCCTTCTACAAATGTTCTACATTCAGAAAAAAGGCGAGAGAAAAGATTGGTGAAGAGTAAGGTCTTTTATTTCACAAACTTTTCCTGCATAGTTATAGCTGAAACCTTCCCCCACCAAAAACGTAGCCATACGGCGAAGAGAACAACTTCGAAAAATGCCAAAGCTGGCAGCTTTGCCCAGTTCTGGCCATGGATACGTTTGTCCAACCAAAAAAAGGTAGGACTCAATAAACTGCTCCTACTTGACATGTAACATTTGTAGAGCTGTTGAAATGGGGGTGAGAGCGGTGTGTACAGTGGGGGGTGACTTCTTACAGCTGGGGGAGGGAGGGACAAGAGCGCGCATAGCCTGGAAGTGGGAAGGGTGGAGTATTTACGTAAAGCCTATGAACTTACTGGTTGAAGAGGGTTGTCGGAAGTGGGTGTGTACAGCTTGATTCGTTTCCATTGTTTATTAATGCACATAAACCACTTAAATACATTCTGCAACATTCCTTACTATTTATGGTGTAATTTCATTGCTGCTTTTGATGACGATCAAGGAGCTGTTTGCATTCTTTCTTGGAAAGAAATTGGTAATACCGAAGTGTTCCTAATACACACAGATACTTTCACATGACAGATTCTGTGTGCTCGTATATCCGCCATCTGACATATGCAACACTTCATACAGTGTGACACTGTCTCAGGTTCGAGAACTGATTTGGTTTGGTTCGTTTCAAGTGTCCATCTCAGCCTCCCCTACCTTTGTGTAAAGGGATCCTTCTCACAGCAGTAACACCGGGGCAGGCTCCAGGCACGAGTGCCCACAATATGGGCACAATGAAGTGTGAGTTCTGGCTGTCCTTAGCCTCCTTAATGCAGCAATTAGCGACACACACAGAACGAGCCTGGCCTAGAAACTTTCTCACCTTCGACACCAGAGACCACAGTTTCACCTTTCAC
Organism: Calotriton arnoldi; assembly: GCA_963921515.1. Lineage (NCBI taxonomy): Eukaryota > Metazoa > Chordata > Amphibia > Caudata > Salamandridae > Calotriton > Calotriton arnoldi. Next base: position 154,317 of record CAWUFW010013220.1, read on the forward strand.
CCCTACCATCTACCGAATGGCAGAGCTGAGGAAGAACGAATCAGCACACCCTTGCTAACAAGGTTCATGGGATTTCTAGACTGCACTGTCTGGGGAAGCATTCCTCACCACACCACCATCTTGTGCCAGGCCACAACCAGGGGCATCCCACTTCACTTTGTAATTAATACTGTGAGACAAACAGCAGCGAAATGTGCAGAGTGGGTGGGCAGTGTTGTTCGGGTGGGCACCGCTGCCCTGGCTGTGTATCTGTGTGTCTGTGCAGGTGTGTTAGCTCTGCTTTCTCCCCCCAGGGGTCTGTCACTGCCTGCACCACACCGAGGGGGCCTCCTGCCAGCGCTGTAAGGATGGTTTCTATGGAAACCCGTTCATAGGAAGACCTGATGACTGCAAACCCTGCCCGTGCCCCGGAGGCTCCTCCTGCGCCGTGATACCCACAAGCAGAGAAGTGGTGTGCACGAACTGCCCTCTGGGGCAAATGGGTAAGCTATACACCAGCATGGCAGGCATGATGTGACGCCTCAGCCCGATAGATGTTACTTTCTGCAAGTGATTTGTGGAACGCTTAAGCATGTTTACACTGTCTGCAGCTACTTCTAGGCACTGTCAATCCACAGGCGCAAGGAACCCTACGGAGAAGGTGACGGAGTTCACAAAGTGTGCCCGAATGGAGCAGAGAATAGACTAATAACACTGAACATCACACCCCAGGCCCTCGGTCTGGTAACCCCATGTAGTGTCCAATTATTGGCTCCACTCACTGTCATTTACTGACACCTGCCCTGTCCACCCAATGTCCAATCATTGACTCCACTCACTGTCATTTACTGACATCTGCCCAGTCCACCCAGTGTCCAATCATTGACTCCACTCACTGTCATTTACTGACACCTGCCCTGTCCACCCAGTGTCCAATCATTAACTCCACTCACTGAAATTTACTGACACCTGCCCTGTCCACCCAGCGTCCAATCGTTGTCTCCACTCACTGTCATTTACTGGCACCTGCCCTGTTCACCCAGTGCTCAATCGTTGTCTCCACTCACTGTCATTTACTGACACCTGCCCTGTCCACCCAGCGTCCAATCATTGACTCCACTCACTGTCATTTACTGACACCTGCCCTGTCCACCCAGTGTCCAATCATTGACTCCACTCACTGTCATTTACTGACACCTGCCCTGTCCACCCAGTGTCCAATCATTGACTCCACTCAACGTCATTTACTGACACCTGCCCTGTCCACCCAATGTCCAATCGTTGTCTCCACTCACTGTCATTTACTGACACCTGCCCTGTCCACCCAGCGTCCAATCGTTGTCTCCACTCACTGTCATTTACTGACACCTGCCCTGTCCACCCAGTGTCCAATTATTGGCTCCACTCACTGTCATTTACTGACACCTGACCTGTCCACCCAGCGTCCAATCATTGACTCCACTCATTGTCATTTACTGACACGTGCCCTGTCCACCCAGCGTCCAATCGTTGACTCCACTCACTGTCATTTACTGACACCTGCCCTGTCCACCCAGTGTCCAATCATTGACTCCACTCACTGTCATTTACTGACACCTGCCCTGTCCACCCAGCGTCCAATCGTTGTCTCCACTCACTGTCATTTACTGACACCTGCCCTGTCCACCCAGTGTCCAATTATTGGCTCCACTCACTGTCATTTACTGACACCTGCCCTGTCCACCCAGTGTCCAATCATTGACTCCACTCACTGTCATTTACTAACACCTGCCCTGTCCAGCCAGTGTCCTGTCATTGACTCCACTCACTGTTATTTACTGACACCTGCCCTGTCCACCCAGCGTCAAATCTTTGACTCCACTCACTGTCATTTACTGACACCTGCCCTGTCCACCCAGTGTCCAATCATTGACTCCACTCACTGTCATTTACCGACACCTGCCCTGTCCACCCAGTGTCCAATCTTTGACTCCACTCACTGTCATTTACTGACACCTGCCCTGTCCACCCAGTGTCCAATCATTGACCCCACTCACTGTCATTTACTGACACCTGCCCTGTCCACCCAGCGTCCAATCGTTGTCTCCACTCACTGTCATTTACTGACACTTGCCCTGTCCACCCAGTGTCCCGTCATTGACTCCACTCATTGTCTTTTACTGACACCTGCCCTGTCCACCCAGCGTCCAATCGTTGTCTCCACTCACTGTCACTTACTGACAGCTGCCCTGTCCATCCAGCGTCCAATCATTGACTCCGCTCACTGTAATTTACTGACACCGGCCCTGTCCACCCAATGTCCAATCGTTGACTCCACCTACTGTCATTTACTGACACCTGCCCTGTTCATCCAATGTCCAATCGTTGACTCCACTCACTGTCATTTACTGACACCGGCCTTTCCAATCAATGTCCAATCATTGATTCCACTCAACGTCATTTACTGACACCTACCCTGTCCACCCAGTGTCCTCATGCACTGCACAGTCAGTGATCCCAGGCAGAGTCCATACAGTAATTATATTCGCTGTCCATCTAGTGACGCCGTGTAGGGTCCATCTAGTCAGCTAATATAAGGCTCAAGCAGTGACCCCTTGTAAGGTCCACTCAGTGACCCCTTGTAAGGTCCACCCAGTGACCCCTAGTAAGGTCCACCCAGTGACCCCTTGTAAGGTCCACCCAGTGACCCCTTGTAAGGTCCATCCAGTGACTCCATTCATTATCATTCAGTGACCATTTACAGTGTCCATCCTGTAACTATATCTATTGTCCCCCTAGTGGCGCCATGTAGGGTATGTGCAGTGACCCTGTGAAGCGTCCATCTAGTGAGGCTAAACTGTGTCCATCCTGTGCTCCCACACAGTGACCTTGTGCACGATCCATCTAGTGACCCCATGCAATTTCCATCCAGTGCTTCTGCAGTGTCTATTCTGTGACTCCATTCATGTACAGGATATTACAGTGTCCATCCTGTAACTATATGAATGAATGATAAGTTGTATTAAGCACAACGATTGCCCAGAGGTGTCTTGGAGCTGTGCGATATAGGGAGAAGTGGTACTCAATTGTCGCATTGCTGGACAAAGTGCCAGGTTTTCAAAGATTTCCTAAATACGGAGAGCGATGCAGGTGCTGATTATAAAGGAGACAGTTCCAATGTAGTGCCATGGACCTAAAGAAACGTCTGCCAACCCAGGATGAACGTTTGAAAGATGGCACTACCAAATGCATGGCAGAACTGGAGCGCAGAGTCTTGCCAGGCGTGTACCACCTTAGACTCTTCATGAAGTAGGTAGGGCCCTGCCCATGAAGGGTCTTATAGGTCGTGCATAAAGTCTTAAAGATGACATGTTGTTTAACCAGCTGCCAGTGCTATTCACTGATGGCCGCTTTCGCCGAATGAAATTTAGGGATTTCAAGGAGGAAATGTGTAGCAGCGTTTTGAAGAGTTTGTCATTTCTTTGAGGAACCCTTAGGTAGATCTAAATAAAGACCGTTACAGTAATCCAGTCTTGCCAAAACAAGTGCAATGACCAAAGTTTTTAAAAGATCGAAGGGTATGAATTTTTCGATTTTTTTAATCACTCTGAGAGCATGGAAGGTTGACAAGGTGACCTTATTCACTTGCATTTTGAATTTCAGTTCATTATCCGTTAGGACCCCGAGATTTTTAACTGTCAAGGCGGGTGTTAGAAGTGTTCCCAGATCCGATGGTCACCACGCCGGGGACCAAAACGACTTGTTATTCCCAAAAAGAATAACCTCCATCAGTTCAGTTTCAGACATGCAGTCCGTCCTTATACTTGTATATACTTAATGCACTCATGCAGTTCCTAAATCGATCACTTGAGTGGACATCATTTTTTGAAAGTGACACTACTATCTATGCGGTAGGGCTAGCGCCTGGCCATCGATCCTGAGGCTACAAATACGGTCAGCCAAAAGATTATGGTTGACCATATCGAAAGCTGCTGAGAGATCGTACAGGATGAGGGCGGCAGTTCCGCTCCCATCCAATGTCGCTCTGATTTCCTCAGTAGCCACTATTAGTGCAGATTCTGTTCAGTGGCCTTGCCTAAAGCCAAACTGAGTGTCGTTGAGGAGATGATTCCGCTGTCCGTGTAGTGAGGCCATGTAGAGTCCATCTAGTGACCCCCATGAAGTGTCCATCCAGTGAGGCTAACCTGTGTTTATCGAATTGGCCCCATGCACTGATCATCCAGTGAACCCTTATAAGGTTCCCCAGTGACTCCGCGGTGTATCCATCCAGTGAACCCTTGTAAGGTTCCTCCAGTGACTCCGCGGTGTGTCCATCCAGTGAACCCTTGTAAGGTTCCTCCAGTGACTCCGCGGTGTGTCCATCCAGTAAACCCTTATAAGGTTCCTCCAGTGACTCCACGGTGTGTCCATCCAGTGAACCCTTATAAGGTTCCTCCAGTGACTCCACGGTGTGTCCATCCAGTGAAGCTAAACAGAGTCATTTGCATGGCCCGAGGCAGTGCCTATTTATTGACTGATTCCATGAAATGTGCATCCTTGCCTCTGCAGTGTCCATCTTGTGGTCCCACACAGTGTCCATCAAGTGACTACATTCATTGTACAGGATAGTACAGTGTCCATTCAGTAACTATATTATCCCATGCAGTGACCTTGTGTGTACACGTATCCCATGCAGTGACCTTGTGTGTGCACATTTCACATGCAGTGACCTTGTGTGTTTACGTATCCTATTCAGTGACCCAATGTGTGCACATATCCCATGAACTGACTTTGCATGTGCATGTATCCCATGCAGTGACCTTGGGTGTACATGTATCACATGCAGTGGCCTTGCGTGTACACGTATCCCATGCAGTAGCCTTGTATGTGCATGTATCCCATGCACTGACCTCTTGTGTACACGTATCCCATGCAGTGACCTTGTGTGTGAACATATCCCATGCAGTGACCTTGTGTGTGCACATATCCTATGCGGTGACCTTGTGTGTTCGCGTATCCCAAGCAGTGACCTTGTGTGTGCATGTATCCCATGCAGTGACCGTGTGTGTTCACGTATGCCATGCAATGACCTTGTGTGTGCATGCATCCCATGCAGTGACCATGTGTGTTCACATATCCCATGCAGTGACCTTGTGTGTTCAGGTATCCCATGTAGTGACCTTGTGTGTATGGGTATCCCATGCAGTGGCCTTGTGTGTACATGTATCCTACGCAGTGATCTTGTGTGTACACGTATCCCATGCAGTGACATAGTGTGTGCACGTTTCCCACGCAGTGACCTTGTGCGTGCACCTATCCCATGCAGTGACCATGTTGTTGTCCAGAATGATGCCTAGGTTCCTAGTGTGGTCAGTGGGGGTAGGAGTAGGTCTGAGGTCTGAGGGCCACGGGATGCATCGATAGAGAGCTTTTGTTTCCAAGAATCAGCACTTCTGTCTTGTCGTCTTGTCAGAGTAGAGCTTAAGGCAGTTGTCCATCATCCAGTTGGCAACGTCTGTCATGCAGTTGTGGAAGTTGGTCTTGGTGGTGTCTTTGGAGAGGGAGAGGATGACCGGTGTATCGTCGGCGTTGGATATGATGCTGAGTTTGTGGGTTTTGGCGATGCTGTCCAGAGGTGTTGTATAAGTGTTGAAGAGGGTAGAGCTGAGCGAAGATCCAAGGGGTACTTCCTTGTGTTCGGAGGGGACTGGTGCAAGGCATACTTTTTGCAGTCTCTCAGTGAGGAAAGAGACGATCCATCTGAGCATCCAGGAGCTGCGTGCCCCCTCCCCCCCCCCAGTGCCTTGAGACCATTTCAGGTGAGTAGCTGCACTTAACAAACCCTTGATTGATTGATTGACTGAGAGTGGCTCCATGGATGCCTATGTTGTGCAGCCTTGTGATGAGTGTGTGGTGGGAGACCATGTCAAAGGCTGCCAAGACGTCGAGGAGGATCAGATCCGCAACCTCTCCTCGGTTGAGTAGGGCTTGGAAGTCGTTGGTAGCTGCAATGAGGGCTGTTTTGGTGGTGAGGTTGCTTCAAAATCTGGATTGGGAGGAGTCGAGGAAGAGGTTCCGTTCCAGATGTAAGGGGAGTTGTTGGTTGATGGATTTTTCTAATACTTCGGCCTGGAACGGAAACAGGGAGATTGGTCGGTAGTTGTTAAGTTTGCTGGGGTCTGCCAATAGTTTCTTCAGTAGGGCATTGACTTTTGCATGTTTCCAGTTTGTGGGGAAGGTAGCCGTGGCAATTGAGGTGTTGAACAAAGCTAGTATGTGGCTGATTCTGGCTTCGCCTAGGTTGAAGCTGTGGTGAGTTGGGGCCCCTGAGTGGCCCGAGTTTATGTTGGAGGCGGTGTCCTGTGGGGCGAGCTGGCTCCATTTGGTAAGTCGGATGTCTGTGGTGGTAGCAGGGTCGTTGTGTTTCTTGAAGAAGTCGGTGGCCTTGGGCTGGGGTTTGAAGTTTCTGTAGATGTTGGCGATCTTGTCATGGAAGAAGTTTGCAAGGTTGTCGTAGAGTTCCTCCGAGGGGTAAAAGTTGTTTGTTGTAGCTGAAGGGTTGGAGAATTCTTTGACGATGTTGAAGAGTTCTTTGCTGTTATTGGAGCTTGATTTGATACATGAGACTGAGGCCTTTTTCTTCAATTCACTCAACTGTCTGTGGTAGAGATTGAGGGCTGTCTTGAAGGCGGTCTTGTCGGTCGTGTCCTTGCTGGTGCGCCATCTCCTTTCCAGTTATTTACAGTGTCATTTAGCTGTTCTGAGGTCTTCATTGTACCAGCTAGCCTGCTTGGTGGACCTTCTGTGGGTGCTGTTGCTGAAGGGAGCAATGCTGTTGGCGCAGTTGGTGATCACATTTTTGAAGTTTCTGATGTTCTGGTCTAGGTTGTTGGAGGAGATCGGGTGGGTGGTGTTGAGGGCGTTGATCCACGTGTCCTTTGAGACTTTGCTATAGCTGCAGTGTGGGGTTGAGCAGATTGGGGGCAGAGGTCCGTGAGCTGGTGATGATGAAGTGGACGATGGAGTGGTCGGTCATCGTGAGTTCCAGGGTGTGGCTGCATCTGATGTGGTCGCTGGAGGTGAAGATGGGATCTAGTGTGTGGCCTGTGGTGTGCGTGGGGTAGTAGCTGAGTTGGCTGAGTCCAATGTTGGTCACGAGGGTGCCCCTGATGGTGGTTTTGCTGTCTGTTTGGAGGCAGAAGTTGAGGTGTTCTATGATTAGGATGATGTTGTAATTTGTGGTGGTGCATTGGATGGGTTCCTTGTGTATGATGGCGATCCCTCCGCCAGGCTTGTTGATGCGGTCGTGGTGGGTGATCTTGTATCCTCCGGGTATTGCGGTGGCAATGTCGGGCGCAGAAATGGGGTTGAGCCAGGTCTCAGTGAGGAAGAGGATGTCTGGTGAGAGGTTGGAGATAAGGTCCCAAATCTCAGTGGTGTGTTTGCATAGTGAGCGTGTGTTGAGAAGGGCGCATGCGAGTTGGTGTTTTTCCTAAGGTAGTGTCTGTGGTGTATATGGGGTGGGGCTGGTCGGTGGACTGGTGAAGTGGCAATGGGTGCAGGTGAAAAGTCCTACCGTGGAGCAAGGGTTGGCGCAATGGCAGTGTTTGTTGCGGTGTCTAGGGTGTAGAGCTCGGCAATGATGTAACTGCGGGGCAGAAGGGCTAGGAGTCCTGCGCCGGGCACAGTCCAGATGCGGACCGGTGCAAACGGGCTTCCTTTTGGCGCACCTTTGGCCAAAGAACCTGTGCGGGCGCGGCTTCTGTTGACGAGAAGAACAGTGAGCAGGAAAACCCAGTCTGTAAAACCTGGACTGGAAAACCCTGTGCCACAGCGGTGTCACTGGATCAAACTGCAACAAGCAGGAACTGGAGGCCACAGGCAAGTGGCAAGCTGGGTGCCCAGGTGCCTACTGGGTGCCCCGTGACCTTGTGTGCGCACATATCACATGCAGCAACATAGTGTATGCACATACCCCATGCAGTGATTTTGTATGTGCACGTACCGCATGCAGTGACCTTGTGTGTGCACGTATCCCATGCAGTGAACTTATGTGTATACATACCCCATGCAGTGACCTTGTGTGTGCACATATCCCATGCAGTGACCTTGTGTGCTTGTATCCCATACAGTGACCTTGTGTGTGCAGATACCCCATGCAGTGGCCTTGTGTATGGTCGTATCCCATGCAGTGACCTTCTGCATACACATATTCAATGCAGTGACCTAGTGTGTGCATGTTTCCCGCGCAGTGACCTTGTGTGTACACCTATCCCATGCAGTGACCTTGTGTGTACAGGTATCCCATGCAGTGACCTTGTGCGTGCTTGTATCCCATGCAGTGACCTTGTGTGTGCTTGTATCCCGTGCAGTGGCCATTTGTGTGCACATACCCCATGCAGTGGCCTTGTGTGTGCTTGTATCCCATGCAGTGGCCATGTGTGGGCTCGTATCCCATGCAGTGGCCATGTGTGTGCACATACCCCATGCAGTGACCTTGTGTGTGCATGTATCCCATGCAGCGATAATGTGTGTGCACATACTCCATGCAGTTACCTTGTGTGCACACATATCCCATGCAGTGACCTTGTGTGTGCACGTACCCCATGCAGTGGCCTTGTGTGTGCACATATCCCATGCAGTGACAATGTGTGTGCAAATACTCTATGCAGTGACCTTGTGTGTGCACATATCCCATGCGCTGACCTTGTGTGTGCACGTACCCCATGAAGTGACCTTGTGTGTGCACGTACCCCATGCAGTGCCCTTGTGTGTGCACATGTCCCATGCAGTGACCTTGTGTGTGCACGTACCTCATGCAGTGACCTTGTGTGTGAAACTACTCCATGCAGTGTCCTTGCGTGTTCTGGTATCCCATGCAGTGACCTTGTGTGTGCACATACCCCATGCAGTGACCTTGTGTGTGCACATACCCAATGCAGTGACCTTGTGTGTGCACATACTCCATGCAGTGACCTTGTGTGTGCATGTACCCCATGAAGTGACCTTGTGTGTGCACATACCCCATGCAGTGACCTTGTGTGTGCACATACCCCATGCAGTGCCCTTGTGTGTGCACGTATCCCATGCAGTGCCCTTGTGTGTGCACATACCTCATGCAGTGCCCTTGTGTGTGCACGTATCGCATGCAGGGACCTTGTGTGTGCACGTATCCCATGCAGTGACCTTGTGTGTGCTTGTACCCCATGAAGTGACCTTGTGTGTGCACGTATCCCATGCAGTGACCTTGTGTGTGCATGTACCCCATGAAGTGACCTTGTGTGTGCACGTATCCCACGCAGTGACCTTGTGTGTGCTCGTATCGCATGTAGTGACCTTGTGTGTGCACGTATCCCATGCAGTGACCTTGTGTGTGCACATACCCCATGCAGTGACCTTGTGTGTGCACATACCCCATGCAGTGCCCTTGTGTGTGCACGTATCCCATGCAGTGCCCTTGTGTGTGCACATACCTCATGCAGAGCCCTTGTGTGTGCACGTATCCAGTAGCGGCTCCTGGAGGGAGTGCTGCAGGGCGGTGAGGTGGGGCGGGGGAGTGGCAGGGTGGGGGGTAGTAAACTCAGGCATACGGCCGAACGGAGGTAAGTACATAAATAAATAAATAAATAAATAAAACGAATTACATTGCGCGCGCTGCATCGCTATTTGGCGTCTGCATGCACCCTTACATTCCTTTGCCTTCTAGTCTAGGATTGTTGACTATGTCATGATTGGGGGGGGGGGTCCTAATTTGGAAAGTTAAGGGTTGGTTCCAAAGGAGTTACTAGAACAAGGCTGTATTGTAAGGATCATTTGGTGTTGTTCTCCTGTTTGTAGAATACAGAGTTTTCTCCTAAATTTGTGGAGTCTGCCATCCTCTATGAGGACATTGCATCCGTTGGGAGAAAAATGATCTACCTCCGACCTGTAAACTCTAACAATAATCTAGCCACTACCCAAAATACTCTTGAGAGGATCTCCCTTCTATTCCCCTGTACACCAGGGATAATCTATACCTCACCCCATAAACTCTTGAGATAATCTTCCACCAACCTCTTAAACTCTTGAGTTAATCAACCTCTCACCTCCTTAAACTCTTGAGATAATTGATTTACACCTCACAAACTCCTGAGATAATCTACCTCCCTATACACTCTTGAGATAATCTTCCACTGACCCCCAGTAAACACTTAAAATAATCTATCCTCTAAACTCTTGAAATAATCTACCTCACCCATAAACTCACTCCTCAGATAATCTATTCCCCATCCCACCCTTAAACATTTTAGATAATCTATCCTATATCCCTGTAAACTCTTGAGATAATCTATACACTGACCCCAGTAAACATTGGAGATAACCTAACTCAACCACCACAAAATCTTGAAATGATCCAACCCCACCCTTGTAAACTCTTGAGATTAAATACCTCGAACTCCTATAAACTCTTGAGATATTCTTTCCCCACCCCTATAAACTCTTGAGATAATCCAGCCCACTCCTATAAACACTTGAGATAATCTACCCCTGCTTCATAAACTTGACATAATCTAGTCATCACCCCGTAAACTCTTGAGGTACTCTACCTCCCACCCCCTTAAAATCTTGAGATAATCTAACTGCGCCTCATAAACACTTGAGATAATTTAGCCCCAAACCCCGTAAACTCTTGAGATAATCTGCCTCGACTCAAGCAAACTCGAGATAATCTAGCCACCTCCTCTGTAAACTTTTGAGATAATCTATTACTTGAACACACTTGAGAGAATCTACCGTCCACCCCTGTAAACTTTTGTGAGAATCTACTTCCCACCTAATAAACGTTTGAGGCAATCTACCCCAAACCCTCTACACTCTTGAGATAATCTAGCCCTTACCTCCATAAACTCTTGACATAATCTACCTTCCACCATGTAACCTATTGGGTTGATCTACATCACACCCTCGTAAACTCTTGAACTCTCCTGACTAATAGACAGTGCCTATTTTCTTTTTTAGAAAAACTTTAGGCAAAGACAACATGGAAATCAATTCTTCCCAAAGGAAGGCCAGTGTCTTGATTCCCTGTATAGATTTGCTCATGGCCATGGGCCATCTGTCTTCCCATGGAAGGCACTTTCACATATGACCACTAGTGTATTGGTAATCAATGATGTCTGATCTCATGGGAATCACTAGTGATTGAAAATTAACTATTTTTGTAAGCATCACCTAATTCTTACGCTGCCCTTATACAACTAAACAACCGTAAATACACATGCGGAACTAGCACCTGGATAACTATGATCGAACATTCATGCTCTTCGAACGAAGTTTCTAACATCAGACCACTTTAGTCTGTACTGCAGCGAAACACTCTAAGCAACATCTTGAAGTCTAACAGGAGCGAAACATAATCTCCGTTTAAAATGTAGTGACAACAGAACACAATACGTACCTAACTCTCCTTTAATCCACATGGGAGTTATTCCTGTGGTGATATTCGTATCACTGCGTGGTGCCCACCCCATGGACCCTGTGGAGGGACAGTGAGTCATACGCCTAAGTCCCCGCCTCGTAAACTTCATTCAGTGCTTCACCACCAACCCCACCGGCCACAGTTAGCTTCGGGGGGGGAAAAGATAGGAGCGCAAATTAGATCAAGTTAGAAGCATGACTTTGAGGGTCCCTTGAGGGCAGAATTGGTAGAGCTGAGGATTGTCAAAGACAAAAGCGAGAGAGTTGAGGGCTCTCAAAGAGATAAGCTGTAGAGCTTGTACAGGTAGCTGAAGGAGAGAAATGGGAAAGCTGAGGCCCCTGTAAGATAAAAGTGGGAGATCTGAGACCCCACAAGGAGAGACATGGACAGCTGAGGCCTCACAAAGAAGGAAATGGTAGAGCTGAGGCACCTGTAAGATCGAAGTGGGAGAGCTGAGGCCCCACAAAGATAGAAGGAATGGAACTAACAGCCCAAGTAGTGCAAGGGGAGGCTTTCGAAGAAGGAAGCAGTGAAGATAAGGATCATTGAGGATGGAGTGGTGAATCCCTGGTCCTTTGAGGAGAGAAGTGATAAAACCAGCCTCCCTAAATATGAGTTAGTTGAGCTGAGAACGAAATGGGTTGAGGGTCATGGTGGATGTAGCAGGTGAAGTGGAAGGCATTCGAAAAGAAAACGAGGGCTCTCGGCTAAGGGTGTGGTGAAGCTCAGGGTTCTAATTCAAAAATCAGTCTGGTGTTCTGAATGGTGTGCTCTAACAAATGGCACACCCCTCAACCACAATATCAAAAGGTTACCTGGTTGATCCTGCCAGTAGCATGTTTGTTACAAATATTAGGCCATGTGCATCTAAGTCAGAGGTCTTCAAACTTTTTGATGCCGAGACCCCCTTCTTAAAAGTTTTTAGATGTAAGGACCCCCTCCTGACAAAAAAATCTAGAATCTGTTAATCACCATCAATAACCATATACTCCCCTAATTCCTGTGGCAAATCATTTTTACGGTGGGGAAATATTATTAAACAGTGTATTCTGTAATTTTTTTTAGTTTTTCACTGCCAGGTAGCTACGTATAAAATAACGGGTAGCTTAAGTGAAAAATAAATGTAAAAAGTTGTTACTCAGTGGGAAATGCACAATAGTACATTGTGAAACCTTTATTAGTTTAATGCACTGCAGAGGTCTGTGTGTAACCAGGGACCCCCGGAATGAATTCTTTGATGGTGCAGTGGAGAATAGTGACTGGTGCATTATTTGTGCTAGAAGGCTACAGCTTGTTACAGAAAGCACTGTGAATATGTAAGTCATTATTTAAAACTTGCATTTTAGTATTACCCAGATTGTACGTATTTTTTTTTACAAAACTGTCCCTTCAACACCTCCTGGAGTAGTAAGCGTTATACAAATTCAATTACAATTGAAAGCGCACACTTCACAGCTCAGTTGTTCTCTCTGCACAACCACTTAAAAAGAATGCATCTTTGTCATCACGAAGCTTGGAGTGATTCGATCAATTAAAACCAGTACCTGATTACAAGCACCCTTTATTTACATTTGCAGATTCACTCCTAGCACACATTTGTATTTCTTTCAGGCAATCTGCTGCACCCTGACAGTTGACTGTTTGTTCAGCTTCCGTTTCACAGCACATGACACTCCTTGACTGACACTCCGGCCGAAGCATATTAACTATCAGAATTAACCGTCCCAGGAGGGTTGTCTTTTTCCAGAAAGTGCGAGTGCTTTCACTGCAGAAACCATCTTCATCACATGAAAGGTCGTGCGATTGCACTGTATAAATATAATATTTGCCAGAATTATGCCTCAATGAGAGCAAAGAATAAAAAAATTAAAAGTTAATAGAAATACATTTTAAAAATAATCTGCAAACATGTATTTAAAAGGAAATATAAATATTCTAGCACCAGACTTCAATAAGCCTTTCCAGTACAGGTTTTGTATGCACCACAATAAAAAAATCGAAAACCACTTCTAAATACAAGAGCCCTTTACAGTATGCATTATAAAAGTATTTGTGTAGACTAGGTGAAAAAAACTGGAAAAATGACAAATTTTGAAATAGCAGAAGGTAAGGAAAGTTCGTAGTTGGGTGGTTCTGGCGTCTGATTCCCATCCCATTTTCCCCTCGCTGAGAAAGGCCCCCTCCAGCCCCCCCCCTCCAAGCCCAGCTCACACCATCCCTTGTGGACGCAGTGCATGAACAGGCCCAGCATGGCCTCAATTAAGCTAGTACTGGCCTCCTGCAGAGCCTGACTGCCTCCTAATGGTCGTTGTTGCCAAGACCCATTCTCCTTCAGCAGCTGGTGAGAAGTGTGCACAACAGGATTGCTTCTCAGAGCAGCTTCCAGTGCGAGGCTCGACAATAAGGCTGGGGAATGCACGCCCCCCTTCCCGTGACTCCATGGCCCCCCTGGGGGTCGCGCCCCACAGATTGAAGACCTCTGATCTAAGTACACATGGCCGGTACAGTGGAATTGCGAATGGCTCATTAAATCAGTATGGTTCCCTTTGATAAAAAATTCTCTGGACCTTTCAACATTTGATGGATCAGGGGGAAGTCTCCCTTTTCTTGGAGCACACTGCTCGGAACATGACACCAGTTATTGAATAAATATTAAGTTGGGAGGAAGTGTGGTGGACCGGTAAAAGTAACCTCTCGTTCCGCCTTTTTTTATATAGAACCTCAGGGTTCTCTAGTGGAGACATTGTAAATTTGAAGGACATCAAGTGAGGGCAGAGTCATTTCAAGTAGTTTGAATCATGTTTCGTGTTGTGTTTCTTTGTTTCCTTCCTCAGGTCGACGCTGTGAATTGTGTGATGATGGATTTTTTGGGGATCCCTTTGGGAATGATGGTCCTATGCGCCCTTGCATCCCATGTGAATGCAATGGGAATGTCGACCCTAATGCTGTCGGCAACTGCGACCCAATGTCCGGCAGCTGTCTCAAATGCCTACACAATACAGCAGGAAACTACTGCCAAAGATGCCGTGAGGGTTTCCATGGGAACGCGCTGAGCCAGAACCACGCTGAGAAATGTGTTGGTGAGTACTTTCCCTGCCCACCAACAGTGCCCTCCTGCTTGCACACTCTTTGTTTGAATCATTCCTCACCTGCCTGTTCTTGCCAACAGGGTTGTGGCCATCAGACTGAGGGTATCTTTAAGGCCTAGTGGGATGGGCCCTGGACTATACCATTGCATGGACACCCCCTCTTGTACAGTGCACCTACCATCGCTCCTGTGGGATGGGGCCGGGGCTATTCCATTGCAGGGGTATCACCTCATGTAGAGTGGCAGTACATGAGCTTCCATTGCCCCAGTGGGATGGGACCTGGGCTATACCATCCTGTGGTACCCCCCCCCGTGGAGTGGGGGTACAGCATTTTTCATTATCACAGTGGGTTAGTACTTGTATGGGTGACCTCCTCCTGCAGATATTGAGTACGGCAGTTGCCATCACTCCCGTGAGGTGTGGCTTGGGTTATTAGACCGCACTGGTTCCCCCTCCAGCAGAGTGACGGAGCCCCCATAGGACGGACAGAGCCCTGATTGGTGCATGCCATGGCTGGGGTGTCCTGACAGGGAGCCCTGACTCCGCCCCCCCTCCGGTGCTGTTAGTTGGTCTTAATAATATAGGCCCCATGTACCTCAACAACGGCATAAACTTTCACAAATTACCAGACACCTCAACTCAGCCAGACTCATACTCGCACACTCCCCGCATACCCAGAACGAGATACGGCGGCCGTGCCTTCTCCTAACTCTCGCCTAAAGCCTGGAAGAACCCGCTGCAGCGCATCTGAGCCACCTTCTCAGTTCTTGAATTCCACAAGAAACGAAAGATCTGGCTCAGCACCAAGCCACACCGGACCCTGGCTCGGCCCCTGCAGCTCCTGCTTCAACACCAGGATACCCTCCAGTGCTGTACAAAAAACATATAACATAACATAGCAGCAGAAAAATCACTTCTTTGTTTACTAAAAAATAAGGCTAAAATGAGGGCCATGTCCTCAAAAGAGGATCACAGCCCGAGAGCCAAGAAAGGTGACTCAGCATATGCAATACATGTTTTTCATTCTTGCAAAGCAATAGTGTTATTTTAATTTAAATTGCACTATGCTGCCAGCTGCCTGAAGAAACAACACATCCTCTCCTTCTGTCCTCTGTTGTCTCCTGAAGATGTGATTAGTGAAGAAATGCAAACTAGGACAGCTGGGTTCTAGTCCTGGCTGCCCCACTTGATCAAAACATGTGATGCTGGGGAAATCACTTTTTCTCCTTGTTTCTCATTCACAACATCTGCCTAAATCCTAGGACTTCCTGAAAGTGAATCCCTGTAGTGTATAGTCCTACACCATCATTCATACAGTCAAATGTGTCACCATTGTCTCCCTACAGTGCTCACATGTGTACACAACCTCCATACAATAAAACTGAACGGCTGTTTCTTTCGCACACTCCCTCATTCTCACTCTGATCTCTCATAGCCAAGTGCACCCTCAGGCCGGTGTCTCTGAAGGCCGGTAGTAGACTTTGTCAACTCTACCAGGGCTTCAGGGGTGCTCTCTGTAATAGATACATCCTGAGTTCCCTCTTATTAACCTTATCCACCCTTGCCAAGGTCACTCCATCGTCCTCAGGCCGTGCCTTGAAAGCCCAGAAGCGCCTGGGGTAATCTTACTCACACCATGTGGGGATTAGTGTTTCCACCTTGTGACCTTGTCAAAGGCACTTTCAGGGCCGGACTGCCCGTAGCGGGCACCGGGCGTTTCCCCGGTGGGCCGCCAGGGTGGGGGCCGGTTTAGACCCCTTGGGGGCTGGTTTTGCAGCATAGCTGCAATATCGGCACAAAGCTTTCCACTAGTAGCCCCTCCCGGGGGCCGGCCGAGCTCTTTGCCAGGGCCGGTTTCGGTTCCCAGTCCGGGTCTGGTCACTTCCACTTCCTGTGGCCGGTGCTTTTGTAAGCACGCACTGCCTCCGCAGTACCTTCTTTCCAGGCCATTGACCTGTGACAGCGCATCTGTTTCGTCCTGTTGGCCTTCACCTACCCAGACGAAAAATTGTATTCTTTCCACAGGCCAGTGCCTGGAAAAGACTGGCACAGCTCTGACTCTGAGGCCAGACACTCATTCATTGGCACCAGAAATACCCCCTCGTGTCCAGCCTTTGCTCCCCCTACACATTCTTTTACTGGAATCCCTCCACAACCTCCCCGGCACAAAGAAGTATCTCTCTCGCTCTCTCTCTCTCTCTCAATCCTCCCTCCCTCGCTCTCTCTCTCTCTCTTTATCTCTCCCCCTCTTCCTCACTCACTCTCTCCCTCCCTCTCCCTCTTCATGAAATGCTGGTGTTGCCTCTTCACTATGGGCCTGCACAATGGTAACACTTTTGAGTAAATTTGAACTTTTGAGTAGAATTACTACTGTCATTATTCACAAAATCCGAGCGCAAATTACTACTAAATAACAGAACTTCGCGTCTCCCTGTGGTGAAATACAGGGAACATTTTAAAAATGTATTCAACTCAAAAATAAACATTAAAATTTTACTATGTCAAATATTAGTGTAAATTCATTTTATACATTTAGTTGAAATGTAGAAATTATTTTAAAAATGCTTCAGCACTATTAAATTAATTTTGAATTAAAACTCTAATTAATGGAAATATATTAAATTAAATTAGAATTCTTTTTCAGATGTTTAAATTAAAAATAAATTCCCATCCAAAGAACAAAAATACATTTTTTAATGTGCATTAAAAATTATTAAAAGTGATGTATAGAATTAGTCAAAATTGATATATTATTTATAGTTATTAAAATATTTTATAATTAATTAATACATTTGTAACTTTTTTATATATTTTTAACATTTCTTTATATTTCTTGATATGTTTAACTATTTTAAATAATCCTATTTATTTAAACATTATTTCCTACGTGTTTTATTTTAAGTCCCTGCTTACATTATATTCTTTGGGAGTGTATTGCACTACCAGTGGTTGGCCATGTGTAGTGCTGGACTTAACTACTGCTTTTTAGGTCGAGCCTGTAGGCAGCGCGCAAGTGCTGTTGCTATGGCGACAATCTGTTGTGTTTTAATAAATGCCAGAAGGGGCTTTTATCCCACCTACACTCACCATTGGTCAATAGCATAATCACTCTCCTTTGTTGCCTTCTAATTTGGCAGAAGTTGCGATACGTCACTTCCTGTTGGTTGTGTGGAGCACCGCTCAACTACAGATTGATTAAACTTAATTAGTGTCCCTCCCCTGCAAGCGCTGTGATTGAGGTACTATTTCTACTTTGTTTGTGTTCAGCAGCCCATCTTTCAATGTGTCAGGAACGCACTTTTCATAACATATGGGTCCTTTCTTGGGCCACACACATCATGGAAGATGTAAAATATATCAGCAATAATCATAACGTCATGAGTGTACGTTTTTTAATGTCACACTGTTTATACGGCTGCGATTGGTGACTAAAAGAATCGTTTAAAGTTGTTACAATACTGCACTAAGCACCTCAAAGCTACCGGAAGGTGATGAAACACTGCAAATGTGCCGCATAGTGTTGCAATTTAGAGCGAAGGCAGTACTCAAACGCATGTTTACCTGAGATCGGAGAAATTACAAACATTGTTTTGCCAGTTTCTCGCATTAGGAGCATTAAAACGCTAAAACTAAACTTGTGTTAAACAATTCCAATGACACTTTTAACACCATGAGGATATTCTAGAAAGGATTTCCATTGCAAATCGTTTCTAAAAATCTGGCAAAGGTTTACAGTCGGCACAGCCCAGACGCTCCCACTGACCCAGCCCCGAGGCATATTCCTGCCGACAAGGGTTAAAATAGCTCTGGCATTTCATCATCAGTTTCAGGCAGCTCGCACGCTATTAACCCCCATGTTGCTAATTTTTTGGGTTCTTTACGACTTGAGTTACCATATGACTCCCTGTCATGAGAACCATATGTTCCAGTCCTGGACTTTCCTTTTGCATACCATTTTTCTCATGTGTGGCCTGTCAATGTGTTCATTTGAACAACTAAACCACAACTACAAGACCCAGAATGCACTTGTGCGGTAAAGGAAAACCTAACACTGGAAACAAATTGTTCTTGTGGCATGTACGGTAGCCCTATTTCCGACCCAGAACCGCCTTTTACAGGTCTTGGTTTTGTCCCGTTAAGTTTTGAGCGACAAGATCATCTACTTTACTACGAGAAGCAAAGACACTGCAAGTCTAAACGCATTTTACCGGAGCCCTCAAGATTTCTGTGTCCGTCCATGAGTAGGTCATTTAGTCTAGGTTTTTGCTTTGCATTCTGGAACTTGTAGTTATGATTCTATAACGGGCTAAACTGGACTACAAGCCCCAGAAAGCAATGCTAAAACCTGGACTATTCATGCACTGCCTTAAGAAACTTGAGAGCTCTGTTTGATTTCAGTGGACTCTACAATCTGTGAGTATGCTGGAGGTACCAAATGGCTTTTCTGGGAGGCGTATCTGTTTCTAGGGGGTGTACCCAAAGCTTACGAAAGGGTTAGCATCCACTGATGGTTGTTGCCAGCTAAATCAGTCTCAAGGTCACAGGCCTTTTTAGGTTGAGCCTGGGAAGCACATGCGCTGCTAGGCATGCTGTATTCGAGTATGGACTTGAAGCTCCGCCCACTCTCCGCACACATTTTTCATTGGCTTGTGTCATTGTCCTTTGTAAATGCTGGCTTCTGATTCGCTAATAGGCTTGTTAGTCCCTCATTAGTACCGCCTTGTCTTCATTTGTAACCTCCCATGGCGACTGGCCCTTTTACTTCTGTTCTTACATGGTATGTCTTATTTAGTCTGTAAGCACTATTTTCTTTAATGAGTTTCTCCGACTGCAGGCACGACATGCTTTCCTGCAACATTCAGCGTGCCATGCGCACTTTCACTTTCCAAGCAGCCGAGGACAATAGCGGCAGCTTATTTCAAATTAAATAGGTCTCACATTTACAAGAATTTGAGCTATTGGCATTGTAAATGACAATGCCTTTTATTTATGTGTTAATTATCAAAACAGATAAATAAAAGGCAGTGTCATTTACAATGCCAATAGCTTAAACTCTCGCAAATGCGAGACCTATTGCATTGCAAATGCTTGTTGAAACCTACACTTGGAGTTTGTGAATATCGAAAAGTAGTAAACTTACACAAAAGAGTACATATACTAAAAAGTGTAAGTTACTTTTGTGAATCAGGCCCCCGGGTGCTGCTCCTCAGGATGCATCAGTGTCTGTCCTTCTGCACTGCTGCTGAGCTGCTCATGACAAGAACCCTAACCTCTTTCGAACCTCTTCCCACGTCATCGTAATTCACCAGCCTAGGGGTGCCCATAACTACAGCGGAGCTGTAGGGGCTCAGCGCCTGTGAACCCTCTGGGAGGCGGGATCCAGTGGGGCGGGACCTGGGATGTACAACTGCACGCGTGCTGTAGGCATGTGCCCCCGGCAGGCTGCGCGGGGGGAGTCACAGCCTTGATGTGAGCTGTGCCTGAGTCCTTCACAGCCCCACAGAGGAATCCTGAGGGGTAAAGAGGGTTCACTAAGGGTACCTTTGCTCACCTTTGGGGAGCACAGCCAGAGCACCAATGGGAATCCATGGAGTTCAATGTCTGTGGTGTGAGGGTACCCAGCCATGATACCTTTGTTTACCACTAGGACCCAAATCTTCACACCCAGCTGAGGACAAAGACAACTGCTTTTAAAATAACTGAGCCAAAATTAAAGAGGGCTGCAGAAAGTGTTGAAAGTTATAAGCAGGACGTCCTGTTTCAGCTTCGAGTCATTGTGAATTCTGGGGAGGAGTCTTTAAAACTTGTAAAAACGAGAATTATCAGTGTATCAGAGGGATGGACTTCTCAAGGGCTGATATGAATGTTTGATTGGTTCACTCATGTGTACAACACACAGTGCACACGAGTGTCCCCAGGACACAGACCCCCAAAGCACAACGATAATCTGCAGAATGACCTTCGCAGGGAGTAGAAGCGCCCCCAAAAAAGGTGACTGCCAGGGATTTCCTCTCCAGCACAGAGCAAGCAGTGCCCCCCTCAGGTAATTCCCGGGATTCACGTTTTACCAAGGGGCAGGAAGTGGCTGGGAAGGCACCTGTAGGGGTTACCATTGTGTTTTGGAGTCCAGAGGTAATGGGAACAGTTCCCCCCTCCCATAGTATGAGCTCAGGGCAGTGTCCAAATGCTACTGGCTTATAGTAAATGTGGTATACTTACACTCAGCTAAATACTTCCTTACACAAAGGTTACAGCAAGTAGTGAGCTCAGAGCTCACCTTGTAGACCCTTCATGTTGTGATGTGTCAAGGAAGGCGAACCTCACAAAATGGACGCCATCAGGAAAGATGCTCCACCCACTCGTGGACCGAATGATCATGTGGCACGCGGCAAGCTTCCAAAACTGGCCACCATTGAAGAAGAGATTCACCCCACATGCAGTCAACTGTGTGTGTTCCGGCAGTCCAGTAGACCCCCAGAAACGGCTGTTTTTACTGGCAGGGGAGTTCAGAAGAATGCTCTTCTGTCTAGGGTGGGTCCACACCCAGGAGTGTCACCCCACTAAATAAAATGCCCCTGAGATGAACAATATAATGGCAATAAAGTTAATGTATTACCATTTTATTTTTCACTAACCTGTGTCCCGAGCCGAGTGTCAGGGCTGGGCGGCGCCATTGCTGCTGAGTGGCCGCAGCAGGGAGGAGTGGTCGGCTGGGCACTAAAGTTTGAAGTGCGCATGTCACTTTAGCCAGCAGTCTTGCGTGAGACAGCCATCCATGCACACTTTAAACCTCTCCAGCCCAGCTGTCTTAGAGAGCTGGGTGGAGAGCAAGCAGTGCCCTCGGGAGCGCTGAGAGAGGCCGCTCCATATAATCCTGGCACTTCTCTCATGCTGGTTAACAGCATGAGAGCAGCGCCCGGATTGGTTAGGGGAGTTGGCTGGGGCCCGCGCTTGCACGAAAGAACACCGGGACCGGAGCGAGGACGTGCAGCAAGGTAAGTGAATATTTTATTTACTTTTTTAATGTATTTAATGGGCTAATGTGCACTGAATCGCCGACAGGCATTTCATTACCGTTTTAAAAGTAAACATTTTAACTTAAAAAAAATAATCTAATGCATGTCGGCAATTTAGTAAATGTGATTGCGTGCATGGACCCACCCATTTGGCTGCCTCACCACTCTTGATAGTTGGCAGCCGCCACTGTCCATATCCCAGTGAAGGTGATCCTTGTTAGTACAGAGTTAATGGGAGCTGTGCCCCCCTCCTGAAAGACTCAGGGAACGCCCCTGGATTTCTCCCCAGTGTACAATGCATGCGCAGCAGTGCTGGGGTAACCTCCTGGTAGGGTGAGATGTACAGCACCCACCCCCATCCTTCTGCCCACCCAACCATGTAAATAGTGGGTGCCAAGTGCTGCCACCTGGTTCTTACTTGGTGAGGGTTTGGCATTGGTGATATCCCTGGCTGTTGATGGCCGGGAGGCGGGTGTTGGGTCTTTGACAGTAAAAGGCTATCACCAATAGAAAATGTTGTCACAATGGACCCAATACTGCATTTCAAAGCTAGTTCTTGATTTGTAGAAGAATGAGTGCTGCTGCCCAAAGCTCCGCTCAGAAGCCCTCAGCCGGCGCTATGAAATGTGAGCGCAATGAATACCAAGGCTGCGCAGTCTTGAATCCAACTCAGGCCTCTTTAATCCACTATCAGACACTCCCTGTCCCTTTATCTCACTCCTGTGGGTCCCTGATTTCTCCCTTTGTGATTATTTTTGTCTTCCTCTTCCTCTGTCTTTAAATTGTGTGTTTTTTCCCCTCTCTTGCTCTTGGTAAATGTTTGATGAGTTTAAGTAAGTGCCGGTCCCCAAAAGTTAGAGCTGATGGGCCCCGCCGGCAAACACCGGCTCAAATTAAGCACTGTGCCCGGTACGCTTTATTATATACATTTGCTAACAAGGCACACGTTCAGAAAGGGCATTTATAAAATATTTCAGTTCATAGTGTGCCAAGCAAGTCATGCACTCCCCCAAGATTGTTGGTAGCTCATCTGCCCCAAGGAAATTTTGAGAAACTGTTTGCAAATTGGAGCATTATTCCGTACAATTTCCCTAAAATATTTTGAATGCCAAAAGAGATACAGGCAACTCTGTAAAAACCATTTCCATGGTTTGTTTTATTTTATGGCAGCTGTCTGCTCTTGTATATTACAACTAGTTCCCAGTATTGACAAGTGTTACAGCGTGGTTTGACTTGTCTGAAAACTGGTTCCTTTTCAGGGTCGGACTGGCCCATAGCGCAGTCTGCAGTGTAAAGTGGGCTGGTCTGACAGCTCAGACTGCGCGCTGGTTGTTGGCTGTTTCTGGGCCTGTTTTGTGGTCGGCTGGGCTGGTTTTCACTGTTTATTTCCTTCATATTAAAGCAAACATTGCCTGCAACAAGCACAAATGCATGCAGTCTCCTATACCTTACAAAGCACCTGTACCGCGTGTCCTTATAAGTTCAAAACTGCTCGATTTGCAAATGTGGGATGCTTTTTTAGCCATCTGATTCGCTAACGGGGGACACTTGGCCTAATTTCTGTCCCAGTCCGACTGTGTACCTTTTCTTTGCACCCACTCTGCGCAATGGGCTGGTATCTGAGTTGCAGCTGTGTTCCGCTTTTTTGGCTGCGTGGTGGCCGATTTGGGCTGTGTCTGGTGTGTTCAGATGTCGCCAGCAGCCCAGTGAGGGCCTGAGCGGCCTTTCCGGAGGCGGATGGGCCTCCTTACCTCCCTCTTACCAACGGGGCAGAGGTGTCACTCCCAGTCTCTCGCTGGGAGCCCATTAATATATGCAGATTGAGCAGGGGCGGGTCCTGAGCAGAAGTGGCCTTACTTATATTCAGGTGTGGCTGTCCATTGTGAACGAAACTGTGCACAAGGAGTCCTGGCAACACTTGCATATTTTTTATCTCAGTAAAGTTAAGAAAGCAAGCCTCTTTTAGAGAAAGTCCCCTCCTTTTTATAATACTTAAAACACTGAAGCAGTGTTTTGCGAAAAGGCACAATCCACAAATGTGGGGCCCTTTTTTTTTAAGGTGCCCAGGCCTATTTTTGATCCCAATCCAACCCTGTTTTAGAGTCTGTTTTCTAGAGCAAGGGGCTGCTGCCGCCTCTGTCACTTCCTGTGGCTTCCCGGGTAATTACAGGAGGCAGGAGGGAGTGGAGGGGACTTCAGGAGAGAGACAGATAGGAAAGAGTGGGAAGAGAGATGTGATCCAGCGCTTACAATAAAAATATTTTCTCCTACTATGGTTTTGGGTCATCCAGGTGCAATTATTTCTCTAACATACACACACTATATCCATATGACGGTGGGGCCCATAACACCGCATATACATTCACTTACTCATTTATTTCCCTGGATTTTCCTCCGACATGAAACCTAGGAGAAAACGATTTGCTGGAAGGAGACGGGATACCTCTTTTATAAAGACACAATAATTTTCATTTGCTTTTAAGGTATTCCGCTCATTGGTCGATGGACCAACTAGTAGGAATCAGTTGATGGTGATTAAGACCAGCTCAATCACAATGAACTCTTTTACCAAAACATTATTAATCATTATGCTAAAGAAAATCACTGAGTCATTGGTTTAAAGAATAATAAAGTTTATATAAAGTTTTGAATGCAGAAAAATTCAGGATTAATTTATTATTCAGATCATTGCGTTTATCATTTTTATAAGAATAATTGCAAATTGCATGTCACTTTTATTAGATCGAAAATGAAGTTATCATCTAAAAACTCTATAGATCAAACTATCTATCTCTCGGGAAATCCTAATAATTCTAATATAGATCTTGTCAAATGCTAGTTCTCCTAAAGCGGCATTTCATACTCAACTGGAAAAGGAAAATAACAGCAGCAGCATCAGCTCGTCAGCATCAGCAACCGCAAACTCTCCCATCTACAGCATCTAACTTCTTCAGCATCTCCCGCAGCATCCCGCAGCATTCTAACCCCCTCCCACCAAGAGTAGGTCTTCTTATACCCTAATTCTAGCTTACAGCATAAAATGTTTCTTCTTACATGGCGCGATTCATTCTCATTGGTCCAAAACTCAGGTCCCTATACATTCTAATCAAGCTTCCTGGTCTTAACTAGTTCCGTGAGGAATGTCCATGCAAGCATCGTTTCCCACAGTTCATGCACTCGCTCATCCGTTTCAATCAGTCCAAATTGCTTCTTTTTCTGCAACAATTGTATAATAATGTTCTTTCTATTGATTCAACCAGGCTTCTCACGCTTCTTGCTGATCATCTTGGCACACATCTGCTCAGAAGGGTCACAACAGCCTTGACCATACTTTCATCCTAGCCTCTCGGCATCAGCACGTGATCATCTCTTTGCAACAGCCTCTCTCCTCTATCACGTGGTCGCATCCGCTCCTGCGCACTCTAATAACTCGCGGCCATTTTATATTGCTGCTCAGCAGGCCTAAGCGCACTATTTCAAAAGAAAACAAAATGTTATTAAAACAATGAAATATAAACCCTTTCGTTTCCCTCCCGTCTTTCTACGTACCCCAATTAGGTATTACCTAGCAGAAGCAACATATAAAGCTGTCCCTTACTTACCATCGCTTTATTTTGCAACAACACGTTTTATTCAAAGCACGAAAACATGCATTTTATTATTATTTCAGTACACAAAATATTATGTTATATTAGAAACGTAAACAACTATTAGTTCATTACTTTGCACATAAAACTGCGTGTTATCCTTTTCCCAGACATACATTGTTGGTTATTTACTTGAACGAACATGTTTATTATTTTTATACGAAAATATTAGGAGGTTAAAATTTTAATATTTACCCTGCTTCATCAACTCCCCCTTTTGGTGATTTTAACATCACCACACAAACCCAAGTTATACAATTTTCTCAGACAGCATATATCTTTTATCCATTTGCTTTTGTTAGTTTTTATACTTCTGTATCGCTTTCAACTTGTCTCTTTGTCTTCTTGTACAGGTTCTCTTTTATTTCTTCTAACTCTATTTCACCTATTTCTCTCTCTCTTTCCTTGTTTATCATGTTTTCTTTTTCTATCTTATTCTGCTTTCTTCTTCTCTTTATACATGTTACTGCAAGCTTCAGTACTAATATTATTATTATTATCATGGTTGCTATTATTATAACTTTCCCTATTATTAATCCACTCATTCTTGTTAATCAATTCGTTACAGAAGAAAACCCTTTACCAAGTTTTCCCCAAACACTTTCAACCTCCAGTGGTACTAGTTCTCTGTGCAAATTTGTAATATTTGTTATATACTTCTGTATATTTTCGCTTTATCAGGAATGTAAGTGCAACAATGTTGGACTTTCAGCATTCCACAGACTCCGCCCTCTTTTGCCAAAAGAATGTCAAGGGCAAGACGATTTTGCATCACCATAGCTCTCATGGCAACCATTTCGGTATTTACCATTAAGAACCCTCCAGCAGTATCTGTAGATAAACGATCTACTACTGTGGATAATTTCCGAATTCTGAATGCATTCAAAGATATTCCCACTGCTGGTATCAATGCACCAAAAATATCACCTACTATTTCTGAAAAACTTTCCCTTTTTCTACGTGTAAAGGTATTTATCATTTTGTGTGTTCCTTTTTCTTTTCTATCCACATGAAAAATCTTTGGAAAGACCAGGCCTAAATAACATGATCCATACCAATGGTCCGGCAACCTATAATAAGCCCTATTCCCACAAACATAATAAATCCCTGGAAATATTGGATCTTTTCCCCCTTTGAATCCCCATCCACCTATAATTAGGTAATTGTCATGGCAATTACTGGAACCCACAAAATTGTCATATTTGTTCTTATTTCTTCTAATGCACAACCTTCCCTGTTGGGGCCAATCCAGAGTCATAGCTGCATTTATCTTTTTCTTGTCATGATGGTCTTCCTCAAACGCCCAAAGAGGTGTTTTTGTCTCTTCAATCACTTTTCTTTCAAATTTCACTCTTCTTTCTTCAACCATTTCTAGAAATACTTTTTCTTCTTTCTTTAACTCACAGGTAAGGTTGTACCTAAATATATTATCTAATGTTAAAATCTTATCTTCTAAGAAATATTCACCAAAAATCTTTCCCTCTTTTATTTTGTTTAGCTCGGGAACTACAGAAACCTTTGCAAAAATCCTATCTACATCAGTGTAATAATATTCTAATCTGCCTGTTTTATAAAATAAACTTGCTAATACACTACATGTTATTCCATACGTCAAAGGGAGGTGATGATAAGTCACACCCTCTGCTACAGATGCAGGCAACTGCATACAAACATAACAATCCCTTACATCCATTGTTTCTACGTACTCATACAGTAATTTAGTAAACACATTCTTTGAAAAATCTGTTATTGATTTATCCTTATGTAATTCTGCACTACTCCTTAAAATAACTGGCTCTTGAGTGTTAGCTCCTTTTTCCTTCTCAGTGTTATTAGACTTTTCCACTACAGCTAAACTAATTGGAATAGTTATTGCTAAAACTACCCATACTGTTATTAATAATCCTGTACAAAAACAGCACATTTTGCACCATCTTTTTAAAAACTCGCATTTACATTTTCTATCTCTAATATTCTCCATTTTGTACTTGTTTTCTAGAACATTGTGTCACTACACCTCAGAAATGACTTGCTTGCCACTCTGTACTTTCAGAATGTTGTCTTTGCTTGGTTCTTTCTTCAATTCTTTCTCAGAATTCTTTCCTTGTCACATCCGGTAATTTTGTCAGTTCAGTGTTTTTGTCAAATCCGGTAAACTATCTACAGTGTCAAATCCGGTAAACTATCTACAGTGTCAAATCCGGTAAACTATCTACAGCAACCACTTCAGGTTTGTTTCTTCAGGTTTGTTGCACTTCACTTTCTCCCATCAGGTTTCTTTGTTCTGGGTTCTTGTGAGTGTTCAATTCTTCTTTGTAGCTAGTCAGAGCACGATACAACCATTCAGGTGATCTGTACTTCTGATTCACTTTCCTTATTCTTTTTGTTTTCTGCAAGTGTTTTCCACCTTATTTTCCTTGCTCCTTTTGACTTGTTATTTCATTCACTTGTTCAGCACTTTTTCCATCCAATTTTACTATTCTGTATCTTAATCTTCTTACTTCGTTGGGCCAATTGTCTCCTTTTCTCAGCCTTTTTGCTTCACTCCTTTTTCCTCTCTTTCTGTTTTCCAATTTCTTTTTCTTGTCTCTAGTTTTTCATTTCTTTCTTCTCCACTTTCTTCTGATTCTGTTTCAATCTTTTCGTTATTTCCTCTTATTTTGAAACTAATTATTTCGCTTTCAGCTACCTGTGGTTCTTTTCTTATCTTCCTTCGTTCACCTACTTCTGTCCCTCCTCGAGGTTCTTCCGGTTTTGTGTTAGTTTCTCTATCTGCTTCTAAAATTCCCTGTTCTTGTGTTTGACTATCTGTCCCTACTGCTCCTCAGGGTTTTTCCGATTTTTCTAACTTTTGGTCTGAAACTCTCCCTTCTTCATCTATTAATATTATCTTCGAAGGAATTCTACCACTTGTACTTGGTTGTTCACTGTCACTGTTTTCTGGCTCAGTTTCTTCTCTTATGCTTTCAAAATTCCACTTTGTTTTTGAGATTTCTTCTCCTTCTGAATGTTCTGTATCAGATTCTGAACTAGTATCAGATATTTCCAGATGTCGACTTACAGGTCGATCTTCAAATTCTGGAACTTCAGCTATTTCCTCTATTTCTTCTTCTTCTTCTATCGTTTCATTTGTAGTTGGGTCTCCCAGATGTCAACTTACAGGTCGATTTTCAAATTCTGGCACCCTGTTTGTCTCCTTTTCTCTTTCTGATGCTGAACTGTTGTCTAT
Source organism: Calotriton arnoldi (assembly GCA_963921515.1). Classification (NCBI taxonomy): domain Eukaryota; kingdom Metazoa; phylum Chordata; class Amphibia; order Caudata; family Salamandridae; genus Calotriton; species Calotriton arnoldi. The sequence goes on from CAWUFW010013220.1 coordinate 182,714, forward strand.
TATTTCCAGATGCCGACTCACAGGTCGATCTTTAGGTTCTGGAACTCTGATGGTGTGGCTGGCATGAACCCAGTGTTTCACTCCTGCACACTTAACTGCGGTCGTTGTCACTAGGATCACTTGTCGTGGTTCGTCCCAGCGAGGAACCAAACAATTTCTTCTCCGGTGGACTTTTATCTGAACCCAATCTCCTGGATTCAAGTCGTTTGCTGGTTTTCTTTCAAGAGTGGTCGCATCCGGTCCAACCTGATGAAACACAGAACGCACCACATCAGCCAATCCTTTGCAATAATCCAGTACTAGATCATCAGTTGTAGTCAGTAGCTTGTTGACAGGTACTTGTGCTTGTCTCATTGCTCGTCCCATGATTATCTCATGTGGACTGAGTCCAGTCTTCCTTTCCGGAATACTTCTGATTGTCATCAGAACCAATGGCAAAGCATCTGGCCATTTCAGTCCTGTAGCTTGACACATTTTTCCTAACCTGTTCTTGATTGTTCCATTTACTTGCTCTACTATTCCAGAAGCCTCTGGTCTGTATGCACAATGCAGTTTCTGTTTAATACTAAGGGCTTCACAAATCAGTTTAACTAATTCGTTTTGGAAATGTGTTCCTCTATCTGTTTCAATCGTGACTGGAAAACCATACCTCGGAATGAATTCTCTCAGCAAAAGTTTTGCTACTGTGATACTGTCATTCCTTCTTGTTGGATATGCCTCCACCCAACGGGAAAACAAACAGACGACCACTAAAACATACCTCAATCTGCTGCAAGGTGGCATTTTTATGAAATTCATCTGCATTCTGGTGAAAGGACCCCCTTCTCGTCCTATTCTTCCTAGACTCACTACTGTCTTCCTTCCTGGATTTAACTGTTGACAAATCAGACATCTTTGACAAAGACTCTCAGCTATGGCTCTGAATTTTGGATTGTACCATGTTTGTCTGAAAAGTCTGATCATTGAATCTCTCCCAATATGGGCTTGCCCATGGTACATCCGTGCCATGTCAGAAATCATGCTATCAGGCATAACTGGTCTCTCATCCCTGTAAACCCATACATCAGTTTCTTCATGTTTCCTACATCCTGCTTTTAGCCATGTATCTTTCTCTTCGTCTTCTGCAGCCTCTTGTAACTGTCTTACCTCATCCCATGTTTCAATTGAGTTAGTAAAAAGCAATGGACAAGAAATATGCTCTCTTTTGCGGCATTTGTTTAAAGAGACCACATTCTTTGCACAGTACTGTGCCATTTCGTCAGCATATTTGTTGCCAACAGTAATGTAGTCTTCCCCATTTTTATGTGCATTGCACTTCACTACAGCAATCTCTTTAGGCAGCTGTATCGCCTCAAGCAACCTTTTCACAAAATCTCCATTCCTTATGGGTGTCCCTGCAGACGTCAAGAAACCCCTTTGTGACCAAATCTGACCAAAGTCATGCACTACCCCAAAGCCGTACTGGCTGTCAGTCATAATCGTAACCCGTACATTTCTTCCCAACTTACACGCTTGAATCAGAGCTACTAATTCTGCAACTTGGGCAGACCGTACACCTTTCAGACAAGATGCTTCCAATACAGTTGCTACTGTGCAAACTGCATATGCTGCACTTAGAACTCCATCACTCGTTCTCAAACATGAGCCATCCACAAACAGAATATAATCTGATTCTTTCAAAGGCTCATCTCGGATGTCAGCTCTTGGTTTAGTACAGTATTCGAGCACATTCAGACAATCGTGATCTACTTCATCCATTTCAATCACATTCTCTTCATCTGGCAATGATGTTGAAGGATTTATATTCATACATCTGTCAATGGTCACATTATCTGCACTCAAGATTACCTTTTCATACCTAGTCAGCCGACTATGTGTCATGTATTGTGTTTTCGTTCTTGCCAAGAGAATCTCCACAGAATGGGGAACATACACTCTCAATGGATACCCCATCACTATGCCTTCACTCTGTTCCAGACTCACACAAGTAGCAGCAACCGCTTTCAAACATCCAGGCAACGCTCTGGCTATAGGGTCTAACACAGCAGAAAAATATGCAATTGGTCTTTTCATAGTTCCATGTCTCTGCACCAAAACTGAAAATGCACATCCATCTCTTTCACTGCATAACAGCTCAAAATCTTTCTCATAGTCAGGCATTCCTAATGCTGGAGCCTCACACAGTTTCTTTTTCAGCTCTTTGAATGCTTTCATTTCTTCATCATTCATTTCAAAAGGATCTTTAACATCCTTCTTTGTCAGTTTCTGCAATGGTTTAGCAATTAGTGAAAAACCGCTTATCCATTGTCGACAATATCCAACCATTCCCAAAAACATTCTTACCTCTCTTTGTGTCATTGGAACTCTCATTCCTTGAATCATTTTTATTCTTTCTGTCGTTACCTTTCGTACTCCTTTCTCAATTTTATGCCCTAAATACTGGACTTCTTGTTTACAAAACTGCAATTTTGAAGGGGACACTTTATGTCCTCTTTTTGCTAAATGATTCAGCAAAGCAATCATGTCACTGACACAGGCTTCTTTCGTTTTTGATGCCACCAGTAGGTCATCAATATACTGAACCATTACTGACTTTTCTGGCATTCTTAAGTCTTCCAATGATTTCTTTAAGATCTGATTAAAGATTGAGGGACTCTCTGTATACCCTTGAGGAATTCGGCACCATGCCAAAATACGCTCTCCAAACCTAAACGCAAATATTGGCTGGCTATCTGGATGTAATGGAATAGAGAAAAATGCATGACATAAATCAATGACAGTGTACCACTCTGCTTCGCGTGGAATCTGGTATAGAATCACGGCAGGATTTGGTACTATTGGGCAACAAGGTACAACAATTTTGTTTACCTTTCTTAAATCCTGTACGATTCTATATGTCCCATTTGGCTTTTTCAGTCCCATTATTGGCGAATTACATGGACTGCTCATGATTTCTTTTAGAATTCCTTGTTCAATCATTTTATTTATTACTGGCGTTATTCCTTCAATTATTTCTGGAGTCAATTTATACTGAGGCGTATTTGGGTAACTCGTTCCTTCTTTTACGGAAATTTTTACGGGATCTACTCCTTTCATTAATCCTACATCTTCTCCTGTCAAGTCCCATACTTCTTCTTTTACTGTCCCTTTCAACTCAATTGGGATTTTCTCTGCATCAAATACAGGAAACAAGTGATTTACTTCTGGTTCCAAATTTACCTTTGTCATTTTGTACAGCACATCCTCATCTGGAGTCTGAAATGCAATTCCGTCTGGAGTACAATAAATTGTGCAGTTCATCTTGCACAATAAATCGCGTCCTAAAAGATTAACGGGACTACAATCACACACCACAAATCGGTGCATTTCATTAAATGGACCAATTTTCACCTTTACTAATCTAGTAAGAGGCGTTTCAATTTGCTGATTGGAAACTCCAACCACTTGTATATGTTCACCTGAGAGAGGAAGATTTGGAATTTCCACTGACCTAACAGTAGAACGGGTAGCTCCAGTGTCAACAAGGAATGTTATATTTGCACCATTCACTTCTCCAGCCACAAATGGACCTGACTGGTCTACCTCTAGAGTTGCGCCAAGCACGCACTCTCCCTCTCTTTCAGACACCGTCATGAGCTTTCATACGACTCATCCTCACTCTGTCGCAACCAATATTGTGAGATTTCAGCTGCACGTGACAACTGTTTTACCTGTTCTCCTCCGTAGAATCCTGTTTCTGCACTGTACTTCTGTTGATTAGCACTCTTGGGAAGTGGTGGTTGCGGCACCTGACCTTGTTGAGTAACTACCTCACTCTGCACCTGTGAATTTAATGTTTGATTTTCTACATTAGGTTTAGGAGGAAATTTACACTCGTTTCTCCAATGCCCTAGCTTTCCGCAATTGTGGCATGGCCACTTTTTCTTCGCCTCATCTATGCTCATTTGTCCTTTTCCTTTACCTATATTAGGTCGGGATTTAAACTGTCCTGTTTCACTGCTCGTATTATTCAATTCGGCTTCTTGCTTCTCTGCAACTTTCACCTGTGCCCACATGGCTTTTTCTTTCAATTTACGCTGTTTACTCTCAATTTCATCACTGCAATACTTAGCATATCTCAAAACTTCGTCCACTGTGCTATTCTGCCACCCTATCAAATGCTGCTTAATCCTTTCACTTATCTCCGGTGTTAATCCATACACGAACCTATATACAAAATGACTCATGTCCTTCTCACTTAGCGTCTCATAACCACTATACTGTTTGAAAACCAACAACAATCTCTCATAGTACGCATGCACTGATTCTTTGCTTTCCTGTGTTGTTCTGTCTATTTTCACCCAATCTGTTTCTTTTGGTGGAATTTTATTCTTCAAAAAGGTAACTACCTGATCATATTTCCGCATCACTTCTGGACCTGGCGCTCCTGTTTTGGCATCCCTTGGATATTCTACAGTTGGCCAATCAATTGTAATCTTACATTCCGTCCATAAATCAGCAGGCACTACTATGTCAAACAATCCATCTAGATCTATCCACAGCACTTTTGACACTTTAACAAATCTCTCCACTTGTCTGTACCATTCTACTGGTTTCTCTCTCAATTTTGGGAAGTCATTTGTAAATGACAGTATATCCTGTCTGGTCCATGGAACATGCACATAACTACCACCTGGTGTTTCTCTCATTGGGTATTCTCTGGTAACTGGATCCTTATCTGTCATTGCAAAAGCTAAAGCTGCTTTATCTGTCGTTTTCTCATTCCTCTTTGTCCATCTGTTTCTCCATCTATCCACATCACCCCACTTTCTCAATAAAACAATCAGCTCTTTTATCTGGGTCAGTCTTCCTGATGTGTTCAAATTTTCTATGTCTTTCTCACAAAAATCTACTCTGTACGGTTTCTGCAATGTCCTCACTTTCACAAATTCCACTCCCAATTCACCTGCAATCTCTTCCAATTTGTCACGTAAATTTCTAGCTCTCCATGTAAGACTCTTACACAAAAACATAATCTCATCATCCTGATAATTCTTTAGTTTTTCCGTTCCAATCGTTCCCAAAATCAACTCTTCCATGTCTATTTTTAACCTAATTACATCTAATGGTTTTTCTTCAGGTTCTTTCGCCTTTAGCGCTTTCATCCATTCATTTAACTCTTCTGGAGTCGGACCTACAGGTGTACTATTTAATTCAATCCAATCACTGGTTCTTTCTGGTGTTCCTGATGCGGACTCTGTCACCATAGGTATTCTTCTAACCTCACTCTCATTTATCGTCAAATTTGTAGGTGGACTTGGTCTACACATACTCGCCGAAATGTGTGCACCTTCCTTATTCAGTTCCATCCCTTCTCTTTTTCTTTGCATATGTGAATTCATGGGAATCACCAAAGAATGTTCTTTTATTTTCTGATTTTCAAAAATTGGCATTACTGGACCTATCGTTACTGGTACACTTACAGCTTCCATATTCTTTGTCAATTCTCTGATTTTCTCTGTCAATTCTTTTGTCGTTTTTGCTAGTTCAGTTGCATTGTCACTTTCTGTCTCATCATTTTGTGAAATTTTAAATGTTTCTTGTGACCTATTTATTTCATTTCTTCGTTCGGGTTTTTTATTCCTCTCAGTTTCCATTTGCGGTGCATTAGGTGTCACCACTACAGAAGTCTGTTGATATGGAGGTGGATTTTCTGTTTAAAATATCTTCCAGCAATTCGTCATCTGTTTCACTACCACCATACACATACTTTTCTACCACTACATGTTTCTTTTTCTCAGTAAACTTTCTCTTTGCTTCTTCCTCAACCGCAAAAGCTGGAAACAAACCTCCTGCCATGTTAGCGTATCTCCAACGCTTTACTCTGTCCTCATGATTTATTCCCCACAACCTTCCTGGTAAAAACTCATGATTCTTCAATCCTCTGGATCTCTCTCGTTCATACATCTCATCTTCCCATTCCGCTAAAGCTTCAAACTGTGTTGGTCTAGGTCTAGGTTCTAACATTACCATCTTTTCTCGCAAGTTCCGTAATACAGCTACATTAAATTAACCATTTTCAGGAAAAGCCAATGCTCCATCGTTCTTGGTGTATTTTGTCCTCATGATTTATTCCCCACAACCTTCCTGGTAAAAACTCATGATTCTTCAATCCTCTGGATCTCTCTCGTTCATACATCTCATCTTCCCATTCCGCTAAAGCTTCAAACTGTGTTGGTCTAGGTCTAGGTTCTAACATTACCATCTTTTCTCGCAAGTTCCGTAATACAGCTACATTAAATGAACCATTTTCAGGAAAAGCCAATGCTCCATCGTTCTTGGTGTATTTTGTCCAATTTTCTAACCAAATGCATGTATGATATCCATATTTCAGCATCATATGTGAAGCTGGTGACTTCGGCGGAGGAATAATTTGTCCCACTCTAGTCACTACCTTTTTGTCCTTCTTAAAGAAGTTCTTAACTTTCGACATCCAAGACGTTTTCTCTCTTCCATACTCATAGTACGTCATGATTCACAACCTTTTTCTCCTTAAAACAATCGGCAAATCAACTCTGTTCCCTATGCGTTTATTTCAACCAATGCTAGCGCGACTCACACCAACGCTCCAATCACAACGATTTCTGTCTACGGCGCACTGTCCAATCCCAGCGCGGCTTTTGTCTACGTCACTTTGCTCCTTTTCTCATGTGACTAGCGCAATGTCCAATCCCAGCGCGGCTATTGTCTACGTCACTTCTGCTCTTGACCCCTCCTTTACAAAATTTATCGGCAATTTCTTTTTTCAACAATTCTTGGTAGTTACAACATTTTATCCACATTTCCATTGTCTGATTCGCTAAACCGAAAAGATAGCTTTGACCATTCACACAAGAATTCTGTATTTTCCAGTAGGCAGCGCTTACCTCTACCCTACCACAGAACTTTCAGTTACGTCGATAAAGTAGCACTTCCCTCTACCTTACCCTTCTTTCAAGCAAACGATAAACCTGTTTCTCTGGGGATAAAACACATGTGGAGACTATACTGCTCCTGAGAATTAAGGCCAGAGTTTCACAAGGAAACCGATCACTATTTCACTCACACACCTTTTATACGCAAAATGTCCCTAAATAACACAACCTGTGTTATTACCAATTTGAACTCAGACAGTGTAAAATTCCATGCGACTTCTCTTGCCACACGTGTTCCACTTCCTACTTCCCAGAAGCGTGAAAACTTACATATAACATAACGCAACTCAACAAAAAGTGTTAGACATAAACTTATCAATAATCTATAATCACCAAACTAATCTATAGTAACCATAACTCTGCTACCAAGAAATCTGATCCAGCGCTTACAATAAAAATATTTTCTCCTACTATGGTTTTGGGTCATCCAGGTGCAATTATTTCTCTAACATACACACACTATATCCATATGACGGTGGGGCCCATAACACCGCATATACATTCACTTACTCATTTATTTCCCTGGATTTTCCTCCGACATGAAACCTAGGAGAAAAACGATTTGCTGGAAGGAGACGGGATACCTCTTTTATAAAGACACAATAATTTTCATTTGCTTTTAAGGTATTCCGCTCATTGGTCGATGGACCAACTAGTAGGAATCAGTTGATGGTGATTAAGACCAGCTCAATCACAATGAACTCTTTTACCAAAACATTATTAATCATTATGCTAAAGAAAATCACTGAGTCATTGGTTTAAAGAATAATAAAGTTTATATAAAGTTTTGAATGCAGAAAAATTCAGGATTAATTTATTATTCAGATCATTGCGTTTATCATTTTTATAAGAATAATTGCAAATTGCATGTCACTTTTATTAGATCGAAAATGAAGTTATCATCTAAAAACTCTATAGATCAAACTATCTATCTCTCGGGAAATCCTAATAATTCTAATATAGATCTTGTCAAATGCTAGTTCTCCTAAAGCGGCATTTCATACTCAACTGGAAAAGGAAAATAACAGCAGCAGCATCAGCTCGTCAGCATCAGCAACCGCAAACTCTCCCATCTACAGCATCTAACTTCTTCAGCATCTCCCGCAGCATCCCGCAGCATTCTAACCCCCTCCCACCAAGAGTAGGTCTTCTTATACCCTAATTCTAGCTTACAGCATAAAATGTTTCTTCTTACATGGCGCGATTCATTCTCATTGGTCCAAAACTCAGGTCCCTATACATTCTAATCAAGCTTCCTGGTCTTAACTAGTTCCGTGAGGAATGTCCATGCAAGCATCGTTTCCCACAGTTCATGCACTCGCTCATCCGTTTCGATCAGTCCAAATTGCTTCTTTTTCTGCAACAATTGTATAATAATGTTCTTTCTATTGATTCAACCAGGCTTCTCACGCTTCTTGCTGATCATCTTGGCACACATCTGCTCAGAAGGGTTACAACAGCCTTGACCATACTTTCATCCTAGCCTCTCGGCATCAGCACGTGATCATCTCTTTGCAACAGCCTCTCTCCTCTATCACGTGGTCGCATCCGCTCCTGCGCACTCTAATAACTTGCGGCCATTTTATATTGCTGCTCAGCAGGCCTAAGCGCACTATTTCTAAAGAAAACAAAATGTTATTAAAACAATGAAATATAAACCCTTTCGTTTCCCTCCCGTCTTTCTACGTACCCCAATTAGGTATTACCTAGCAGAAGCAACATATAAAGCTGTCCCTTACTTACCATCGCTTTATTTTGCAACAACACGTTTTATTCAAAGCACGAAAACATGCATTTTATTATTATTTCAGTACACAAAATATTATGTTATATTAGAAACGTAAACAACTATTAGTTCATTACTTTGCACATAAAACTGCGTGTTATCCTTTTCCCAGACATACATTGTTGGTTATTTACTTGAACGAACATGTTTATTATTTTTATACGAAAATATTAGGAGGTTAAAATTTTTATATTTACCCTGCTTCATCAGATGTGAGAGGGACGATAAAGAGAGAGGGGCTGGTTTGAGCATTTTTGGCACAGCTGGTTTTTTTTCTCAGTCACTGTATATAATGATGCATTCCCACACTTTCCATCAATAATTATTCAGATTTCAACCAAACAAGGTGCTGTCATGACTACAACAACTGGCCTATGACAACTGCGTGGCCACAGACTACAGCACGAGCAGGAGAAAGTGAATTGTGGTTCCGATAACACGTTTCACTTTGTAACTGTTGCCCGACATGAGCAGTCCTGCTAAGTACCACGCATCAGGCATTAGACTCCACATCACCGCACTGAAATGCATTGTCACGCATATCTGCATATGTAAGCTGTCACTGTGAAGCACTGTAGAAGGAACTGAGTGTGTGGCAGGTGGCAGCACACCGCCTGTGGCTTCGGCATGCACGCACTGCTCCTGCAGGCTAGAGGTGCTACCAGCTGAGCGAAGGCGCCGCTGCCGGGCTCACAGTGCTACAGTGTATCTTAATGTGATGATTCCATTCGGCTTTGAATCAGACAGTCTGACTTCAGGCCCGGGCCCGGTCAGGTTTTTTGATACAATTGGCTGGTGGCGCCACAGGAGGACGTCATGTCCTGCTGCCAGAGCACCACAGGAAGCATGTGAGGAAGGCCGGCACTCGGGCTCACTGGTTTGTGGGTGGCGCTTGGCTCTCAGCGCTGCTGTCTGCTGCTGAGTGCTCGCAGCAGCCCGGCCACCCACACTGTGGGGCTTATGATGGCCGCCACCCGTGGCAAATTCAATATTACGAACCCCAGCCGAGGGAGAGTGCAGTGGACATCGTCGGGGACATCTGTCACACTCACTGACCAGTAAGGTTCATGCATTGGCTGCCAGGACAGACAGGACTCACAGCAGGGACATTCAGACTGGACTAAGGCGGGCGGCATTGCAAACCAAAATGATTGCCACAGGGGATGTCTTGCGGCCTGAGAGTGGCACCCTGTTGCAGTCGCCGACCCCAGTCATGCTGCCTCCCTGCCCTTACATATCTGTGTCTCTCACATACTCACTGCTTGCCCCTCCCACCTCTTGTGCCTTGAGCAGACACAGGGCCTCAGAGTCCAGAGTACTCAGTTATCTCCGGTCCTGAGGACTCACTCATCTCCTGCTCGCCAAGTGTGCCGGCAGCCATGGTTCACTGTGAGCACAGAATGTGCTGCTCCCCTCAGGTGACAGGGTAATGCCCCCACCCGGTTTCTTCTCCTGCCACGTCCTGCAATCTTCAGAGAACTCTTTGGCAGTGGTGTGCTTAAGAAGCAGAGCGCCTCACACATTCACACATGTAGCATGACCCTACATGAGTTCTAAAAGTGTGTCTACAGCCTGAGTGCCCCCTTAGGAGTGTGAGAGTCATGGTAGGGCAGAGGGAGAGCCTCAGAACTCAGGGAGGGCTGGAGATGCCGGGGGCAGTGGTGTTAGGTGCTAAGAAGCACAGTGCCTCGCACATTCACAGCTAAGTGCCCTTCCATTTCTGGTGCTTTGCAGCAGTTTTAAGATCTTAGATTTTCTTGTTGCTTAAATGGTTGTAATCTCTGATATTTATATGTTTCCCTATCTTCATTGCTTGATTTTGATCACGAGAAAGTGTCATTCATAGTCGTTGAAATGTCACACACAATTGCACTGAAATTATAAAAATGTCACACATAGCAATCTCAAACCTTGGCAGCTATGCGTGAGTGTTGTATTTATTTGTGCTTGTATTCATTTCACTAATGATGCCTTTCCCTCCCTGGACCCTAGCATGTAACTGCCACCACGCGGGGTCTGCTGGGGATCCGCAGGCATGCGATCCTGTCACTGGCCAGTGCATTTGCCTCCCAAACGTGATTGGACGAGACTGCAGCCAATGCAGACCCGGCTTCTATGGCATGCAGCCAGGGATTGGCTGTCAGAGGTAGGCTTCTATAAAAACGGCTCTGGGAAAGAAAACTCTTGACTTTAGCACTGGTTGATGGGTGCTTGTGCTGGAGGAAGGACAGGAATGTGGCCTCAGGCAGGTGTGTGTGAGCGAGGGGTGCGTGCACTTGCATATTCCCTTCACAGTCTTAGTGAGTCTCATAAAGTTTGTGGAGTTTAAAAAACACATAGTGGTAGAATCATTCGCTAAAATAGGTTTGTGGGAAAACAACTTCACAACAAATGAAATTCGTTAGTAGAAACTTTTCAGAAACATTGTCTTGCAAAAATATTTTGAGTAAAATTTCACACACAACAGAAGGGGAGCGTAGGCGGAACACTCAGCACACTTTGCAAACTGAGCAAAGTTGTTCAACTTTGGCTTCACAGCTATAGTGGTCCCCGTCTTACTGATGCTGAGGCAGGAAATAAAGTGACACTGAGACATGACCACACTGGCACTAGGAAAATACATATACCGATGGTGAGGAGGAAAGCCACTGGGAAAGGTAATAAACGGACTCTAATGGTGGAGAAATAGGTTACACAAGGACACTGAGGTTAACAAGGACATTGAGACGCTGGAATTCCCAGATACAAGGACCGTGAATGCATTAGGAAAGGAATAGGGTGCCACAAACAGGAACGGCGATGAGCGGGGACATTGACACGTTGAGTGGGAAAGGGAGACACTAAGGCACTCCCACACTGGAGTAGGGAGCCACCGACAGGCAGTCTCAACGCTGAGATTCCTGACAGGCCAGCATACAACAGTCCCTCTACTGAGGCACCCGAAAGCTCCACACACTTCGCATGCTCCGCAGAATCTTCAGATGGATCCAAACCAACACCAGAAAGACCGTCACCCAGGCCCTCGTTACCAGCCACCTTGACTACGGCAACGCCCTCTACAACAACATCTCCACCCAGCTCCTCAGAAGACTCCAGACCATACAGAATGCTGCAGCCAGACTCCTCCCGGACCTCCCCAAATGAACCCACATCGTCTCCCACCCAAGAGACCTCCACTGGTTCCCCATCCAGAAAGATGCCAGTTCAAGATCCTCACACACGCCTACAAAGCCCTCCACAACATAGGACCTGTCCTGCCTACCTCAACCATCGACTGAACTTCCACCAACCCACGAGACACCTGCACTCCTCTTCCCTCGCACACACACCCAGCATCCGCCGCAGCCGCAGCGGTGGCCGCTTCTTCTCCTATATTTCAGCCAAGACCTGGAACGACCTTCCCCCCCCAGCTCTCTGCAGCCCCCTCGCTGGCAGACTTCAGAAAGAGACTAAAGACCTGGGTCTTCGACATAGACACATCGCCCAGATACCCCTAAGGGTGACAGTGTTGCGCTCTACAAATGCTGATTTGACTGATTTGATTGACCTTGGCTTAAAATAAGTAAATTTATATACTGAGTCTGGTGGGTCAGTGGAGTAGTTCGTGCCCTCCAGGAATCTGTGTTTGACCCAATGGCCACAGGTTGGAATCCCAGAGGATCCACTCAGCTTTTCATTCTGAAAGAGGTTTTTAGATTCATGGATTAATGGTGGTTAGGGTGGAGAGGGGATTTTAGGATTCAGGGATTGGTGGACCCTACGAGTGGACCGGTTTATAGGGTTTAAGGACGGTTGGAGCTTAGGGTAGAAGATGAGTTGTTTTGTGGTTCAAGGGTTGGCTGAGTTTATAGGTGGAAAGGAGGTTTTTAGGGTTCAGGGATGGGTGGAGCTTAGGGGTGGAGAGGGATTTAGGGTTCAGTGATGAATGGAGCTTTGGGGTGGAGAGCATTTTGTTAGGGTTCAGGGATGAGTAGGGTCTTGGGTTGGGGAGAGGTTTTTAGGTTCAGGGATGGGTGGAGGTTTGAGGTCCAGACGACTTTTTAAGGATCAGGGATGGGACAATATATCAACGCCTTTACCCCACAGAAGTGGAAGAGGTGAATGGGCCCTTATCCCTAAGATTTGGGCAAGGTATCGGGCCTTGAGACCCTTACAGGTGAGTAGTTGCGCTTTACAAGTCGATTGATTGACTGACTGATTGATTGATTGATACTTCACACTGGAGTCACATAGTGCATTTTAAAGGTCACAATGAAAATGCCACCCCTGCTCTGAGGGCCGCAGGGAAGGACCCCTGCGCGCCAACTTGTTCCCTATTCTGTGCCACATGTTAATTCACTTTTTTGTTCCTTCCAGTTGCGATTGCCATCCTGTGGGGTCCCAGAGTGCCCAGTGCCATGCCATCACCGGACAGTGTGTCTGCCACCTCGGAGTGGAAGGGGTATCTTGTCACCGATGCCACGATGGCTATTTTGGCTTCTCCAACAGGGGCTGCCGACGTACGTACGGGGGGCTCATGGGGCTGCTCTGCACACATTATATTTTACTGTATTACCGTCCTGAAATCAGGAGTCCCACGTGCCACGGTAGATGGTGTCTGTGCATCATCGATACAGGATGTCAGTCCTTAATGTCATCCGATTGGTTCGATATTGGTAGTGGTCATAATTAGGGCTCCCAGTTTTATGGTATTTATTTTTGTAATATTTCCACCTGTATTTAACCATATTTATATTTTGGACACCTTATTGGTATTTATCTATATATATTTTGTGTTTTGAGTATAAATGGAGTCGTAAAATTTTATATTTCTATATTTATTCAACTGATAAACAGGCGCTCATACTTTGATGCCTGTTGAGTTTTAGCAAATTAAGCAGCCAAATGTAACAAAACACTACTCCGACAGGTAAATATTAGCATTATATACAAATATATAATAACATGCCTGCATTTAATGAAATCACATCCTGGTTTTGAACTCCCCGTGCTGTCTATCTGCTCAGCTGTTGCCTGAATTCATGAAGGACAGCATGGAGAGTCACTCACAAGGAGCACCATTTTCTGTATTTCTCCACTTTTAAAAACAAATACAGACAGAAAACACATTGTTTTCTGTCTGTATCTATCTGTAAAAATCAGTAAAAACGGAAAACTGGGAGCTTTAGTCATAATATATAGATAAACACCCTGCACTCCAGGCCTGAGCACACAGACAGCCCAGCCAGTAACACTTGTCGCACCTTTTGCAAATGAAAACATTGCTTTCCGTAATCCCAGATTGTTGGAACTCAGTGCACGCCAGTGTTTGTCTATCACTTTGTTAGGGTGTTAGATGCTGTGCTGTAGTTGTCAGACAAGTGAGTCTTTTCTCCGATGTTTTTGGGACGCCTCTAGGACGGGCTCACCGGGGTTATTCCTCTCATGTTTTGATGCCCTTCTTCTGATGTGCGCAGGATAATCACAAGTTGTCTCTTTCACTGATAACGCTCGAGCTTCAGTGCGCTAATCAGTCATGGAACTGTAATGCCGGCGCAGTTCTAGAAACTGGCCTCTCGGAAGCTCAGTGCAGGATGAAAGCTTTTGAATGATAGGTTGGTTTGTGATAAACCTTTGTTTCAAGGAATCCATCTCTGGTTACAATCATCAGGTCAAGGAATGGAAATGCTGAGTTAGGCCTGCGCCCAGGCTGCCTAGTCCTCATTCCACTTCTCGCCTCTTTCTTTCACCACCTTACGCGTCCTATGTCTTTATCTCATGAATAACGAGGCTGCCTAATTTTGATTCCACCTCACGCCTCTTTCTTCCACCAGCCTACACTTCCTATCGCTTTATCTCATGAATAACGAGGCTGCCTAGTTTTGATTCCACCTCACGCCTCTTTCTTCCACTACCCTACACTTTCTATCGCTTTATCTCTTAAATAACAAGGCTGCCTAGTCTTGATTCCACCTCATGCCTCTTTCTTCCACCACCCTACACTTCCTATCGCTTTACCTCATGAATAATGAGGCTGCCTAGGTTTTATTCCACCTCATGCCTCTTTCTTCCACCACCCTACACTTTGTATCGCTTTATCTCATGAATAACAAGGCTGCCTAGTTTTGATTCCACCCGCCTCTTTTTCCACCACCCTACACTTTGTATCGCTTTATCTCATGAATAACAAGGCTGCCTAGTTTTGATTCCACCTCACGCCTCTTTCTTCCACCACCCTACACTTCCTATCTCTTTATCTCATGAATAACGAGACTACTTAGTTTTGATTCCACCCCATGCCTCTTTCTTCCACCAATGTACACTTCCTGTGCCTTTATCTCACGACTAGCCAGGTTATCTAGTCTTGATTTAAACCCATGCTTCTTTCTTGCTCCACCCCATGTTTAATGTCTATCTCATGAATACCATGGCTACCTAGTCTTGATTCCACTTCCTATCGCTTTACCTCATGAATAATGAGGCTGCCTAGGTTTTATTCCACCTCATGCCTCTTTCTTGCACCACCCTACACTTTCTATCGCTTTATCTCATGAATAACAAGGCTGCCTAGTTTTGATTCCACCCGCCTCTTTTTTCCACCACCCTACACTTTCTATCGCTTTATCTTTCTTGCTCCACCCCATGTTTAATGTCTATCTCATGAATACCATGGCTACCTAGTCTTGATTCCACCTCAGGCCTCTTTCTTCCACCACCCTACACTTTCTATCGCTTTATCTCATGAATAACAAGGCTGCCTAGTTTTGATTCCACCTCACGCCTCTTTCTTCCACCACCCTACACTTTCTATCGCTTTATCTCTTAAATAACAAGGCTGCCTAGTCTTGATTCCACCTCATGCCTCTTTCTTCCACCACCCTACACTTCCTATCGCTTTACCTCATGAATAATGAGGCTGCCTAGGTTTTATTCCACCTCATGCCTCTTTCTTCCACCACCCTACACTTTGTATCGCTTTATCTCATGAATAACAAGGCTGCCTAGTTTTGATTCCACCCGCCTCTTTTTTCCACCACCCTACACTTTGTATCGCTTTATCTCATGAATAACAAGGCTGCCTAGTTTTGATTCCACCTCACGCCTCTTTCTTCCACCACCCTACACTTCCTATCTCTTTATCTCATGAATAACGAGACTACTTAGTTTTGATTCCACCCCATGCCTCTTTCTTCCACCAATGTACACTTCCTGTGCCTTTATCTCACGACTAGCCAGGTTATCTAGTCTTGATTTAAACCCATGCTTCTTTCTTGCTCCACCCCATGTTTAATGTCTATCTCATGAATACCATGGCTACCTAGTCTTGATTCCACTTCCTATCGCTTTACCTCATGAATAATGAGGCTGCCTAGGTTTTATTCCACCTCATGCCTCTTTCTTGCACCACCCTACACTTTCTATCGCTTTATCTCATGAATAACAAGGCTGCCTAGTTTTGATTCCACCCGCCTCTTTTTCCACCACCCTACACTTTCTATCGCTTTATCTTTCTTGCTCCACCCCATGTTTAATGTCTATCTCATGAATACCATGGCTACCTAGTCTTGATTCCACCTCAGGCCTCTTTCTTCCACCACCCTACACTTTCTATCGCTTTATCTCATGAATAACAAGGCTGCCTAGTTTTGATTCCACCTCACGCCTCTTTCTTCCACCACCCTACACTTTCTATCGCTTTATCTCATGAATACCATGGCTACCTAGTCTTGATTCCACCTCAGGCCTCTTTCTTCCACCACCCTACACTTTCTATCGCTTTATCTCATGAATAACAAGGCTGCCTAGTTTTGATTCCACCTCACGCCTCTTTCTTCCACCACCCTACACTTTCTATCGCTTTATCTCATGAATAACAAGCCTGCCTAGTTTTGATTCCACCTCACGCCTCTTTCTTCCACCACCCTACACTTCCTATCTCTTTATCTCATGAATAACGAGACTGCTTAGTTTTGATTCCACCCCATGCCTCTTTCTTCCACCAATGTACACTTCCTGTGCCTTTATCTCACGACTAGCCAGGTTATCTAGTCTTGATTTAAACCCATGCTTCTTTCTTGCTCCACCCTGTAGTGACCTGGGGGCAGGGCACTAGGACCCTGCAGTGGACTGTGGGGACACCAAGGGAACCGGACACCACATCCGGTCAGCGAGGAAGAGGACACTACAGAACGAGGAGAAGCGTGGGCAGACGTGCGTGGGCACAGCGCCCGGCACAACTGGCCTACTTCGACCCCCTGCTCTGCACCGAATTGACTGTGGATGCCAGCCCAGTGGGACTGGGTGCAATACTAGCACAGCATCTGCCAGGAAGAGAGTCACAAAGGAAGATTGTCGCATATGCAAGCAAAAGCTTGACGGATATTGAAAAGGCCTACTCGCAACCAGAAAAGGAGAGCCTGGCTGTGGTGTGGGCGTGCGAGCATTTCCACATGTTTATCTATGGGAAGCCGTTCACCATCATAACGGACCACCAAGCGCTGGTGACAATCTACGGCAGCCCATCGGCCAAAATGCCACCCAGGATTGAACGCTGGGGCATCAGACTAATGGACTATGACTTCACAATTGTGCATAAACCAGGGAAAGAACACAATCCTGCAGACTACATGTCAAGGCACCCGTTACCACAGGCTCACGACACGACATCGATAGCAGAAGAATACCTAAACTTTGTGCTCAAGCAAAGCACGCCAGCACCAATAACACTAGCGGAGTTAGAAAGGGAGACGAGAGAAGATGGCACGCTGCAACTGGCAATGCAGATAACGAGAAGACAAAGATGGAGGCACATCAACAACAACTGCACCTGGGAAACAGGGATATGTAAAGAAGAAGTGCTAGCTCTACAAAAGATAAATGAAGAACTGTCGGAGACGGAAAGCGGAATACTAATGAGAGGGACGAGAATTGTGATACCAAGATCACTCAGGAGACAAGTGATAGATTTGGCTCACGAGTCACACCGAGGCGTAGTATCAACAAAGAAACTGTTAAGAGAGAAAGTGTGGTTTCCTGGACTAGATCGCATGGTCGAAGACACAGTAACGACATGCCACCTATGTCAAGTGACAGGAGCACCGCCCAGACACGCACCGCTACAAATGTCAGAGCTCCCAAGAGCAGTATGGACGACACTGGCAGCTGATTTCTTTGGCCCACTGGACACAGGAAACTACTTGCTGGTGGTCATCGATGAATACTCAAGATTTCCAATAGTGCGACACGTCTCATCGACATCAGCATCAGCAACACTGCCGATTTTAGATGATATATTTGCTGCATGGGGCTCACCGGAAACTCTAAAGACGGACAATGGTCCTCCATTCTCAGGAGAAGACTTCCGCAGATTCATGACCTATCTAGGGATAAGTCACCGGAAGATAACTCCACTGTGGCCTCAAGCTAATGGAATGGTGGAGAGGTTCATGGGGAACATCAAAAAAGCAGTTCAAAGGGCGAAGCTAGCGCAGATATCACTTAGCCAAGCTCTATGCCAGGTATTGCGGGACTACAGAAACACACCGCACAACTCCACAGGAAGATGCCCAGCGGAGCTCGTGCTGGGGAGGATAAGTAGAACGAGGCTGCCACAAATAGAAGCAATGACAGCGCCAGATCGCAGCAATATCGCCGAGAAAGACAGAGAGGAGAAAGAAAAATGAAACGATATGCAGACGGCAAGCGGCACGCCAGATCGTCAGGCCTCAAGGAAGGAGACACGGTGATAGTGCGCCAACGACAACAAAGGAAATCGGACAGCATGTTCTCCAAAGACCCGCTAATAGTAACTAAAGTGAAGGGCCCAATGATCACGGCAGAGTCAGAACATCAGAGGATAACGCGGAACAGCTCACACTTCAAAGAACTGAAGGAGAAGAAAGAGGAAGACCAAGATAAGGAAACAGCAGAACAAGAAGAGCAGGAGCAGACCAGGAAGGAAAGAGACAAGGGTGAGGGAACAGCAAAAGAGCAACAGACGGAGGCCGGCCCGAAAAGATCATGCAGACGGCCAAAAAGGCTAATAGAAGAAATGTAATGATGGGAAGCACAGTGACCTGTGCCAGGGCAGACTTGCATCTATCTCTATCAACAGATCTCTGTATTTCACTTTTCTAGTAACTTCTTCGTGACAAAGGGGGGAGATGTAGTGACCTGGGGGCAGGGCACTAGGACCCTGCAGTGGACTGTGGGGACACCAAGGGAACCGGACACCACATCCGGTCAGCGAGGAAGAGGACACTACAGAACGAGGAGAAGCGTGGGCAGACGTGCGTGGGCACAGCGCAGCGCATGTAACGAGAATAAAGAAACTGCAGATCCTTACCTGTCTCCTGTGCATCTGTGGGCTGGGGACACGACACACCCCATGTTTAATGTCTATCGCAGTGACTGGGTGTGTAAGTTGCTGTATGGGAGAGGGAGTGGTGGTTAGACCTGGCATTGGACAGTGCCTGGCATTTGAGGATGTACCTGGGCACATGATGCCTGTCCCTGACATATGAAGCTGCACTGGTGTATGTTATACCTGTGATGCTGACTGGATTTTTAAACCCACAGTTATTGCAGATTCTTTAGCTTCTATGATGTCACTTACTGTGCTGTCACTGTGGGGTCAGAGGCCACGTGATATCACTTCGGAGCCCCTGGTGTTGTGTTAAATTGGTATCCGTAGCTAGGTCTGTGAGGCTTTGAATTGATGTGGCCAATGTATATGAGATATTTAGCTGGCCTTATCAGAATGCACTAGGGTGGGTATTAACACTCCTGTTTCTGAATGGCTCTTGGCCCCTCCTGAGGTCTGTGTTCACAGTCCCAAGGCAGTCGCCGACACTGTTCCAGCAGAGTCTACAAAGCCGGCATCAGATCCCAAGGCAACCCGCTGTTCACGTGCACGCGCCATCGTCATCGAGTGAACTTTGACCTCGGTTCTGCCCTTTGGTTGGTAGCCCACTATGTAGAGCTGCTGCCCTTCTAGCACCCAGTATGTGATTTCCGAGTCTTAGAAATTGATTTCTAAATCAGGCTGGTAATTGTGTAACTGTGCTACCCCCGCCCCCTCCTCTCAGTAGGTCGTCCATCCCACAGATGGACGAACCCACCTAGATTGCGCGTTTGCCTTTGTAAGGTTTACAACCTATTTTCTGAAGACTTCCTGAAGATGCTGTATCCCAATTTATGTTTAGAAGATCATTTGTAAGTTAAAAGCCGATTTTAAAAACCTGATAATCTCAACATGGGGATAGCACATTGTCTACTGATGGCAAACATCTCTACTGTTGATGGAAATGTGTGCTGAAATGGGAAGTCCATTTCTAAAATTGGGCAGTTCTTCTGTAAATACGGCAGCCCTTCTCTGGAGTTGACATTTGGGAGTCATTTTCTACATATTTCTGCTGCTTCCTGTAGCCACTCTTTTATTTTCTAAAGTAGTCAGGCTTGTTTTATAACTTGTAGTCCATGTCCTAAAGGTAATAGCCCCTTATTATATTTCGTAGTCCGTGTTGAATAGTTAGTGGCTCTTTTCAGTAATTATTAGCTGTATCACATTTTCTATTTTATATGTTTTTTAATTACGTTTTATTGGAATTTTATAATAATGGTGCATTAGTATACATAAGAGCAGAACTTTGCATATTATAGAACAGGTTATTTGTCCTTCTTGCATTGAACTGTCGCTTCAGTTCCAGGAATAATATATGTTGCATAAAGGAATATCGTGTTATACAAATAAAGTGCAAATCATATCCCAGCCCAAACATCAACCAAGGACACATTTTTCCCCTCACCACTCGGGCTCACTTTGACCCTAGTCATCCTGTGCTTCCATCCAGCCGTCTGTTCGTTATCATGAACTGCTCTTTACATGGGAATCGTAGGGTCAAATCTAACAACGCCAAAGTGTCCAGAAGGATAAACAATAAGATTTAGGTTAAGTGAAAAAAGAAAACTATTAAATATAAAATCGTCCTGAGGGTCTGGAAGTCAGTAAAACATGTAAGGACCCATCACAGTTCACACAGCCCAGTGGGTCGTCGGGTTTGCAATCAAACGTGTCGGAGAGGGAAGGGGGGTGTACAGGGCAGTCTATCTCTTCGTGCAACCCAACGATCATTCAGAGCGGTCTACCGGACACACTCACCCCTGGAGGGAGAGGGGGAAACCAAGCATCCTCAGTCATTTTGAGTTTCTACACGCCATATTTGGGAGGGTCTCCACAGATAGCCCCCTACTCACCAATCTCTACTTCTTCCAGTTAACAGCGTCTACTGTTGTCCCAAGCACACATCTGGCGAGCCGTCATTACTTACATTTGGCATTGGATCACCTCTAGCCCCTCCCCTCCTCCGTCTTCTCTGCTATCCCAGCCTCGAGCACCTCCGCCCAAAGGCCCCCCAATGGGCATTGACTTATCCCCCTTGCATCATCTCTAATCAATGCTCGTTCCTCTGCCCTAGACCACCTGTCTACATCTTTTGCCCACTGTGCAACCGTCGGGCCCACCCTGGCACTCCATCACATTGCTATCTGTCGTCTGGCCAACACTAAGGCCACGTCTGCAAATCTGGAACCAATCTTATGTGCTTTAGGTCCGGGGAATAATCCCAAAAGGCATATCTCAGTAGTACAAGGGAGCGAGCGGGCTCATACCCCGTTGATCGTGGCAACTACAGAATCGCAGAATGTTCGCAACCCTTTGTTTTTTGACAATATAACTTGAGGAGGACGTATCCAACTCTTCTGCTCTTTTGAGCATTACCTCTTCACTCCCTTTTTGTGTTACTTTGTTTGCAACCCTGGACAGATGCATGTCATATGCCCAAAATCCGTCCCCAGCACCCACATCTGGGGCAAACCCTTGGTCGTCCCCCGTACATAACCTTCAATCTATGTGGGATCAAGTAGGTCATATGAACATAGTTAAATTGGACATATTTGAATCTCATATTCCTGGAAATGTGCCTAGGGCTTGCCACAATCTTACCCCATTCAGGGCCTGGGAGATCCCTACCCTGCAATGCCCCCCACCTCTCTCGTGTTCTCACCAGTGGTGCCATGGTCATCTTGCGAGGGCCCACGAGGAAGGAGGTAGGTCGGGTAGACTTCTGGCCTGGTTGATCCGTCCAGAATCCAGGGGGACGCCCAGGATCTTGAGGGCTCACCCAGCCCATATCCAATTTACTAACTGATTAGCAATTTAATGCAGAATTCAAAAGTCGACTCTTACCACAGCCTTAGTAAGACTTGAATGCATCTTCGCCTCGTAGAGCGCTTGTCAGAACTGGTACATCTGAGAGTCCATCTGAACCACCATAAAAGAAGCTGTGCTTCAAGTGTGTCAATATTTTATTTATGAATACTATATTTTTCTTTAGCCTGGTCATAGTCTTAATGAATTTCACAGTGCTTTTGTCTGAGGTGGCATGGTGAGCAAACAAATATGGACTAGCATGCGACCAGTGGCTGGCAATTACCAGTGGCTGAGATTAATTCAAGCGTTTGACACCTCATCTTTGATTTTCCTAAGTGCGATCCCTAGGTGTTCCAGGTGTGCCCAGTTGTATATCGTGTGCTTACTGTACCGTAATAAAAAACACAAAAAAGTGCTGGGTGAAATGCTTGAATTAATCTCAGCCACTGGTAATTACTCGGGCCACATCCCAGTCCATCGTTATTTTGCACACCATGCCACGTCAGTTTGGACCCAGCCATATGCAAATCAGTCTTGACCCTGACCTAATGGGAGCAGTCCAGCCCGAACTACCAGGCCAAGTCGGTCCTCCCTGAACTGGAGCACAAGCAACCCAGGAACGGTTGCGCCCTTATTTTGGGCTCATCAGGCAGGTATAACTTGATTCCAGCAAGGGACCCACGTCTGGCATACCTGTCCCTCTCAGGGCATCAAAAAACAAAGTGAAGGATAGAATGCTTCAATTAGTCTCAGTCACTGGGGATCACTCGGGCCGCATCCCAATCCTTTGTTTTTCGCCCACCATGCCACCTCAGTTTGGACCCACCATATGCAAATCAGCCTTGACTCTGCTCCAATGGGAACAGTTTAGCATGAACTGCCAGGCCGGGTCTTCCGTGAAGTGGAACACAAACAACTTAAGGCCGCTTTTTCCCTAGTTAGGGCTCATCAGCCATGTATTCCGGCTCAGGGTGGGTCCAGTGCATACTGTGTCACTGGAGTCAAGCTATACCTGGCTCAAATTGCATGCTGCTGATGAGGCCAAAATAGACCGAAAGCGATCTGGGGCTGCTTGTATTCGCACTAAGAGAGGACCTGACTTGGCAGCTTGGACTGAACTGACTATTGGAGAAGGTCCAAGGCTGCTTTGCATGCGGCTGGTTCCTGACCTAGCATGGGGGGGGGCACAGAAACGATGGACTGGGATGCGGGGACCCTGAGTAATTGCCAGTGGCTGAGATTAAATCAAGCATCCTACCCATCAGTTTATTGTTTTCCTCGGAATGGTTTACAAAGACAAACACCCCAGTTCGACTGCAGTGCTGCAGGAGAACCCACTTCTTCCTCATCATGGAAGCATCAGCCGGACGTGAGCTGGGGCAGAGCTGGAGATGGTGCGAATCTCAAAGAGTGCAGGAGTGATGGAGAAGGAAGAACAAGAGCGTGTAGAGGAGATAACATTTTCAGTCGAGTGGAAGCTCTTAGCATTCCCAATGAGAGTGAGAGAGGTGGGGAACAGAGGACAGGAGCAGGTCAGAAGCCCCTAGATGGTTGGGTCACGTACAAGCAGTTCATTAGTAAGTGCGCTTTTGTTTGTTTTTACACAGGTCTTTTACTACACCATATGTCCACTGACCCTTGTAACCCAGTGCATCCTCCATGACAGACTGCCCGAGGAGACCACAGGTGGCCCCTCTACTTAGAATTCATCTCTAGGTTTGAAGGCTCTGGCTAGGCAGAGGGCAGTAGCTGCAGCTCCCGTTCTCACAGAGATCCTGGTGAAGAGATGACTTCTCTGCTCACTGTACATCTGGAGCTGTGCTGGCTCCTGGGCGGGTTACAGGCTGACTGACACAGCTCCGTTGGATGTGAGACAGCTCTGTTGGGTGTGAGACAGCGCCGTTTGATGTGAGACAGGTCTGTAGGATGTTAGACAGCTCAGTTGGGTGTGAGACAGCTCCGTTGAATATGGAACAGCTCTGTTGGATGTGGGACAGGTCAGTTGGATGTGAGACAGCTCCATTGGATGTGGGACTGCTCAGTTGGATGTGAGACAGGTCTGTAGGATGTGAGACAGCTCAGATGGATGTGAGACAGCTCCGTTGGATGTGGGACCGCTCCGCTGGATGTGAGACAGCTCCGCTGGATGTGACACAGTGCCGTTGGATGTGAGAAAGCGCCGTTGGATGTGAGAGAGCTCCGTTGGATGTGAGACAGCTCCGTTGGATGTGACACAGCGCCGTTGGATGTGAGAGAGCTCCGTTGGATGTGAGACAGCTCCGTTGGATGTGAGACAGCTCCGTTGGATGTGAGACAGCTCCGTTGGATGTGACACAGCGCCGTTGGATGTGACACAGCGCCGTTGGATGTGAGACAGGTCTGTAGGATGTGAGACAGCTCCGTTGGATGTGAGACAGCTCCGTTGGATGTGAGACAGCTCTGTTGGATGTGGGACAGTTCCGTTGGATTTGAGACAGCTCTGTTGGATGTGGGACAGCTCCGTTGGATGTGAGACAGCTCAGTTGGATTTGGGACAGCTCCGTTGGATGTGAGACAGCTCCGTTGGATATGAGACAGCTCCGTTGGATGTGAGACAGCTCTGTTGGATGTGAGACAGCTCTGTTGGATGTGAGACAGCTCTGTTGGATGTCAGACAGCTTCAGCAGATGCGAAACAGCTCGGTTGGATGTGGGACAGCTCCGTTGGATGTCAGACAGCTCCGTTGGATGTCAGACAGCTCCAGCAGATGTAGGACAGCTCCATTGGATGTGGGACAGCTCCGTTGGATGTCAGACAGCACCGTTGGATGTGAGACAGCTCCGACGGATGTGAGACAGCTCTTTCGGATGTCAGACAGTTCCAGCAGATGTGAGACAGCTCCGTTGGATGTGAGACAGCTCCGTTGGATGTGAGTCAGCTTCGTTGGATGTGGGACAGCTCCGTTGGATGTGACTGAGACAGCTCCAGCAGATGTGAGACAGCTGTGTTGGATGTGGAACAGCTCCAGCAGATGTGAGACAGCTCTGATGGATGTGGGACAGCTCAGTTGGATGTGGGACAGCTCTGTTGGATGTGAGACATCTCCGTTGGATGTGGGACAGCTCCAGCAGATGTGAGACAGCTCGGTCGGATGTGAGACAGCTCCTTTGGATGTGAGACAGCTCCGTTGGATGTGGGACAGCTCCGTTGGATGTGAGACAGCTCCGTTGGATGTGGGACAGCTCCGTTGGATGTGGGACAGCTCTGTTGGATGTGGGACAGCTCCGTTGGATGTGGGACAGCTCCGTTGGATGTGAGACAGCTCCGTTGGATGTGAGACAGATCCATTGGATGTGGGACAGCTCCGCTGGATGTGAGACAGCTCCGTTGGATGTGACTGAGACAGCTCCAACAGATGTGAGACAGCTCTGTTGGATGTGGGACAGCTCCAGCAGATGTGAGACAGCTCTGTTGGATGTGGGACAGCTTTGTTGGATGTGGGACAGCTCCGTTGTATGTGAGACAGCTCTGTGGGTTGTGGGACAGCTCCAGCAGATGTGAGACAGCTCTGTTGGATGTGGGACAGCTCATGCAGATGTGAGACAGCTCGGTCAGATGTGAGACAGCTCCTTTGGATGTGAGACAGCTCTGTTGGATGTAGGATAGCTCCGTTGGATGTGGGACAGCTCTGTTGGATGTGGGACAGCTCCGTTGGATGTGGGACAGCTCTGTTGGATGTGAGACAGCTCCGTTGGATGTGAGACAGCTCCGTTGGATATGAGACAGCTCCGTTGGATGTGAGACAGCACATACGCTCCGTTGGATGTGGGACAGCTCCGTTGGATGTGAGACAGCTCCGTTGGGTGTGAGACAGCTCCGTTGGATGTGGGACAGCTCCGTTGGATGTGGGACAGCTCAGTTGGATGTGAGACAGCTCCTTTGGATGTCAGACAGCTCCGTTCGATGTGAGACAGCTCGGTTGGATGTGGGACAGCTCGGTTGGATGTGAGACAGCTCCGTTGCATGTGAGACAGCTCCGTTTGATGTGAGACAGCTCCGTTTGATGTGAGACAGCTCCGTTGGATGTGAGACAGCTCCGTTGGATGTGAGACAGCTCCCTTGGATGTGAGACAGCTCCGTTGGATGTGGGACAGCTCGGTTGGATGTCAGACAGCTCCTTTGGATGTGAGACAGCTCTGTTGGATGTGCGATAGCTCAGTTGGATGTGAGACAGCTCCGTTGGATGTGAGGCAGCTCCGTTGGATGTGAGACAGCTCCGTTGGATGTGGGACAGCTCCGTTGGATGTTAGACAGCTCCGTTGGATGTGAGACAGCTCCGTTGGATGTGAGACAGCTCTGTTGAATGTGAGACATCTCTGTTGGATGTGAGATAGCTCCGTTGGATGTCAGACAGCTTTAGCAGATGCGAAACAGCTCGGTTGGATGTGGGACAGCTCGGTTGGATGTCAGACAGCTCCGTTGGATGTCAGACAACTCCAGCAGATGTGGGACAGCTCCGTTGGATGTGGGACAGCTCCGTTGGATGTCAGACAGCACTGTTGAATGTGAGAAAGCTCTGTCGCATGTGAGACAGCTCTTTCGGATGTCAGACAGCTCCGTTGGATGTCAGACAGCTCCGTTGGATGTCAGACAGCTCCGTTGGATGTGAGACAGCTCCGTTGGATGTGAGACAGCTCCATTGGATGTGAGACAGCTCCGTTGAATGTGAGTCAGCTTCGTTGGATGTGAGACAGCTCCGTTGGATGTGGAACAGCTCCGTTGAATGTGGGACAGCTCTGATGGATGTGAGACAGATCCATTGGTGGGACAGCTCCGCTGGATGTGAGACAGCTCCGTTGGATGTGACTGAGACAGCTCCAGCAGATGTGAGACAGCTCGGTTGGATGTGGGACAGCTCCATTGGATGTGAGACAGCACTGTTGGATGTGGGACAGCTCCAGTAGATGTGAGACAGCTCGGTCGGATGTGAGACAGCTCCTTTGGATGTGAGACAGCTCCGTTGGATGTAGGACATCTCCGTTGGATGTGAGACAGCTCCGTTGGATGTGGGACAGCTCCGTTGGATGTGAGACAGCTTCGTTGGATGTGAGACAGCTCCGTTGCATGTGAGACAGCTCCGTTGGATGTGACTGAGACAGCTCTAGCAGATGTGAGACAGCTCTGTTGGATGTGGGACAGCTCCAGCAGATGTGAGACAGCTCTGATGGATGTGAGACAGCTCCGATGGATGACAGCTCCGTTGGATGGGAGACAGCTCCTTTGGATGTGGGACAGCTCCAGCAGATGTGAGACAGCTCGGTCAGGTGTGAGACAGCTCTGTTGGATGGGGACAGGCCCGTTGGATGTGGGACAGCTCTGTTGGATGTGGGACAGCTCTGTTGGATGTGGGACAGCTCCGTTGGATGTGGGACAGCTCTGTTGGATGTGAGACAGATCCGTTGGATGTGGGACAGCTCTGCTGGATGTGAGACAGCTCCGTTGGATGTGACTGAGACAGCTCCAGCAGATGTGAGACAGCTCTGTTGGATGTGGGACTGCTCCAGCAGATGTGAGACAGCTCTGATGGATGTGGGACAGCTCTGTTGGATGTGGGACAGCTCCATTGGATGTGAGACAGCTCCGTTGGATGTGGGACAGCTCCAGCAGATGTAAGACAGCTCGGTCGGATGTGAGACAGCTCCTTTGGATGTGAGACAGCTCCGTTGGATGTCAGACAGCTCCGTTGGATGTCAGACAGCTCGGTTGGATGTCAGACAGCTCAGCTGGATGTGAGCCAGCTCGGTTGGATGTGAGACAGCTCGGTTGCATGTGAGACAGCTCCGTTGCATGTGAGACAGCTCCGTTGCATGTGAGACAGCTCCGTTGGATGTGAGAAAGCTCCGTTGCATGTGAGTCAGCTCTGTTGGATGTGAGACAGCTCTGTTGGATGTCAGACACCTCGGTTGGATGTGAGACAGCTTTGTTGGATGTGAGACAGCTCGGTTGGATGTGAGACAGCTCTGTTGGAATGGCAGACAGCCCTGTTGGATGTCAGACAGCTCTGTTGGATGTCAGACATCTCCAGCAGATGTGAGACTGCTCCGTTGGATGTGGGACAGCTCCGCTGGGTGTCAGACAGCTGCGTCGGATGTGAGACTGCTCTTTCGGATGTCAGACAGCTCCAGCAGATGTGAGACAGCTCTGTTGGATGTCAGACAGCTCGGTTGGATGTGAGACAGCTCTGTTGGATGTCAGACAGCTCGGTTGGATGTGAGACAGCTCTGTTGGATGTCAGACAGCCCTGTTGGATGTCAAACAGCTCTGTTGGATGTCAGACAGCTCCAGCAGATGTCAGACAGCTCCGTTGGATGTGGGACAGCTCTGCTGGATGTCAGACAGCTCCGTCAGATGTGAGACAGCTCTTTCGATGTCAGACAGCTCCAGCAGATGTGAGACAGCTCTGTTGGATGTCAGACAGCTCGGTTGGATGTCAGGTAGCTCGGTTGGATGTCAGACAGCTCCAGCAGATGTGAGACAGCTCTGTTGGATGTGGGACAGCTCCTCTGGATGTCAGCCAGCTCCGTTGGATGTGAGACAGCTCCGTCGGATGTGAGACAACTCTTTTGGATGTCAGACAGCTCCAGCAGATGTGAGACAGCCATGTCTGTGATTGCTTTTAAATAAAGCAGTTTTTTTTAAACACAGCCTGTTTTGCTTATAAGAAAAGGGGGTGTGGTTCAAAAACAAAAAATGAAAAGTTTAATTTTCATTTTTTTAGAGTAGGCAGTGGTCCATGGGCCCACTGCCTGTTCTTAAAAATATCTCGTTAAACATTCTTAAAGGGGATGGGGTGAAAAAAAACTCCGCCAACCTACGTGGAGTTCAGCGAGCGGCAGAGTGGGTTACCTCACGCCGTTCACACTGATTTTTAGCACCGGGTGTTTGTCCCTCACTGTAAAATCAGCGCGATTGGCATCTCGCACAGTGCAAGAGGGCGCTGCTTCCTTCTGCCGCTCAAGTAGAAGTTTTACACGAGCGGCAGCTGCCTCAACGCGAACGGAAGGTTTCTCAACGCGAGCCGTAGCGACCATTCGCGACCGCCCGCGTTGAGAAATCTCGCAGGGAAGTGGTCTAGCATTGAATTTTCCTTTCTCACCAACTTACCATTGGTGAGCACGAGCAAGGAAAAAACTCCGCTCCAAGTTTTTCAGAACTCCGCCAGCGTTCGGAGTTTGAAAAACTCCACAAACTCTGCGAACGGATCGGAGTTCACCGCCCAGGCTTAATTAATATATATATATATATATATATATATATATATATATATATCTGTATTTAAATGTTGTGCATTCTTTGTATCAGATATAAATTAACTGCCACCTTTAGAATGTGCTGTACAAAAACAATATAAACATTCTGATGGGTCTCTATGTTTCCTTTTTTCACCTCCCCTCTCCTCTACCCCCCACTCCTCTTCAGCCTGTCACTGCTCCCCGCTGGGCTCTGTCTCCCCTCAGTGCTACGAGAATGGCACGTGCACCTGCAGGCGTGGCTTTGTGGGCTACAAGTGTGACCAGTGCCAGCAGAACTTCTTCTACAGCCCAGAGAGAGCGGACTGCGAGGAGTGTCCCACCTGCTACTCACTGGTGAAAGAGGAGGTAGGATGTGCCATTGGGGCATCTGGGAGAGGGGGGTTCTTCTGGACAAAGGACTTCACCTATGCTCTCAAATAAAGGGTCTCTGACCATAGACCTCTTTCAGCAGCAGCTTTTCATGATGCCGGTTCCTCCTGCTCCTAATTCATTGTCCACTACTTTGTGTTTTTATGGTACTCCCCTACTCCAGGCTGTAAGGTGGTTGAGCCCTCTTTTATCAGACTTCTTGCTATGCTGTCTTAAAGCTCTCTCTGCCAGGCTCTCACTGACCCTCTGGGCACTCACTCGCATCTTCTCTCTCAGAGTGTTCCATCTCAGTCAGTCCATGCCAAGTTACCCTCTCTTGGCAAGATCCATGCCCAGCTGTCCTCTCTGGGCGAACTCCATGCCAAGCTGCCCGTCTGCTCTGGGCGAGCTCCATGCCAAGCTGCCCTCTCCAGCCAAGCTCCATGCCAAGTTGCCCACTCTGGGAAGCTCCATGCAAGAATCGACCTCCGTGACATCCACGCCATGCCCTTCCCACAGCTCTCTGCCAGCCACCTGTAGGCTAGGATCCTTCTCAGACACCTCAGTGCCACTCTGCCAGGGGTGTAGGAGACACTAAATTTCTGGGGGTGACAGGGACAACCTTGTGGAATTTCCAGTGACCCTACACAAATCCTGTTGTGTGAGAACCGCACGCCCTGTTAAACAAATACAATCGCATAGTTTTGCAGTGAAATATGAAGAAAGGCAGGCATGTAGTCACCTTTGCAAGTTTGCTTTATTGTTATTTACATTCACAAAGTAATTAGATCAAATGTGAAAAAAACATATGTATGAATCTTGCATCTTCATGCACCAAGCAAACAAAAGGGGGGACAAAAGAAAGGAAGAATAAACTAAATGCGCTTAGCGACATTCCTGAATCTCAAAATGCAATTGGACTAATTAGAAATTGTATTTTCTTGCTGCAGGCATCTATAATAAAATTATGAACTTTAATTTGAAAAGCCAAATAATTTCTTGCGCTGTTCAGTGTGGAGGAAAAATTATTTCGCTAATGTCTGTAGGTCAACTGAGTCCACCATCTCTTTATGTATGTTGCATATAGCAACATGATTCAGTCTTTTCTGGGACATAGTTGATCTTAGCCAAGATTTCAGTCGGTTTAGACCACTGAAGCTTCTTTCAGCCTCACAAGTATCAATCAATCGTGAAAGAGGTGTGGCACAGCGGCCAGGGCGGCTGACTCCAGAGCGCGGAACTCACGGTTCAATCGCCAGCGACGGTGGCAGATCAGCTCAGCATCATTTGACTCTGAGCAATAGCTCACTTAATCTCCCCGACGGCCCCCAGCACCTTGAGACCCTTAGGGGTGATTAGTTTGCGCTTTACAAATATCGGGTTATTATTATCAATCAGGGGTTTGTAAAGCACGACTATTCACCCGTGAGGGTCTCAAGATACCGGAAGAACCTAAACAATCTGTAGTAGCTTCTCAACCTGTGAAAAGAAAGCTCTGTCTCTTGGAAGCATTTTTCAGAGTTTGTCTTCCAGTTCTGGGTTCTGGAGAATACTTAAACATACTTGATAATATAGTTAATTGAGCAGAGAGCAGCAAAGGGTCAAATTCTTTGTACTGAGCAAGAGAGTCAATGCCGTTGGGCTCTGGTATGCAAATGAAATGCAATTGTTAAGTTTTGAAACACCAGTAGTATATATCAGTATCTACCATGCACTCTGTCCAGTACGTACCCACTGCCACAGGCCTTGTCCACAGGCCATGTTCTAGCCCTGGAACTAGAATATTTGGCATCTAATCTCAGCTTTACCATTTCACTTAAATATGATGGACATGAACACTGTGACTAGAATGACGTTTCTCTGGGAAAAGAAGCATCTTGGCCTTGCCATAGGAATTACTGACAGTCCAGTTGTGGTCTAGTGGACTAGTTGGAAATGTGAACCAAGAGACACGTTTCTTTAGTCCCGGCCTCCCACTTGGTCCAACTGTGTGCTCTTGGACATTCACATTTCTGAACTTATTCCTTTTTGGAAAGAGTCAAAGTATTTTGATTCAATGTAAAAACTATTAGCAAGCAAATGATTACAAAGTAGGCTGAATATTACTTGGGAGGGGAGAAGTACCCAGTCGTATGGTATATTCACCTAAATGCAATATAGTGGTAAATGTATAGCCAGAGCCACTGGAATTATGCGATTGTGGGCCATGGTGTTTTTCTGTATCATTATGGATTTGCCACTTAAACTATAATCTGCTGCATAATCTACAAATTCTAACCCCCAAAAAATTGTTCTAGCTCTAACCGCTCAAAAGTTGCTAAAAACGCAGCAACACACGTTGCTGTGCAGTGAAAGGCCGTTTTCAAAGGTTGACTGGCCATCTTTTTGTTACTTATTGCTATATTTGGGTGTGAAACTTGTACAAATGAGGGGCACTCTGCTCGGACAGTGTTAACAAGTGTAAAAATGAGAAACAAATGAGAAACAAAGTAATACTATCACAAAATGTGCTGCACTATGGCGCACAATTTGTCTTTTCTTGCTGCATAATTTAGTTGCCCAATGTGTAGCCTTTGCACCAAATAGCGGTGCGCTGCAGTCTTGGCTTTACTAATTTAACCAACTGTTTGATCCTGGGCAAATAATATTTTCCCTGTGCCTTGTCTACTTAGTTGACAACGTGACAGCACTTTGAAACAGCCTTAATGGAAGAAATAGACACCGAGGCCATACTCCCAGGACTGGTCCTGAACATGGGTCGGATTCAGTCATTCAAGGCTGTTTGCATCCCAGTAGCTGAAGGTTTTCCTGAAGATGCTCTTTGCAGGACCCCTCCTGTGCTGCAGCGCCTCCCTTCGAGCCCACAAGCATCTCTTTCATAGGTCATCAAGGGTTAAAAGAGAGTTGCTTGTCCTTTGTACTTTGAAAGGGTCAAAAAGTGCGGGACTGTGCGTGTCCTGAAGTGCCTTTGTGTGGGTGTTGGAAACGGGGTCACCGAGTCCGGCACGGTAGCATGGCGCAAAGCGGGGAAGGCACGCGAAGGCAATGTGTAAGGCAGTTGTGCAGCACACTCTTACTTTGACTCAGAAATGCGAAGCAATAACATGACCCCACACCAGGCTTGCGTAATTAAAATCAAGATCTTTTATAGAAATCAAGGTTGCATCAGATGAGGCAGATTACTTCAGCTTTACATTAAAAATCATTGCGTTACTCAACTGGTGCGCATTCTTATTAAAGCATCATCAACATTGTAGGCCACCAAAAGGCCGCAGGAATCATCTCCTAAACACAGCACCAATAATGATCACAAGGTGCATTAATAACACTTGGGCTTAAACATGCAATTCACCTGCAGGAGTATTCAATTACTTACAAAGGCCATCTCAATACATTTTAATATGGGCCTGCATTAATCTAGGCGCACCCACACTTAGTAGGGGGCGTCGCAACTCCGGTACACCTGCAACATAAAACCCTTCAACTTAATTCAATTAATCATCTTCACATTAGGCGAAGACGGTTCCATCTAGGCATAGGCATCAGGCCTAAACAGTGGTTAAAACAGGCATAATGATTAGGCGCAATTCCTGTAAGCACTTTCACCTCCTGTATATTAATCCTCCCACCTGGGGCACCTTCCCCTCATTCAGGGACTTGATGTAGGCCATGAATACAGTGGCCTCTCCGGCGCTAGTTCCTCGCAAGAGGGTAAAGTTCTAGGGCCCCAGCTCAGCTGGTGTACAGGGCCCGTTTCACCTGAAGGGGGCGCTGTCAGCGCGATCTCCTGGAGGCTCCTGCCCTGCCCACTCCACCCAGGACAGCGCACAGGGGAAGCGTCTTCGTTCGGGGGCCTCCTTAATAGCAGGGATTCTCCCCCCAGTCGTCCCAGGCTCACCTGACTGTCCCGCTACTAATTGTCAGGGCTGGATGGGGGCCGGGCGCCTCTCCTCCGGCCAGCCCGCTTCTATCGACACAAGGGCCCAGACCGGGGGAGGCGGCCCGCGCTCCCAGACTCTCTCGTCCTCGTTGCGGTCCGGTAGGGTTCTCGGGGGCTCCCGCTGGCAGTGGAGCCCCTCCGGCGTGGTCCTTTCCGGGGCTCCGGCGGCGTCCAATGGCGTCGTGGCTTCTTTGGGGGTGGGGCCCCTGACGCGGCTTGTGCTCGCGTTGCCGGGCAACGCCTCCCGCTTCCTTCTCCGGCCCAGCGCGGCCTTCACTTTGCCTCAGCGCCCGGGCGGCAGCGGTGACGGGGGTGATTCGGGGGCTCCCGCTGGCAGTGGAGCCCCTCCGGCGCGATTACCTCCCGGTGCCCACGGCACGGGCAGCACGTCGTCGCCCCTACCACGGGGTACAGGTACCAGGGCCACAGCGGTGGCGTCGGGGATCGTGTAGTGCCTTCTCTCGGGGTGCTGGAGGCCGCGGCCTTGATCTTGGGCAGCCGCGCGTCCTCACAGGCGGCGCTTCCTCACAGGCGGCGTTTCCTCACAGGCGGCGTTTCCCTTAACCCCCGCGCTTCTCCACACGCAGCGCTCACCACAGGGCAGAGAGTTGGCCCTTAGCACTCAAGAGGGGTGAAGGTCCAGGGCTTCTGGACAGCCCAGCGCTAGAGGAGGGCAGCGCTTGCAGTAGGACACACAGGGTGGGGGTCCAGCGCTTGTAGGGGGGAATCAGGCAGTCTGACCCCCGGCGCTTCTGGAGGGCACAGCGTCCCGCGCGTTACCTGGGGGTCCCCAGTTGAATGTTCAGCTTGTGGTGACTGGATGGCAGTCGCTTGGTTCCAGTTACTTGGTTTCAGATACTTGTCATGAGTTTCTTGTCAGAAGTGGCTTATTATGAGTTCTTTGTCAAAAGTTTCTTGTCAGAAGTTCCTTCTTCCGAGGGGGGGGGGTGAGTTGGTGGTTCTGGGAGTGCTTGATGTTCCTCCCAGCACGCTGAAGGTGGTTCCCTGGGTCCCCTCACACTGGGCAAGGTCAGTGGGTGGTGGCGTTCCTCAGCTATCTTACTACAGCAGGACCTCAGCCCTGTCAGCAGCAGTAGTGTAGGTCTCCCCCCTAGGCCCTAAAGCCTGTACTCCGGCAGAGGTTCTCCCAGGATCAGTGGTGCTCCAACCTAACTGACTAAAAAGTTTTCCCTCCAAGCCTCTTATACCCCTAGGTCAGGTGACCCTCCTAAAGGCGGCAAAATATAACTCCTCCCACAGCCCGGAAGGTTCTGGAACCTTCCGCCTATCTAGCTATGTGGCCCAGAGGCGGGGACGGGATGGATACTGTATCCCTATGTCCCAGCCTGACCCTGGCTACTAGTGTGTATGCGTGTGAGGCCCCTCTGCAGTAGCAGGGGCCTGTGGCAGCCATCTTTAGTGAGAGAGCACCTGCACCTCAGCACTGGCCAGCAGTGGCAAGGCGCCCGGAGACCTAGGTCCAGTAAAAATATGGTGGCAAAAATGAGGCGCAAAAGGGAAAAAACAGGGCAAGACCACCTAGGGCTGACAGGTCTAACACGCGTCCCCCCCAGCCGAAAGGGAGAGCTTCCCAACCTCTAGGGAGTTCTCGTCGCTAAGGCGGAAAAACCGGGAGAGACCGTCAGCGTTGGCGTGGTCTACACCGGGTCGATGTTCCACCCGAAAGTCCATCCCCTGGAGGGAAATGGACCACCTCAACAATTTGGGGTTTTCGCCTCTCATCTGCATGAGCCAGCGAAGGGGTCTGTGGTCGGTCTGGATCAGGAAGTGACAACCAAAAAGGTATGGCCTCAACTTCTTTACAGCCCAAACCACGGCAAAGGCTTCTCGTTCGATGGTACTCCACCGCTGTTCCCGGGGAGTAGTCTTCGGGAAATGAAGGCCACTGGCTGGTCTTGGCCATCGTCATTCAGCTGCGAGAGCACAGCTCCTATGCCATGCTCAGAAGCGTCTGTCTGCACGATAAATTCCCGTCCAAAGTCTGGAGTCCTGAGCACCGGTGCGGTGCACATGGCACGTTTAAGGGTCTCAAAGGCTTCCTGGCAGGCAGCCGTCCAGATGACTCTGCGTGGCTGCTGCTTTGAAGTCAATTCCGTCAATGGGCCCACGATGGTTCCATATCCCTTGACGAACCGGCGGTAGTATCCCGTGAGGCCGAGAAAAGCTCGGACCTCTGTTTGGGTCTTGGGGGCTCCCAGGCCAAGATGGTCTCAATCTTGGCTTGGAGGGGTTGCACCTTACCTCCGCCCACCAGATGTCCCAGGTACACGACAGATCCCTGTCCAATCTGGCACTTGCTGGCCTTGATGGTTAGACCAGCCTGTTGCAAAGCCTGTAGCACCTCCTGGAGATGCTCCAGATGGTCCTCCCAGCTGCTACTGAAGACAGCTATGTCATCCAGGTAGGCAGCAGAGAAGGCCTCTAGGCCAGACAGCACCTGGTTCACCAACCGCTGGAAAGTGGCTGGAGCATTTTTCAACCCGAAGGGCATCACCCGAAATTGAAAGTGGCCCTCGGGGGTGGAGAACGGAGTCTTCTCCCTTGCTCCTTCCGCCATGGCAATCTGCCAATAGCCTGACGTTAAATCAATGGTACTCAGATACCGGGCTGCTCCCAGCCGGTCAATGAGCTCATCCGCCCGAGGGATCGGGTGAGCGTCGGTCTTGGTGACTGAGTTGAGTCCACGGTAATCCACACAGAACCGAAGTTCTGGTGTGGTGCCCGGTGGGGCCGCTTTTGGCACCAACACCACCGGACTAGCCCAAGGGCTACTGGAAGGCTCAATCACCCCCAGTTCTAGCATCTTGGTAACCTCACCCTGAATACTAGCCTTGACCTTATCGGACAGCCGGGAAGACTTGTTTTTTACTGGCGGACTGTCCCCTGTGTCCACATCATGGATACACAGGTGCGTGATTCCAGGCGTGAGGGAGAACAACGAGGCGTACTGCCCCAAGACCTGGCGGCAGTCCCTCTGTTGCTCCGGGGTTAAGGATGGGGCGAGGACCACTCCCTCTACCGAACCATCCTTCTCATGGGCCGCCAGAAGGTCTGGCAGAGGCTCACTCTCCTCCTCCTCACTTCCATCTGTTATCATCAGGAGAGTGAGCTCGGAACGCTCCTGGTGTGGCTTCAGGCGGTTGACGTGGAACACCCTGTGGGGTTGACGGGGGGTCTTCATATCGACGACATAAGTGGTCTGGCCTTTCCTTTCCAAGATCTCAAACGGTCCAGTCCACCTGTCCTGGAGGGCGCTAAGCTCTCCTGGCTCCATGACCCACACCTTCTGTCCAGCGTCTAACTCTACCGTCCGCGCGTTCCGGTCATACCATTGCTTCATGACGGCCTGACTTGCCTCTAGGTTGTCCGAAGCCTCCTCCCACAGCTTGGCCACTTGGCTGCGGAACGCCAGCATATAGCTGACCACATCACGGGGAAGCTTCGAGGAAGACTTCTCCCACCCCTCCTTGACAAGACTGAGGGGCCCCCGAACGGGGTGGTCATAGAGCAGCTCAAAGGGGCTGAAACCGACCCCCTTCTGCGGCACCTCTCGGTAGGAGAAGAGCAGACAGGGTAAGAGGACGTCCCACTTCCTTCTCAAGTCCTCGGGTAGGCTCCGGATCATCCCCTTCAAGGTTTTGTTAAAGCGCTCCACGAGCCCGTTCGTCTGGGGGTGGTAAGGGGTGGAGAACCGGTAGGTCACTCCACACTCCTTCCACATGGCCTGCATATAGGCCGACATGAAGTTCGTGCCCCTATCTGACACCACGACCTTGGGGAATCCCACTCGGGTAAAAATCCCCATCAGGGCCCGCGCCACCACCGGTGCTGTGATGGTCCTCAGAGGGATTGCCTCTGGGTACCGGGTGGCATGGTCTACCAGCACCAAAATGAACCTATGTCCCGCAGAAGTCGGCGGGTCCAATGGCCCGACAATGTCAATCCCTACCCGCTCAAAAGGGGTATCGACAACTGGGAGAGGTTCTAGAGGGACCTTTACTTTAGTCCCCGTCTTGCCGCTCGCTTGGCAAGTGGTGCAAGTCTTGCAAAAAGTGTCAGAAGTGACGCGCATCCTGGGCCAGTAAAAATGTGGGACTAGACGCGCAAACGTCTTGTCCTGGCCCAGGTGTCCTGCTAGTGGTATCTCATGTGCCAACTCTAGCAGAAAGGCTCGGTAGCATTGGAGGACCACCACGGCCCTTGATGACCCATGCACCGGAGCCTTAGGCTCACTGTAGAGGAGACCATCCTCCCAGTAGACATGGTAATTACCAGTCTCGTTTCCAGCTGCTTGGGCTTCGGCCTGTTGCCGCATGCCTTCAAGCGTAGGGCACTCCTTCTGCGCCCGGCAAAATTCCTCCCGGGTGGGCCCTCCTTCCACCTGCCACTCTGCAGGGGTCGGCAGGTCCCCCACGGGAAAACCAACCACCTCAGCGGACTCCGGGGTCACCTCTGCAGGCTCCCCATCCATCTCACCGGGTGTCTCCTCCTGGACATTTCCTCGTCCAGCAGTGGGCTGGGCCATTATTTCAGGCTCCAACCCGGGCTGAGTTCCTTGTCGGGCAGCCATGGATCGCGTGACAACGCAAGCCATTCCTGGTAATCCCAACATCTCAGCATGGGCATTGAACTCTACCTCCCTCCAGGCAGTATGTTCCAAGTCGTTACCCAGCAGACAGTCAACTGGCATGGCAGGGCTCACCGCAACCTTCATCAGACCTGATACTCCTCCCCACTCAAAGGGAACTTGGGCCACGGGGTAATGACCCAGGCTATTATCAGCCATAACAACCGGGTGGAATTCCTCAGGAATCACCTGCTCTGGGGACACCAGCTGACGTCTCACCATCGTCATGCTGGCACCTGTGTCCCTCAGAGCCTCCACCTCCTCCCCGTTCACCAGGACCCTCTGCCGATACTTGGCAGTGTTCGCGGGTACCTGAACCCGTGGGATGATCTCTCTATCCCCCAGGGAAACTAAGGTCAAGCCTGTCCACTCACCTCCCCTACCTAGGGACAACTCCTCCCCAAGCGCTACACTGGCCACCCCGGGGCTCTTACCTCCTGTGGGGGCTGGGGTTCTCTTGCGACACTGGGGATCCCCCTTATAATGTCCAACCTCCCCGCACTCGTAGCACCGGACAGTTCTGGGCTGCTGACTCCTGTCAGGGTAAGTGGGTTTCTGGAATCCAGATTGGGATGGGGAACCTACCCCTCTCCCAGGCGGTCTATTTTGGGGGCCTTTAAAGAACTCCCTCTTTTTATCTCCCCTCTTTCTTCTGGGGGAACCCCTGTCCACCTTTCGGGGGTCCGCCCCGGCTCCCTTGTGGGACACCCGAGTGCTGACCCACGTGTCTGCCTCCTCTGCAAGCTCCCGCGGATTGGTCAGCTTGCGGTCCACCAAGTACTGGCGCAGCTCCGGAAAACATTTTTCTAAGAGGTGCTCTCTCAAGAACAGGTCGTACAGCCCTTTGTAATCATCAACATTGCTGCCACGCACCCAACCCTCCAATGCCTTCCGGGCATAATCAAAAAAATCCACCCAGTTTTGTGTGTGGAGCTTGTGGCTGTTGCGGAACTTTTGGCGGTACTTCTCTGGGGTGAGGCCAAACTTCTTAAGCAGGGCCTCCTTCATGATAGGGTAGTTGGTCTGATCCCCCTTATCCAAGGTTAAAAGTGTGTCCCTTACTGGTGGAGGTATGT
Source organism: Calotriton arnoldi (assembly GCA_963921515.1). Lineage (NCBI taxonomy): Eukaryota > Metazoa > Chordata > Amphibia > Caudata > Salamandridae > Calotriton > Calotriton arnoldi. Next base: position 221,946 of record CAWUFW010013220.1, read on the forward strand.
ACCTGTAGAGACCTCCCCCCCAGTAGCTCTCAGGAACTCTATGGGCCACCAAAGCTACCTCGTACGCCGCCAACCACTTATCGATGTCATCTCCTACACTAAAGCTGGCTATCACCTCCCTGGGTAGATAAAATTTGGGCTCCTGTGGAACCCCAGCAGGTACGCTGCCACCATTCATTTTGCCTTCCATCTCCATCTGCAAGGTCCGGAGCTCTAACTCCTTCAGGCTAAGCTCATGTACAAGCTTCCTTTCCTCCATGGCTTTTTCCATCCTAGCAAGTTCTAATGTTAATTGCCTTTGCTCCCTTCTGTCCTCCAATTCCTCTGGTGACAAACTTCCCCCTGACGCACTACTGCCTGCCCTGGAACGTCTTCCTGGCAACACATTCTCGCTAACATCCATGTGCAGTAGGTCCAGTTCTCCTGGGTTGTCTGCCTCCCCCTGCTCCTCGTCCCCCCTTCCCTCCGGGTGGGCCATTACCCATGCCCTCAAAGCTTTCTGAAGCACCTCCTTTCTGGCGCCTCGCTTGACGGCCACCCCCCTCTTTAGGCAGAACTCCTTGAGCTGTGTCACTGTATACCTTTCTAGGTTGGCTAACTCAAACTCCATCCTCCTAGGTGGGGTCCCAGACAATTTAAGGAAGGGGTTCTAAACTGTAGGTAACAGGTCTATCACAGGAATGTACACAGTCGGCAATTACCATAGAATTCCTAGCACTCTTATTACAATAGGTGTCTAATTGCGGCGCACACTGAGTCACTGTAGGGTGCTGCACAAGCACCAGTCCTTATCCCACCGCTGAACACCAAATGTTGGAAACGGGGTCACCGAGTCCGGCACGGTAGCATGGCGCAAAGCGGGGAAGGCACGCGAAGGCAATGTGTAAGGCAGTTGTGCAGCACACTCTTACTTTGACTCAGAAATGCGGACGCAATAACATGATCCCACACCAGGCTTGCGTAATTAAAATCAAGATCTTTTATAGAAATCAAGGTTGCATCAGATGAGGCAGATTACTTCAGCTTTACATTAAAAATCATTGCGTTACTCAACTGGTGCGCATTCTTATTAAAGCATCATCAACATTGTAGGCCACCAAAAGGCCGCAGGAATCATCTCCTAAACACAGCACCAATAATGATCACAAGGTGCATTAATAACACTTGGGCTTAAACATGCAATTCACCAGCAGGAGTATTCAATTACTTACAAAGGCCATCTCAATACATTTTAATATGGGCCTGCATTAATCTAGGCGAACCCACACTTAGTAGGGGCGTCGCAACTCCGGTACACCTGCAACATAAAACCCTTCAACTTAATTCAATTAATCATCTTCACATTAGGCGAAGACGGTTCCATCTAGGCATAGGCATCAGGCCTAAACAGTGGTTAAAACAGGCATAATGATTAGGCACAATTTCTGTAAGCACTTTCACCTCCTGTATATTAATCCTCCCACCTGGGGCACCTTCCCCTCATTCAGGGACTTGATGTAGGCCATGAATACAGTGGCCTCTCCGGCGCTAGTTCCTCGCAAGAGGGTAAAGTTCTAGGGCCCCAGCTCAGCTGGTGTACGGGGCCCGTTTCACCTGAAGGGGGCGCTGTCAGCGCGATCTCCTGGAGGCTCCTGCCCTGCCCACTCCACCCAGGACAGCGCACAGGGGAAGCGTCTTCGTTCGGGGGCCTCCTTAATAGCAGGGATTCTCCCCCCAGTCGTCCCAGGCTCACCTGACTGTCCCGCTACTACTTGTCAGGCCTGGATGGGGGCCGGGCGCCTCTCCTCCGGCCAGCCCGCTTCTATCGACACAAGGGCCCAGACCGGGGGAGGCGGCCTGCGCTCCCAGACTCTCTCGTCCTCGTTGCGGTCCAGTAGGGTTCTCGGGGGCTCCCGCTGGCAGTGGAGCCCCTCCGGCGTGGTCCTTTCCGGGGCTCCGGCAGCGTCCAATGGCGTTGCGGCTTCTTTGGGGGCGGGGCCCCTGACGCGGCTTGTGCTCGCGTTGCCGGGCAACGCCTCCCGCCTCCTTCTCCGGCCCAGCGCAACCTTCACTTTGCCTCAGCGCCCGGGCGGCAGCGGTGACGGGGGTGATTCGGGGGCTCCCGCTGGCAGTGGAGCCCCTCCGGCGCAATTACCTCCTGGTGCCCACGGCGCGGGCAGCACGTCGTCGCCCCTACCACGGGGTACAGGTACCAGGGCCACAGCGGTGGCGTCGGGGATCGTGTAGTGCCTTCTCTCGGGGCCCTGGAGGCCGCGGCCTTGATCTTGGGCAGCCGCGCGTCCTCACAGGCGGCGCTTCCTCACAGGCGGCGTTTCCTCACAGGCGGCGTTTCCCTTAACCCCGCGCTTCTCCACACGCAGCGCTCACCACAGGGCAGAGAGTTGGCCCTTAGCACTCAAGAGGGGTGAAGGTCCAGGGCTTCTGGACAGCCCAGCGCTAGAGGAGGGCAGCGCTTGCAGTAGGACACACAGGGTGGGGGTCCAGCGCTTGTAGGGGGAATCAGGCAGTCTGACCCCCGGCGCTTCTGGAGGGCACAGCGTCCCGCGCGTTACCTGGGGGTCCCCAGTTGAATGTTCAGCTTGTGGTGACTGGATGGCAGTCGCTTGGTTCCAGTTACTTGGTTTCAGATACTTGTCATGAGTTTCTTGTCAGAAGTGGCTTATTATGAGTTCTTTGTCAAAAGTTTCTTGTCAGAAGTTCCTTCTTCTGAGGGGGGGGTGAGTTGGTGGTTCTGGGAGTGCTTGATGTTCCTCCCAGCACGCTGAAGGTGGTTCCCTGGGTCCCCTCACACTGGGCAAGGTCAGTGGGTGGTGGGCGTTCCTCAGCTATCTTACTACAGCAGGACCTCAGCCCTGTCAGCAGCAGTAGTGTAGGTCTCCCCCCTAGGCCCTAAAGCCTGTACTCCGGCAGAGGTTCTCCCAGGATCAGTGGTGCTCCAACCTAACTGACTAAAAAGTTTTCCCTCCAAGCCTCTTATACCCCTAGGTCAGGTGACCCTCCTAAAGGCGGCAAAATATAACTCCTCCCACAGCCCGGAAGGTTCTGGAACCTTCCGCCTATCTAGCTATGTGGCCCAGAGGCGGGGACGGGATGGATACTGTATCCCTATGTCCCAGCCTGACCCTGGCTACTAGTGTGTATGCGTGTGAGGCCCCTCTGCAGTAGCAGGGGCCTGTGGCAGCCATCTTGAGTGAGAGAGAGCACCTGCACCTCAGCACTGGCCAGCAGTGGCAAGGCGCCCGGAGACCTAGGTCCAGTAAAAATATGGTGGCAAAAATGAGGCGCAAAAGGGAAAAAACAGGGCAAGACCACCCTAGGGCTGACAGGTCTAACAGTGGGCAGCGCTGGACTGGATCCCAAATTACAGGCCACCCTACCCAGGGCCTGACCCTAGGCCTCGCTGCGCCACACCATCAGTGCTTAGCCCGGGAGGGGGGCCTTTCCTACCCTGAGCATCGCACCTATGGTGTAGCGCTGTGAGGCCCAATGGATGGGGAGTCCCTTCCCTTCCCTGTGGAGTCCCTCACCTGGGCCTCACAGTCATGTCCAGCACAGCGAGGCCCTATTCTTTGCAGAGCTACACAATGTAGAGTTCCTAGGCCTCGCATCGCCACACCATGGGTGCGAGGCCCAGGGCAGGGGGCCTGACAGTCATAGGGCCCCATGTTGGTCGGCTGGGCGCTGGGGCCCTGGGCAGCTGCCTATGCGTGGCGTCACCGTTGGGACTGTGCACAGAGTAGAGTCATGCATAGATAGAACCGGGGCATTAGCAAGGAGGAATCTCTGAGGAACCATTTTACTTCTGTCTCAACCTCAAGAGAGCAGGAAATAGAACTGCGCTCTGCGGATGCAGCATGTCAGCTGCGTCTGTAAATGGCATTGATAATTAGGCAACTACCAGGAAGGCAGAGAAAGAAGACTAGAAGCCCAGGGCCCGCAACCAACAAATGACCATTAATCATTAACAAACTTGGAACTTTTGGGTGAAAAGTTTGCTGGGCTCTCCATAGCTGGAGAGGGAGCGGCTCAGCGCTTGAAGAGAGATAAGGAGGCGTCTGGCTCAAGTCGGAAGGATGGACAGCCGCGCCAGGAATGGAATTTGTGACCTGCAGCTTATCGCACAACAGTATTGATGGAAATCACAAACCCCTATCAAAATGAGCACCTATGTTAAGAAGCGCTAAGGTGCCATACTGATTACAGAAGGCGCTATACAAATGTTGATGCCATAACAAAGAACAACAAATTGCAATTCTAAACAGCGCTTCATAACACCCTCTCTAGTTTCTAAGTGCTGTAAATACCAGGCCTTAACATTACCGTTTCGAAGGGTACTCAAAGTGCTGACCTCAGAATGGAGTCTCAGTTCGGTGTGCCTGTATGGGAACTTGAAACTTGCGGATGGGGGCAGGGGTTAACAGAGAACGTTAGCTTGATTGGGGTTGGGGGGGGGGGGGGGACGTTGTCGTGCAAATGGATAAAATGCTGACTTCAGAAGTTATTTTGACTGATTTATATGAAATTTTACAAGTCTGAAAACGTTAGCATTTTTGTATTACAGGAGCAAACTCCATCTGGAGAGATTGACGTCCTAAGAAATGTGCCATTAAGTATTTTTTTCTGCATACTCCCAATATTTATGTGCACGTGTCTGTGTGTGAGTCTGTGTGTTTATGCGTGTGTGTGTCTCTGAAAGTGTGTCTTGAGTGGTGATCAGTGCACACTATGGCGTTGTGTGGTGAGGATTCTCGCTACGTGAGTGGTGAAGCACCGGGGCAAATACTGTATTTTACCACCATCTCCTTTCTTTACTTCTTCAAATCTTCCTGCTGCCTTCAGGGCTCCATCTTCAAGGCGGCAGGTAGGGCAGGGCTGAGGAGGGGCGGATCAGACCGCAATCAACAAAGGACCTCTCTCCATTTGTCCTAAAAGTGCAGACTACAGGAAGCTGTGGCCACCAGGTGATAATTCCTGGAGGGTTGCAGCACAACAGAGGGTAGAGGGTGTGTGGCCTTTGTGACTATCAGGTTGGTCACAGGTAACTGGAGGCAGGTCACAGGTCAAGTGCAGGGCCATTATAGGGAGCACTTTCCTGCGCTAATGGCCCTGTGAATCACAGAAGGGAGACGGGAAATTGTTTTGTCACCTCGTCCCCCCACCCTTGTCCCCTGTGCCCCCCACTCCAAAATCTGATGGTGATATATCCCCGCGTCCCCCAAACTTCCTACGCCCATGCACTCCGCCTCTCCCTGACCCCTCTCACGGTTCTTTACTCCAGGTCAACAAGCTGAAGACAACGCTGGACGAGCTGGAGACGTGGTGGTCGGAGCCGGGGTGCACCATTTCAGCCTACGGGCATCACTGGGTCCAGAAGGACGCCCCCCGTGGGGATGCGGTCACAGGGAGACACCGGCTGCAAGGTGAGAACCGTGGCCAAGGGCAGGGAGATGGGGGCCGGGCCACCAGGAGCCCGGTGGCTGCACGGTCAGGCCTGCGGTCGGGGACGCAACAAGCAGGCTCAAGGGCAGCCTGGGGGTCCCCATCAAAAGGCGAGGAATGAGCCCCAAGGTCAGGAAGGCAAGGTCACTGGCAATGCAGCTGCAAAGTTAGAAAGGTGCCCATGAGCCAGGTAAGTGGGCAACAGGTCACCAGCTAGCCTGCCTGCCAGGCAACCAGCCAGCCCTTGAACAGGCTTCCTGGTGTATTACCATTTTACTGACTAGTCGGGGGCATTTATTGACCACTCGGATGGTCACTAGCATGGCTGCTCTTAGAGTCCAAGGGGCAGATTTACAAGCCCCTTGCGCCACTTTTGAGTCATTTTTAACATGGGAAAAGTGATGCAAAAGTGGCGCAAGGGGCTTGTAAATCTGCCCCCAAGTGTCCATAAGAGGGGGGGGCTCACTACCCTGCCGGTGCCTTTAATGGTTAATATTGTGTAATAATATACTGGATAGATGAGTCCTGGAGTGCTGTGATGAGTCCTGGATACACGTGTTGTATGTACGTGTGTGGATGTGGGGTGATGGACTCCCTGCCCCTAGAGCTGGGCTCACTCTGCTGGTTGGAGGGTGTGGGTGGGGGGGTGGGGGAGGGGAGGGGAGTGAAGGCATTGCATGTTGTTAGCTTCGAGGTCCCAGGCTGGACTCGGATGGCAGACACCTGCCCTACTCTCCCCTGTCACAGCATCCTTCCGTCCCTGGGAGGCGGGAGATACTCGGGGGAGGGGGCAGGGACAGAGACCGCAGACTCATCGGTCGTCTAACAACAATCAATACAGCGATGTCCAGCCAGTGCTTCTGCTTAAAATGGGAAATAAATGATCTTACGAAACAATCCTGTACGCAAAACGCAGAAGGCACTCATCACGTTAGACCGGCATCTTGTGTATATGGGTCACGGTGTAGCTGCTATTCCACTAGACAGAGTCAATTCAATAATGTGTGAATGGACGTTTGGCCCTCAGGAGGGAGGCTCAGGGAGAGCTATGCCTGGGGTGCCCCCCCCCCCCTTAAGCTGGCTGACTCCTGGAGTTGAATGCATTTAAGTTCAGATGGATAAGGTCCCCCTCCCTTCCGGAATGATAGTACCTAACTATGTACCTAAAATAGCCCTCCGTCAGCGCCTTTTCATGTATATGGCTCTTTGCCCAATTTTGTTTAATTAATTTGTTGTATATTAACTGTCTGAATGCCATGCTATTGAATAACTGCTCTTTGTCCTGTAATCTTTTGTGCACATGTAAAGCGCTCTGATAACTCCGGGTCGAGCCAGCGCTATATAAAACCTTTCAAATAAAATAAATAAATAAATAAATATGGGCCAGATGTACATACGCTTGTGTTTGCGATTACCTAATAGCGAATTTTTGCGATGTACTATAGTGTGTTTTACACTGTTTGCGATTCCCAGTTGGTCGCAAATAGACCTACCTCATTATTATTCATGAGGTAAGTCATAATTTGCAAACCATTGGTAATCACTAAAATCACAGGAACGGTGGGCTACAGGGGTCAGTAGACCACCATGTCTGTGATTGGATTTAAATAAAGCAATGGTTTTTTTTTTTCCAAAAGAAGCCCGTTTTCCTTAAAGCAAAATGGGGTGCGTTTCAAAAACAAAAATGAAAGTTTTTCTTTTCATTTTTTAAGAGTAGGCAGTGCTCTTAAAAAATGTTTTTACAAACATTCACAAAGGGGAAGGGGTTCCTTGGGGACTCCTTCCCGTTTGCGAATGGGTTACCACCAACTCGGAGTCGGACCGCATTTTGGTTGCAAAACATTCTCACATACCACTGTGATTCGGTATTAGGAAGGGACGCCCTAAACACACCCCTTCCTAAAACCGAATTGCAAACCCATTTTGCGATTCGGTAATAGGTTACTGAATTGCAAAATAGGGTTCTGTACATTCAAAAAGAGTTTTTTGCGGATTCTGAAAATCGGGCCTTTTGCGACATCAAAAAAGCTATGTACATCTGGACCTTTGTCCTTAAGATGTTGACCTGCAGGCCAGGCCTGCACCTGTCAGTGATCAGTGGGCAGTGCCAGCCAGGGCGGTGCACTCCTCTCACTTCCACCCAGCGGAAGTCGTTTGCTCTCTGCCGCGGCCCAGCCAACATGACTGAGGCTACAGTGTGTGCGCATGCTCAGTCAGGTGAGCGTCACGGCACCAGTAACTGTGCACAAGAAGCGTTTTCGTGGTCTGGCGGGCCCTGCTTCTTTGGATCTCCCTAGGGCCCAGGCTGCCCATCCAAACAAAGCCAAGGAGCCCACCGGGACTCAGTGGGGATGTTCTAGCGCTGGTCGTTGTCCTCTTCCAGTGAGTGGGGGCGCCTTTTTCTTGGCCACTGGTCACTTATTTGAGCCTGCTGAATGCAGGTGTCAGGCTGTCAGCACCTCCCACTTCTAGGCACTAGCTTACCTCAGCGGTATAGCCCCAAAAATATTTAGGAAGGCCCCCCAGTCATAGACGCTTGAACAGGTCAGGCTGGGACCCTTGGGTCTCAGTGTCGCCCTCTCACCTTCTCCACTGTCTCTCTTCTGAGCAGTGTCTCCCTCATGTAAGGGCTCCTTCAATGCTGCTCACAGAGGAGTCGGCCAACTCCTTCCTTCAAGACGGGCCCCCCAGGCAGCTTCTCCAGGCAGACGGTAGAGCCACCCAGATTACTGGTCTAGAACCTGCGAGGGGTGGTCTACAGTGGATACCCCAACGCTGGAGCACTAAAGAGTTCCCCGATCACCACTGGTGTGGGACCCAGGCTGCTTGGCACACCGGCTGGAAGATTCTGCCATCTTTATACTGAGGTTACAGGCAGCATTGGTATATTCCAACACTCAGCTCTGGGACCGGTTTCAGGCAGTTCCTTTCCAGTTCCTCACATCCAGGTTCAGCCATGGTCTTTGCCTTCAGGTGTGAGCAGGAGGGTGGTGTGGAGTTTGGGGTCGCATTTCAGGGGAAAGCTAAGGGGGGGAGGAGATTCACAACTTAACCACGTCTTAAATGGCTATGGGTAACTCAGGGCCACTGGATTTATGCAGCACCAGAGAGCTAAATTATGCGGCAGGGGTGACTAAATTATGCGGCTAGAGAAGGCAAATTATACAGAATAATGCAGCACTTTTTCTGATAGCATTACTTCATTATTTTGTCATTTTAACACTTGTTAGCCCTCTCTGGGCATGGGTTGCACCTCATTATTAGCACTTTTAACACCCAAAGATAGCAATAACCAAGAGAAATGTGACCAGTCAACCTTTGCAAAGGGCCTTTCACTGCGCGGCAACACAAGTCACTAGATTTTTAGTAACTTTGGAACTGTTAGAGCTAGAAACAATTTTGGGGGGTTAAAATCTACAGATTATACAGCAGATAATGGATTATGTGGCAAATGCGTCAGATCCCTAACTATGCGAAAACCGCCACGGTCACACAGGCGCATAATTCCAGTGGCCCTGGCAACATTTCAAGAAATCTATGAAACAATGAAGTAGGGAGGGGACAAGGGTTTTCCCTACTCTACAAAGGGATCCTCTGTCTGTTACCCTCCTCTCTGCTGAGTCTGGCCCACTTCAGAGGGCCCCGGATGTGCACAGGAGAAGATAACATTGCACTCTTGGGCTCTCTTCCACCCTCCATCTCAGGTACCTCACCAGGCACATACACACAAACACAGCATCCATGGTAGGGGAAGAGATCTGGTATCAGGGGGCTGGCAGAGCAATTGAAAATACACAGGCAAGGCCAGTTGGCAACGCTCCCTAGCAGGTGGCAGTTACAGAAGGTCTGTACTACCAGAATAGTTAATGCTGCAAGCAATGTCAGCCCTCCGCAGCCCAGGGGGCTGGTGGTGGTCATGCTCACTTAAGAAGGATGCACATGCTGTGCCCCTCCAGTCCACACAGCCAAGCGTTGGGTCACATTCTGTGACATAGGAAGCCCTCACTGCACATGCATGATCATCGTGTGTTGTGTGCTGAGGCAAAAACCTACAGAACTGGCTTTGGGGAACTCTAGGCAGGGCACACACTCTCAAGAGACATGCAAGGGAACTCTAGGCGGGGCACACACTCTCAAGAGACATGCAAGGGAACTCTAGGCACGGCGCGCACTCTCCAGAGCCATGCAATGGACCGACCTTGTGTCCCAGCGCTGCCTACGAATATTCTTCAGAGAAGCGTTTCTGGAGGTGTTTCTGGCACCAGGATATATATATCCTGTACCAGTAGTTAGTTATAGTTATGACCTAGTTTCCATAGTAAAAGTGTTTTTTGATTTGCCAATATCTTTGGCGTCGTTTGACGAATCTTCGCGAAATTTTCAAAACTAATGGGGCGGTCAGGTCAGGTTGCTGTGTTGAAAGTTTCGGGTGCTTCGTCAGAGAAAAAGGGGGGGTCCCAAAACGTGTTTTCTCCATGTTAATTTCGATAGGAATCTTTAGACACGGCTACAGGCCGAACTGCTGAACGGAATTACACAAAATTTGGCAAAAACGTAGCTCTTGGTTCAGAAAGCACTCTTTTTGTTAAATGGTGTAAATTGGTTAAGTAGTTCCTGAGAAATTTAAATATTTCTCAGATATACAACTATGGCCGCGGAGGATCCGCGAACCCTCCCGATTTCTCGACCCTGCGATCAGATTGGCTGTCAGCACTTCAAACCAGGAAGTGTTGGCAGCCATCTTGTGACTCAGTTAAACCGAGTCACAAGAAAAAAGGTAAAAAAAAAGTTTAAAAGGTGGGCAGGGTAGAAACACCCTGACCCCCTTGGCCTGCTCAGGGTGTCCCACAGGGACCCCCAGGGCCCAAAAAAGCATTTTTTTAAAAACAATTTGGCGGGATTCGCATTGAATCCGCAAATCCGGACGACATTTTTTTTAAAAATGAAGCACGGGCTCCTGCGCTTTGTTTTCTTTAAGCCCCCGGGTGGCCAGGTACTGGAGGCAATGATTAAAATGGATGTGGGGGCCGGCACGGCCCCCCGCAGCCCCGGGACCTCCACCTCCCCGGGGCTTAACCATTCGATGCAGGGGGACTACAAGGCCCCCCACAGCCCAGGGGACCGCCACCGCCCCGGGGCTATGTATATTAAATGCGGGGGGCCACGTGGGCACCCCGCAGCCACCTCCCTGGGGCTAAATTCAAAAGATGTGTGTGGGGCTCCAGCCCCCCCCACAGAGCCCCGGGGACCACCACCTCCCCCTGGCTTAAATATTTTTGGAGGGGGGCCGCGCTCGTGGAGCTGTAAATGGCCCTGGGGACCGCCACGCCCCAGGGCAGGCTCCAGCAATGTTCCGGGGTGACCAACCCCGGGACATTGCAGTTTGCTATGGCACGGGGGAGCAGTGCCATAGAAAACTCTGCTTCGCTTCAAGGAAGGAAAGGGCATGTGAAATGCTCTCGCTTCCATGAAGTGAAGCAGAATTGCTTTTGGGCAGAGGGAGCTGCAAGTTTGCAGCTCCCTCTGCCCAAAAGCAATGCCGGCTCCCGCAGGAGGCGGTGAGCTGGCAGGGACTGCGGGGGCCTTGAGGCTCCCTCCGCGGTCCCCAACGAGTTTGCCAAGCCCCGGAAGATGGTGGCCCCATCCCCGGGGCCTTTTTTTAAATTTAAATTAAAAAATGGCTTAGCCACCGGGGATGGGGCCCCCCTCCCTTAAAATAAATTCATATTTTTGAAAAAGAAATGGCCAAGCCCCAGGGGATGGGGTCCTCGGGCCAAATCGGCCTGGGGAGGGGGTCCACACGGCCCCCCTCCCCTTATGAATTATGATAGAAATATGCTCCTTTCCCTTTTTAACTCAATTTTTAAAAAATGGTTCAGGCCCCGGGGATTTGGTTCCCGGGGCCCAAAAGGGTGAAAGGGAAGGGGGGGCCACACAGCCCGCTTCCTAAAATACAAAACAAAATGAAGCCGGCAACTTGCCGGAGGCCCAGCCCCCTTTCTCCACTGCTGTGCAATTGGCCTCCTGGCGCGCTCTTAGTTGGGGGATGAAGTCCCCTTTGATGCTGAGGGTCCGTAGGGGCCAACTAGCCCACATGTTACCTCCAGTAAGCCCCTCACAGTGGGACTGCTGAGAGATGGTCGGAGGTCACGCCCCTTTTTCCACCACTCTGCAAACATGCCTCTCAGCACACTACTAGTTGGGGGATAAAGTCCCCTTGGCTCCAGAGGGACCTTGGGGGTCAAGAAGTCCTCCTGGTATCACCTGTAAGTCCTACAAAGTAGAATTCCTAAGAGCTGGTTGGAGGCCCAGCCCCCTTTCGCCACCACTATGCAAATGTGACTGCTAGTTAAAAAACCTTAGAAATTCACAAAAAAAACAAAGGTTACAGGGATGTTATAGTTAAGAATTAGCATTTAAAAAACCTTAGAAATTCACTGAAAGAAACAACAGGTTTCAGGGACGTTTTAGTTAGGTATTAGCATTTAAAAATCCATAGCAATTCACAGAAAAAAACACAGGTTTAAGGGGCGTTATAGTTAGGCTAACATTTCACTTTTACAAAACCCTGAAATTCAGCCATTATAGTTAGCTGAGCTAACTATAACTCGCGCCCCCGCAATGCACTGCTGACGAAGTCACATACTACATCCCTCATGACATGGTCAGTGACATCACTGATGACCAATGTTCCCTCTAATTTTTTCCCTCTGTGTGCGGCACTGTAAGGTCTCTGTGTGCTGCAGCCAAGGCTATGTGCGCCAGTAACCCGACCGCGTGTGTGGTTGCAGCGACAAATATCAGTGCAGATTGTGTGAGTATTCATGTTAATCGCAGCGCCAGTCATGTGCTGCAATTACCATGAATACTTTCTCAGAGGCACACAATATGCCCCGCACACAGCCAGCCTTAGCGCTGGTGGCGCCCTGTGTGACAACGTTTGTTGGCGAACCCCAATGACCACCCCCGCCAGTGATTCCCTCGCTATTACCCTTTAACAGTGCCCCTGAAGGTCTCCATTACCACTCTCTCTGAGAAGTATTTAATTCGTTTTATAACGTCTCTCATACCAGTGTAGGGTGTACTTTATATTGCACACAAATTAAACAGAGACAATCAATCATAGGTATGTAAATCAATGTATAAGAAATGTTACATATGACAGAGAACTGCAAGGTATAGGAGTGACATGTCATTCATACTGATAGGCAGTATAGTTTAAGAGTGCTTTGTCTGGAGAATCACAAACTCAGAATTTAAAATGTAACACCATGGTTAGGATTTCTCTTTAATAAGAATCACTTTGTACCTAAATGAACCCTAATTGCAACATTAGGATAATGAATGGCTGGGGAAAAAAATCATAACGCTCTAATCTATACCTTGCAGTATGCATGAAGTTCTTTGATGACAGTTAATAGATTACTGTTCTATATTAGGATTTTAACTTATAAACTGCAAGTAACAAAATGACCTCTCTGACATAAGTAGTAACCCGCTAACCAATTTTCATTTTTTGCACTTTGTGATCTGCATGGTACACGTTCTTTGCAGCAGGCATATTATTAACCCTCTGCGCTACCTTAAAACTTCCACTAGAGAAAATTCCAATCTCTAATACAACAAGTAACATTACACCTACAACAAGCCAGGACTGTTGGCTTTGTCATTGGTTCTTATTTGCATATGATAAATAAGGTGGCTGTTTATTTTTGTACTGTCTGGGACATCAAAATAATGAGCTGGCAACCCTAATCATAAGACTGGAAGTTTGTTGGAGGATCAGCACATTATTTATTTCCTCCACCCTTGATCCCTGATTAATGCCATAATAGCCATAGTTTAACTTGTATCTGAAACCCTATGCTACTGTCAATAACAAGCTGAGTTACTTCAAGTGTCTGGTAATCCACCCTGCATTCAGACAACTCACTCCTCATTCTCGCCCTTCACTTTCACACTCACCCTGCACTCAGTGATCACAATTCACTCACACTGATCACCATGCACTCACACCATTCACCCGCTCACCCTGCACTCACAGTGATCACGCTGCACGTGTGCTGTTCACCCTGTACCTCACCCTGCAGTCACAGAGCACACTACTCACCCTGCACTCATGTGACACTTCACTCACTTGTCCCCCTCACTGATCAATCTGCAATCTCACTCAAATAAGCCCATCACTAACCATGCATTCATTCGTCCTACTCTGCACTTACAGCCGCACCCAAATTCATGTGATAACCTCACTCAACCTGCAGTCACTCCTCTTACCGTACTCACACTGTTGCATCGCTCACTGTGCACTCACATGGGCACTCCTGCCACCCACACAGCGCAGAGGGTTAATGTGCCTGCTACAAAGAACGTGTACCATGCAGATCACAGAACTGAGTGCGAGTAAACTATGAGTAGCGCAATAAAAAAAATTAAATGTTGGTCATAAAGGTACTATAGAGAGATGAGGTGCATAGTTGGTGAGTGGTTGTGAGGGAATTCATGGAGAAGGAGGAAATGGGGGAGGGGGCGCCAAAAAAGACTGTTGCACCGTGTGCGACCAGTGCTAGGGCCAGCCCTGGCTGTGAGTGCTAGCCCCGACTCCCCCCTCCCCCCGAAGTTCAGGTCTAGTTGCGCCCTCGCGTCTTGGCACCTGCTGAGCACCGCCGGCAGGACCCGGCCCCCTTAAAGCCTTGGGTTTGGGGTTACTTTCTGTGTCTGACCCGGCCCACTTAAAGTCTTGGGTTTGGGGTTACTTTCTGTGTCTGTCTGCTCTCTGGCGCAGCGTGTCACAGGCATGAAGTAAGTCTGTTGACACCACGGGATGGCAGATCAAAGCACGTCATGCTTGTAGTCAGGGCTTTAAGTGGGAGGAAAAAAACATGGGGGGGGTCTCTCATAGGGGCTTGGCTAATGTAATTAAGGGAGTGGTTTGAAATACTTAAGCTAAAAATCTGTACTTAGCATAGTGTGCTGCCCCACTGGTATTTTGCTGCGTCTGTCCATTTATCCATATGTATAAATATATAACACAACGAGTAACATTACACTTACAACAAGCCAGGGCTATTGGCTTTGTCAATGGTTGTAAATTGCATAAGATAAATAAGAAATAGCTATGACTTCATTGTATATAAAAATTTAAAATGCTTCTCTACTTGTGGGCCAGGTTGTGGCTGAGGCTAGAGCTGCCGTCTTTCGAGCTGAGAAAGCACCTTCTAGCCTCACGTCGCTCAACATCCTAAGAATCAAAGCTTGTAGTCTTGCTCATTTAATTTGTTAATAGACCTCTGCACACAATCTGCACCGCTCTATTAGCAAAAGAAATGGAGCAAGTCTACAAACACGACGTGTGCCTTCAGGTAATTCTGAAAGCACAAGTCGCGATTGTAGACTTATTTGCATTTCTTTTGTTGAAATGACGCAGCTGCGGGACAGATTGTAAGCCTTTGTAAGAGTAATCATGTTAATTGCAGCACATGATGGGCGCTGCGATTAACATGAATACTTTCACAAAGGCTTACAATATGTCCTGCAGCCGCGCCCTTTCAACAAAAGAAATGCAGCAAGTGCAGGAGGCACTTGCTGCTGGACTAACCTGCTGTAGTGCGCGCTTCAAATGTCACACTGCGCGCTCGAGGAGAGACCAGTGCGCGCGCGCCCGCACGCGCAGCTTACTGGGAACAATGCTGATGACATCTCAAATGACATCACTGATGACATCATCCACATAATCTCTGATGCACTCACTCACACCCTAATATAACCTTTCATGCACCCACTCCAAAAATTCAGACTACCATTCTCGAAACCATAGACACACAAATATCAGTTAGTACATACCCACTCACTGATTCATAGGTCTACACACACATCAATCAATCAATCAATCACGGCATTTATAGAGCGCGCTACTCACCCGGGAGGGTCTCAAGGCGCTGGGGGAGGGGGTAAGTTACTGCTCGAACAGCCAGGTCTTGAGCTGCTTCCTGAAGGAGAGATGGTCCTGGGTTCGCCGAAGGTGAGTGGGGAGGGAGTTCCAGGTCTTGGCTGCCAGGTAGGAGAAGGATCTTCCTCCGGCGGTGGTTCTGCGGATGCGTGGTACGGTGGCGAGGGCGTGGCTGGTTGATCGTAGCTGGCGTGTGGGCGTGTAGAAGGTCATGCGGTCGTTGAGGTACTTTGGGCCCCGGTCGTGGAGGGCCTTGTGTGCGTGGGTGAGGAGTCTGAACGTGATTCTCTTGCTGACGGGGAGCCAGTGCAGGTCTTTCAGGTGTCCGGTGATGTGGCTGTGTCGGGGATGTCCAGGATGAGTCGTGCGGAGGCGTTCTGGATGCGCTGGAGTCTCTTTTGAAGTTTGGCTGTGGTTCCGGCGTAGAGGGTGTTCCCATAGTCCAGTCGGCTGGTGACGAGTGCCTGGGTGACGGTCTTCCTGGTTTCAGTGGGGATCCATCTGAAGATCTTGCGGAGCATGCGCAGGGTGTTGAAGCATGAAGATGAGACGGCGTTGACTTGTCTGGTCATCGACAGGGAGGAGTCCAGGATGAAGCCCAGGTTGCGTGCGTCCACTCCCTCACCCATACAGCCACTCATACACGCAGTCACTCACCAATACAGCCACTGATATATGCACTCATACACCCATACAGACACTCACACACCGCCACTCACCCATATAGTTACTCACACACCTAGTTAGACACCCAAAGAGTCAATCACACTGCCATTTACTCACCTATACAGTTATACACACACCACCTCACTTATTCATACAGATGCTAGCACATACTTATTCTCTTATACAATCACTGACACAAGCACACACTCATCCATACAGCCACTCTCACATTCACTCACTCTCACATACAGTCACTTATATACTCCAACACTCACAAATACTGCCTTTGACATCTGCAGTTACTCACCCATATACCACTGAGACATCCATTCACTCACCGACACAGCCATACGCACACTCACTCACCCATACAGCCCCTCGCAGACGCACTCATGAACCCATACACCCAGTGATTCACCCATTCACACATCCATGCAGGGAGTCACACCTCCCCTCACCCATCCACACAGATACTCAGGCACCCATACAGGTACTCAAACAACCAATCAATAACCAATATGGACACTCATGTAGCTACTCACCAACCCATGCAGCCACTTACACACCAACTGACAGACGGATACAGACATTCACACAGATTAGTCACTCACCCATACATTCACTGAGACACCTATAATCACTCCCTTATTTGTCAGCCATGCACCCACTGAATCATCCGTACAGACACTCATACACCCATTCATTCTTCAATACACCTTGACGCATATATATATATATATATATATATTTTCCCAAAATCTTCTAAAAGAAGGAGACACAGGTCGCACTCCCGGGTTTGGTGATTTGCAATCCTTTTTATTTTAAATCGCTTTGTCAGGTTCTCAAAAGCCACACCGACGCGCTTCGTTCTCCACTGAGAACTTGATCACGGTACAAATGACGATATTTTCAACAGCCAACAAAAAGCATTTTACACATCATGTGATGTTCTTTTGCATTTCCTATTGTCTTGTATTATGGGAGTTGTAGTGAAAATACATGTTATAACGTTTTCAAGTGAGTTGTAAAGTAAAAGGAAAAGGTGTAAAGTGAAGGACGGGGAACTATAAAAGAAATTAAGGAAAAAGAGGAGAGAGTAGCAAGAATGATGAAATTAGGAAAAGAGAGAAAGGAGGAAGATGAATCCCCGCTAGCTTGTTTCATCATTTTCGCCCTCCTTCTCGTAATAATTCATGTTATTTTTTGTTGTTTATGTAAGGCAATTTTCATTTCCATTCATTAATTTTAACAGATGGATTTTGAACCTATGTTCATTCAATACTTTTCAACAAATAATTATTGAACCTTTGTCCATATTTCTGCCCTCCAGTGGGCATTGCCATATCATCATTTTTTCATATTTCATATGTGTCATTATCTCATACTATTTACTAACTCTCCTCTATACCAATACTACAATTCATCTAAAGGATGAAAAAGGGAAAGAAATTGTTTTTAAAACATGAAAAATAAATTTTGAGAGGCATCGAATTTTTGTAATTTTTCTGTAACGGAAGCTGTATCACAGTCCGAATGAACATCATATCAGGTTACAGATGGACATATAATTCTTCGCTTTGGTTAAGTCCAAACGGTGTATATGTTCGGAAATTCAAGATCTGTCTCGATTCTCTTTCACGCAGTTTTTTCTCTTGATTTCCACCATGATTACTTTGTGATATTGTCTCAATTGCATAAAACTTTAGCAGTTTCCAATTTCCATTGTGGTTGGACTCCATATGATTGGCCACTGCATTCCCTCGATCTTTGTTTACTGTGGCACACACATGTTCAAGGATTCTCTTTTTTAATTTGCATATCGTGCTCCCTATGTATTTCATACAACAGGGACACTCTATGACGTAGACCACGTATTGACTTCTGCATGTTATTAGTTCTTTTTATTCGCCACAGTCTGTTGTTTGCCATTCTTACTTCTGTTGTATTCCTTGCTATTTGGCAAATCTTACAACCATGGCATTTTACGAATCCTTTTGTCCTTAGCTACGGATTTCCTTTATTGTTCTTTTTTTGGAAGTAACTATGGATTAGCTTATCCTTCAGGTTTTTTGCCCTTCGATACGTTATGTTTGGATGTGCTCCCATTATTTTCCCTATTGTGGGGTCCAGTTGGAGTATCTTCCAGTTTTTCTTTAGGATTTCAGTGATTTTCTTTGATTCGCTTGAATAATCCATTTAGTCGGTTTTGTAAAAGGAGGAATTTGGTAGTAAATATTAAGAAAACAAAATATATGGTCTTCCATGCTGACTCTATAAACTGTCCGCACCCAAGAATGGATGATGGACCCTTAGAAAGGGTTCCTATCTTTGATTATTTGGGCCTCACATTAAATGATAAAATGGGGTGGGGACCCCAAATCAACAAAGCTAATTTAAAGCTAATTCAGGCAGTCGGGGGATTTTAAAGGTTTATAAGAGATGTGCCCTAAAGGTTATAAGCCCGCCTGTAGAAATCTACAAGGTCCAAGCTAGGGGGCAACTATGTATGGGGCCGAACTTTGGGGACATAGTTTAGTTAATGCCCTCACTATAACAGAAAATAATTTTATGAGACAAATCCTGTGTTTGCCTAAAAGTACTCCTTTAACGCCACTAAGGATGGATCTGGGCATCATTCCCATTGCAGACCTAATTGCTTCTCGCCCACTGCTTTACTGGCGACGGCTGTGGAGTACGCTAATCCATAGTCACTTCCAAAAAAAGAACAATAAAGGAAATCAGTGGCTAAGGACAAAAGGATTCGTAAAATGCCATGGTTGTAAGGTTTGCCAAATAGCAAGGAATACAACAGAAGTAAGAATGGCAAACAACAGACTGTGGCGAATAAAAGAACTAATAACATGCAGAAGTCAATACGTGTTCTACGTCATAGAGTGTCCCTGTTGTATGAAATACATAGGGAGCACGATATGCAAATTAAAAAAGAGAATCCTTGAACATGTGTGTGCCACAGTAAACAAAGATCGAGGAATGCAGTGGCCAAACATATGGAGTCCAACCACAATGGAAATTGGAAACTGCTAAAGTTTTAGGCAATTGAGACAATATCACAAAGCAATCATGGTGGAAATCGAGAGAAAAACTGCGTGAAAGAGAATCGAGACAGATCTTGAATTTCCGAACATATACACCGTTTGGACTTAACCAAAGCGAAGAATTATATGTCCATCTGTAACCTGATATGATGTTCATTCGGACTGTGATACAGCTTCCGTTACAGAAAAATTACAAAAATTCGATGCCTCTCTAAAATGTATTTTTTCATGTTTTAAAAAACAATTTCTTTCCCCTTTTTCATCCTTTAGATGAATTGTAGTATTGGTATAGAGGAGAGTTAGTAAATAGTATGAGATAATGACACATATGAAATATGACAAAAATGATGATATGGCAATGCCCACTGGAGGGCGGAAATATGGACAAAGGTTCAATAATTATTTGTTGAAAAGTATTGAATGAACATAGGTTCAAAATCCATCTGTTAAAATTAATGAATGGAAATGAAAATTGCCTTACATAAACAACAAAAAATAACATGAATTATTACGAGAAAGAGGGCGAAAATGATGAAACAAGCTAGTGGGGATTCATCTTCCTCCTTTCTCTCTTTTCCTAATTTCATCATTCTTGCTACTCTCTCCTCTTTTTCCTTAATTTCTTTAAGAGTTCCCCGTCCTTCACTTTACACCTTTTCCTTTTACTTTACAACTCACTTGAAAACTTTATAAAATGTTTTTTCACTACAACTCCCATAATACAAGATGATAGGAAATGCAAAAGAACGTCACATGATGTGTAAAATGCTTTTTATTGGATGTTGAAAATATCGTCATTTGTACCGTGATCAAGTTCTCAGTGGAGAACGAAATGCGTCGGTGTGGCTTTTGAGAACCTGACAAAGCGATTTAAAATAAAAAGGATTGCAAATCACCAAACCCGGGAGTGCGACCTGTGTCTCCTTCTTTTAGAAGGTTTTGGGAAAATTAAACACTGGCGAGGCTCAGCCAGAGGTATCGCACCGAGTGGGAAGCGCCGAACGGATCAGCGACAGTGAGCCTGTTGTGGAGGATATATATATATATACATATATATATATATATATATATATATATATATATATATATATATGTATATATATATATATATATAACATTCTTAAACTTTTAAGAAATACTCACAGTCACTGGATGATGTCATCAGTGATGTCATTTGAGATGTCATCAGTGATGTCGTCAGTGAAGTCACTGACCATGCCATGAGTGATGTAATATGTGACGTCATCAGCAGTGCATTGCGGGGGCGCGAGTTATAGTTAACTCAGCTAACTGTAACAGCTGAATTTCACAAGTTTTGAACAAGTAAAATGTCAGCCTAACAATAACGTTCCTGTAACCTGTGTTTTTTTCCGTGAAAATATATATCCTTTTCAATCAAAATAACAGGCTAACATGTCCACTTCTCAAATTTCATGTTTCACTATACTAATTCACCACTAATCCTTTATGGGTTCCAGAGCAGGGTGCTACTCGCCAAAAAGTGCTTCAACACCTCATCACGGGTAGCAAGCACTATATAAATGCAAACCTTTTTCCCTCTTCTATCCCTCTGCTACCCTTCTCTATCCAAATAGCTGAATACCATATACACCACTCAAATCACTTTCATATTTCACTATACTAATTTTCAACACAAATCCTTTTTGGGTTCTGGAGTAGCGTGCTATGCGCCAAAAAAGCGCTTCAACAACCCATCAGGGGTAACAAGCGCTATATAAATACAAACCTTTTTTTCCCTCTTCTATCCTTCCGCTTCCTTTTGAATCCAAATAACTGACTAACCTATCCACCACTCAAATTACTTTCATATTTCACTATATTAATTCAACACTAATCCTTTATGGGTTCCGGAGTAGTGTGCTACTCGCCGAAAAAGTGCTTTGACGCCTCGTCAGGGGTAGTAAGCGCTATATAAATGCAATTACAATTCAATATATGTGATCAAGGCTGTGTGTTCACGGCCGAAACGCGCCAGGGAAGTTTCCATGTTGACTGCCTTTTTATATATATATATATATATATATATATATATATATATATATATATATTCCGGATGTTTCCGCAGCAGTGAAATATCCAACATTTATGACTCTTGTGTTTGTCTTCCAGGAAAACCCAGAGATGCAGCATTCACACTCTAGGTGGAAAATGTTCCCCAAAGTGAATTCTAAATGTGAGAGTGCATGGATTTCTAAAGGAGTGACCAGGAAACGTCTGTTTCTGGGGCTCAGAACCCAGACCCGCTCCATCCCTCTGACCCGGGGTGATGTCTACGCCTCATGGCAGTGGCCTCTGGGGCTAATCCTAGAGTCCACACTACATATGGACCTAGTTCTCTTGGTCCAGTGGTCTTGTTACCATCTCGCGCTTTGTCACCTGACTGCCATACTTTGTTAATTCTAAGGTGCAAGAGGCAGACTTTGTTCTTCCAGACAGGGAGGGGTCCTTCCAGGGCCAAGTTTCCTGTTTGCGCCAGGCTGATTTAATCTGAGCTGGCAAAAGCCTCGGTCTGGTGCTTACATGAGCGCTCACCAACGGGAGACATCATTTACAACGAATGTGATACAACGCATTCCATTACAACGCGGTTGTTACAACGACCGCGTTGTTATATCGCAATCCATTACAACTCAAGTCGTTACAACGACTTGCTGTAGGGGTCGTTACAACGACTTGCTGTAGGGGCCAGAAGGTGTTGGATTTAAAATCCAACACCTTCCCTACTGTTGCACAGACTGGCGTTGGAATAGTATAATTTACATCCAGCGCCCCCTGCAGCAAATCAATGTAACAACTCGTGTTGTAATGGTATGCGATGTAACAACCGCGTTGTAATGGAATGCGTTGTATCGCATTCGTTGTAACGTCACATATTCCTCACCAACTCTCCCACTGACCATGGGGGAGCCCAGGATATCAAAGTGAGAAATACTGCAACTGGTGAGGGAGGTGGGTGGATTCAGCCCCCCTGCTACATGGTGACACCATAGCTAAGAGTGAGGGAGGTGGGTAGACAGCTAGACCCCGCCCCCGCCTGCTGCAAGGTGACACTACAGCTAAGAGTGAGAGGGGTGGGTAGGCAGCTAGACCCTACCCCGGCCTACTGCAAGGTGACACTACAGCTAGGAGTGAGGGAGGTGGGTAGACAGCTAGACCCGCCCCCGCCTGCTGCAAGGTGATAATACAGCTAAGAGTGAGGGAGGTGGGTGGACAGCAAGACCCTACCCCCGCCTGCTGCATGGTGACAATACAGCTAAGAGTGACGGCAGTGGGTAGACAGCTAGACCTCGCCCCACCTGCTGCAAGGTGACAATACAGCTAAGAGTGTGGGAGATGCGTAGACAGCAAGACCCCGCCCCTGTCTGCTGCAAGGTGACACTACAGCTAAGAGTGAGGGAGGTGGGTATACAGCTAGACCCCGCCCGCTGCAAGGTGACACTAAAGATAAGATTGAGGGAGGTGGGTACAGCTAGATCCCGCCCCCACCTGCTGCAAGGTGACACCACAGCCAAGAGTGAGGGAGGTGGATAGACAGCAAGACCCGGCCCCCACCTACTGCAAGGTGACACTACAGCTAAGAGTGAGGGAGGTGGGTAGACAGCTAGACCCCGCCCCCACCTGCTGCAAGGTGACACTACAGCTAAGAGTGAGGGAGGTGGGTAGAGAGCTAGACCCGGCCCCCGCCCGCTGCAAGGTGATACTACAGCTAAGAGTGAGGGAGGTGGGTAGACAGCTAGACACGGCCCCCGCCCGCTGCAAGGTGACACTACAGCTAAGAGTGAGGGAGGTGGGTAGACAGCTAGACCCCACCCCCACCTGCTGCAAGGTGACACTGCAGCTAAGAGTGAGGGAGGTGGGTACAGCTAGATCCCGCCCCCACCAGGTGCAAGGTGACACTACAGCTAAGAGGGAGGGAGGTGGGTAGACAGCTAGACCCCGCCTCCTGCAAGGTGACACTACAGCTAAGAGTGAGGGAGGTGGGTAGACAGGAAGACCCCGCCCCCACCTGCTGCAAGGTGACAATACAGCTAAGAGGGAGGGAGGTGGGTATACAGCTAGACCCCGCCTGCTGCAAGGTGACACTACAGCTAAGAGGGAGGGAGGTGGGTAGACAGCTAGACCCTGCCCCCGCCTGCTGCAAGGTGACAATACAGCTAAGAGTGAGGGCAGTGGGTAGACAGCTAGACCCTGCCCCCACCTGCTGCAAGGTATCACTACAGCTAAGAGTGAGGGAGGTGGGTAGACAGCTGGGCCCCGCCCCACCTGCTGCAAGGTGACACTACAGCTAAGAGTGAGGGAGGTGGGTAGAAAGCTAGACCACGCCTGCTGCAAGTTGACACTACAGCTAAGAGTGAGGGAGGTGGGTACAGCTAGATCCCGCCCCCACCAGGTGCAAGGTGACACTACAGCTAAGAGGGAGGGAGGTGGGCATACAGCTAGACCCCGCCTGCTGCAAGGTCACACTACAGCTAAGAGTGAGGGAGGTGGGTACAGCTAGATCCTGCCCCCGCCTGCTGCAAGGTCACACTACAGCTAAGAGTGAGGGAGGTGGGTGGACAGCAAGACCCTACCCCCGCCTGCTGCATGGTGACAATACAGCTAAGAGTGACGGCAGTGGGTACACAGCTAGACCCCGCCCCCACCTGCTGCAAGGTGACACTACAGCTAAGAGTGAGAGAGGTGGGTGCAGCTAGATCCCGCCCTCACCTGCTGCACAGTGACACTACAGTTAAGAGTAAGGGAGGTGGGTAGACAGCTAGACCCTTCCCCCGCCTCCTGCCAGGTGACACTACAGCTAAGAGTGAGGGAGGTGGGTAGACAAGAAGACCCCACCCCCACCTGCTGCAAGGTGACAATACAGCTAAGAGGGAGGAGGTGGGTATACAGCTAGACCCCGCCTGCTGCAAGGTGACACTACAGCTAAGAGGGAGGGAGGTGGGTAGACAGCTAGACGCCGCCCCGCCTGCTGCAAGGTGACAATACAGCTAAGAGTGATGGCAGTGGGTAGACAGCTAGACCCTGCCCCCACCTGCTGCAAGGTATCACTACAGCTAAGAGTGAGGGAGGTGGGTAGACAGCTAGACCCCGCCCCACCTGCTGCAAGGTGACACTACAGCTAAGAGTGAGGAAGGTGGGTACAGCTAGATCCCGCCCTCACCTGCTGCAAAGTGACACTACAGCTAAGAGTAAGGGAGGTGGGTAGACAGCTAGACCCCGCCTCCTGCAAGGTGACACTACAGCTAAGAGTGAGGGAGGTGGGTACAGCTAGATCCCGCCCCCACCTGCTGCAAGGTGACACTACAGCTAAGAGTGAGGGAGGTGGGTATACAGCTAGACCCTGCCTGCTGCAAGGTGACACTAAAGATAAGATTGAGGGAGGTGGGTACAGCTAGATCCCGCCCCCACCTGCTGCAAGGTGACACCACAGCTAAGAGTGAGGGAGGTGGATAGACAGCAAGACCCGGCCCCCACCTGCTGCAAGGTGACTGTACAGCTAAGAGTGAGGGAGGTGGGTAGACAGCTAGACCCCGCCCCCACCTGCTGCAAGGTGACACTACAGCTAAGAGTGAGGGAGGTGGGTATACAGCTAGACCCCGCCTGCTGCAAGGTGACAATACAGCTAAGAGTGAGGGAGGTGGGTAGAGAGCTAGACCCGGCCCCCGCCCGCTGCAAGGTGACACTACAGCTAAGAGTGAGGGAGGTGGCTAGACAGCTAGACCCGGCCCCCGCCCGCTGCAAGGTGACACTACAGCTAAGAGTGAGGGAGGTGGGTAGACAGCTAGACCCCGCCCCCACCTGCTGCAAGGTGACACTACAGCTAAGAGTGAGGGAGGTGGGTACAGCTAGATCCCGCCCCCACCAGGTGCAAGGTGACACTACAGCTAAGAGGGAGGGAGGTGGGCATACAGCTAGACCCCGCCTGCTGCAAGGTCACACTACAGCTAAGAGTGAGGGAGGTGGGTGGACAGCAAGACCCTATCCCCGCCTGCTGCATGGTGACAATACAGCTAAGAGTGACGGCAGTGGGTACACAGCTAGACCCCGCCCCCACCTGCTGCAAGGTGACACTACAGCTAAGAGTGAGAGAGGTGGGTGCAGCTATATCCCGCCCTCACTTGCTGCAAAGTGACACTACAGCTAAGAGTAAGGGAGGTGGGTAGACAGCTAGACCCCGCCTCCTGCAAGGTGACACTACAGCTAAGAGTGAGGGAGGTGGGTAGACAGGAAGACCCCGCCCCCACCTGCTGCAAGGTGACAATACAGCTAAGAGGGAGGGAGGTGGGTATACAGCTAGACCCCGCCTGCTGCAAGGTGACACTACAGCTAAGAGGGAGGGAGGTGGGTAGACAGCTAGACCCTGCCCCCGCCTGCTGCAAGGTGACAATACAGCTAAGAGTGAGGGCAGTGGGTAGACAGCTAGACCCTGCCCCCACCTGCTGCAAGGTATCACTACAGCTAAGAGTGAGGGAGGTGGGTAGACAGCTGGGCCCCGCCCCACCTGCTGCAAGGTGACACTACAGCTAAGAGTGAGGGAGGTGGGTAGAAAGCTAGACCACGCCTGCTGCAAGTTGACACTACAGCTAAGAGTGAGGGAGGTGGGTAGACAGCAAGACCCGGCCCCAGCCTGCTGCAAGGTGACACTACATCTAAGTGAGGGAGGTGGGTAGAAAGCAAGACCCCGCCTGCTGCAAGGTGACACTAAAGATAAAAGTGAGGGAGGTGGGTACATCTTGATCCCGCCCCCACCTGCTTCAAGGTGACACTACAGCTAAGAGTGAGGGAGGTGGGTATACAGCTAGACCCCGCCTGCTGCAAGGTGACACTAAAGATAAGATTGAGGGAGGTGGGTACAGCTAGATCCCACCCCCACCTGCTGCAAGGTGACACCACAGCTAAGAGTGAGGGAGGTGGATAGACAGCAAGACCCGGCCCCCACCTGCTGCAAGGTGACACTACAGCTAAGCTACAGGGAGGTGGGTAGACAGCTAGATCCTGCCCCCACCTGCTGCAAGGTGACACTACAGCTAAGAGTGAGGTAGGTGGGTCGACAGCTAGACCCCGCCCCACCTGCAGCAAGGTGACACTACAGCGAAGAGTGAGGGAAGTGGGTATACAGCTAGACCCCGCCTGCTGCAAGGTGACAATACAGCTAAGAGTGAGGGAGGTGGGTAGACAGCTAGACCCGGCCCCCGCCCGCGGCAAGGTGACACTACAGCTAAGAGTGAGGGAGGTGGGTAGAAAGCAAGACCCCGCCTGCTGCAAGGTGACAATACAGCTAAGAGGGAGGGAGGTGGGTATACAGCTAGACCCCGCCTGCTGCAAGGTGACACTACATCTAAGAGTGAGGGAGGTGGGTAGACAGCTAGACCCCGCCCCACCTGCTGCAAGGTATCACTACAGCTAAGAGTGAGGGCGGTGGGTAGACAGCTAGACCCCGCCCCACCTGCTGCAACGTGACACTACAGCTAAGAGTGAGGGAGGTGGGTACAGCTAGATCCCTCCCTCTCCTGCTGCAAAGTGACAATACAGCTAAGAGTGAGGGAGGTGGGTAGAAAGCTAGACCCCGCCTGCTGCAAGGTGACACTACAGCTAAGAGTGAGGGAGGTGGGTAGACAGCAAGACCCGGCCCCCACCTGCTGCAAGGTGACACTACAGCTAAGTGAGGGAGGTGGGTAGACAGCTAGACCCCGCCTGCTGCAAGGTGACACCACAGCTAAGAGTGAGCGAGGTGGATAGACAGCAAGACCCCGCCCCCACCTGCTGCAAGGTGACACTAAAGATAAGAGTGAGGGAGGTGGGTACAGCTATATCCCGCCACCACCTGCTGCAAGGTGACACTACAGGTGAGAGTGAGGGAGGTGGGTATACAGCTAGACCCCGCCTGCTGCAAGGTGACACCACAGCTAAGAGTGAGGGAGGTGGATAGACAGCAAGACCCCGCCCCCACCTGCTGCAAGGTGACACTACAGCTAAGAGTGAGGGAGGTGGGTAGACAGCAAGACCCGGCCCCCACTTGCTGCAAGGTGACACTACTCCTACGAGAGAGGGAGATGGGTAGACAGCTAGACCCCGCCCCCACCAGCTGCAAGGTGACACTAAAAATAAGAGTGAGGGAGGTGGGTACAGCTAGATCCTGCCCCCACCTGCTGCAAGGTGGCACTACAGCTAAGAGTGAGGGAGGTGCGTATACAGCTAGACCCCGCCTGCTGCAAGGTGACACTAAAGATAAGATTGAGGGAGGTGGGTACAGCTAGATCCCACCCCCACCTGCTGCAAGGTGACACCACAGCTAAGAGTGAGGGAGGTGGATAGACAGCAAGACCCGGCCCCCACCTGCTGCAAGGTGACACTACAGCTAAGCTACAGGGAGGTGGGTAGACAGCTAGATCCTGCCCCCACCTGCTGCAAGGTGACACTACAGCTAAGAGTGAGGTAGGTGGGTCGACAGCTAGACCCCGCCCCCACCTGCTGCAAGGTGACACTACATCTAAGTGAGGGAGGTGGGTAGAAAGCAAGACCCCGCCTGCTGCAAGGTGACACTAAAGATAAAAGTGAGGGAGGTGGGTACATCTTGATCCCGCCCCACCTGCTGCAAGGTGACACTACAGCTAAGAGTGAGGGAGGTGGGTATACAGCTAGACCCCGCCTGCTGCAAGGTGACACTAAAGATAAGATTGAGGGAGGTGGGTACAGCTAGATCCCACCCCCACCTGCTGCAAGGTGACACCACAGCTAAGAGTGAGGGAGGTGGATAGACAGCAAGACCCGGCCCCCACCTGCTGCAAGGTGACACTACAGCTAAGCTACAGGGAGGTGGGTAGACAGCTAGATCCTGCCCCCACCTGCTGCAAGGTGACACTACAGCTAAGAGTGAGGTAGGTGGGTCGACAGCTAGACCCCGCCCCCACCTGCTGCAAGGTGACACTACAGCGAAGAGTGAGGGAAGTGGGTATACAGCTAGACCCCGCCTGCTGCAAGGTGACAATACAGCTAAGAGTGAGGGAGGTGGGTAGACAGCTAGACCCGGCCCCCGCCCGCGGCAAGGTGACACTACAGCTAAGAGTGAGGGAGGTGGGTAGAAAGCAAGACCCCGCCTGCTGCAAGGTGACAATACAGCTAAGAGGGAGGGAGGTGGGTATACAGCTAGACCCCGCCTGCTGCAAGGTGACACTACATCTAAGAGTGAGGGAGGTGGGTAGACAGCTAGACCCCGCCCCACCTGCTGCAAGGTATCACTACAGCTAAGAGTGAGGGCGGTGGGTAGACAGCTAGACCCCGCCCCACCTGCTGCAACGTGACACTACAGCTAAGAGTGAGGGAGGTGGGTACAGCTAGATCCCTCCCTCTCCTGCTGCAAAGTGACAATACAGCTAAGAGTGAGGGAGGTGGGTAGAAAGCTAGACCCCGCCTGCTGCAAGGTGACACTACAGCTAAGAGTGAGGGAGGTGGGTAGACAGCAAGACCCGGCCCCCACCTGCTGCAAGGTGACACTACAGCTCAGTGAGGAGGTGGGTAGACAGCTAGACCCCGCCTGCTGCAAGGTGACACCACAGCTAAGAGTGAGCGAGGTGGATAGACAGCAAGACCCCGCCCCCACCTGCTGCAAGGTGACACTAAAGATAAGAGTGAGGGAGGTGGGTACAGCTATATCCCGCCACCACCTGCTGCAAGGTGACACTACAGGTGAGAGTGAGGGAGGTGGGTATACAGCTAGACCCCGCCTGCTGCAAGGTGACACCACAGCTAAGAGTGAGGGAGGTGGATAGACAGCAAGACCCCGCCCCCACCTGCTGCAAGGTGACACTACAGCTAAGAGTGAGGGAGGTGGGTAGACAGCAAGACCCGGCCCCCACTTGCTGCAAGGTGACACTACTCCTACGAGTGAGGGAGATGGGTAGACAGCTAGACCCCGCCCCCACCTGCTGCAAGGTGACACTAAAAATAAGAGTGAGGGAGGTGGGTACAGCTAGATCCTGCCCCCACCTGCTGCAAGGTGGCACTACAGCTAAGAGTGAGGGAGGTGCGTATACAGC
The DNA here is from genome assembly GCA_963921515.1 of Calotriton arnoldi. Classification (NCBI taxonomy): domain Eukaryota; kingdom Metazoa; phylum Chordata; class Amphibia; order Caudata; family Salamandridae; genus Calotriton; species Calotriton arnoldi. The sequence continues at coordinate 251,111 of CAWUFW010013220.1, forward strand.
TAGACCCCGCCTGCTGCAAGGTGACACCACAGCCAAGAGTGAGCGAGGTGGATAGACAGCAAGACCCCGCCCCCACCTGCTGCAAGGTATCACTACAGCTAAGAGTGAGGGAGGTGGGTAGACAGCAAGACCCCGCCCCCACCTGCTGCAAGGTGACAATACAGCTAAGAGTGAGGGAGGTGGGTAGACAGCAAGACCCCGCCCTCACCTGCTGCAAGGTGACACTACAGCTGAGAGTGAGGGAGGTGGGTGGACAGCAAGACCCGGACCCCACCTGCTGCAAGGTGACACTACAGCTAAGAGTGAGGGACTTGGGTAGACAGCTAGACCCGGCCCCCGCCCCTGCAAGGTGACACTACAGCTAAGAGTGAGGGAGGTGGGTAGACAGCTAGACCCCGCCCCCGCCTGCTGCAAGGTGTCACTACAGCTAAGAGTGAGGGAGGTGGGTAGACAGCTAGTCCCCGACCCCCGCCTGCTGCAAGGTGACACTACAGCTAAGAGTGAGGGAGGTGGGTAGACAGCTAGACCCCGCCCCCGCCTGCTGCAAGGTGACAATACAGCTAAGAGGGAGGGAGGTGGGTATACAGCTAGACCCCGCCTGCTGCAAGGTGACACTACAGCTAAGAGTGAGGGAGGTGGGTAGACAGCTAGACCCCGCCCTCACCTGCTGCAAGGTGACACTACAGCTAAGAGTGAGGGAGGTGGGTATACAGCTAGACCCCGCCTGCTGCAAGGTGACAATACAGCTAAGAGTGAGGGAGGTGGGTAGACAGCTAGACCTGGCCCCCGCCCACTGCAAGGTGACACTACAGCTAAGAGCAAGGGAGGTGGGTAGACAGCTAGACCCCGCCCCTGCCTGCTGCAAGGTGACACTACAGCTAAGAGGGAGGGAGGTGGGTAGACAGCAAGATTCCGCCCCCACCTGCTGCAAGGTGACACTACAGCTAAGAGTGAGGGAGGTGGGTAGACAGCTAGACCCCGCCCTCACCTGCTGCAAGGTGACACTACAGCTAAGAGTGAGGGAGGTGGGTATACAGCTAGACCCCGCCTCCTGCAAGGTGACACTACAGCTAAGAGTGAGGGAGGTGGGTAGACAGCTAGACCCTGCCTGCTGCAAGGTGACAATACAGCTAAGAGTGAGGGAGGTGGGTAGACAGCTAGACCCTGCCTGCTGCAAGGTGACACTACAGCTAAGAGTGAGGGAGGTGGGTAGACAGCTAGACCCCTCCTGCTGCAAGGTGACAATACAGCTAAGAGTGAGGGAGGTGGGTAGACAGCTAGACCCTGCCTGCTGCAAGGTGACACTACAGCTAAGAGTGAGGGAGGTGGGTAGACAGCTAGACCCCGCCCTCACCTGCTGCAAGGTGACACTACAACTAAGAGTGAGGGAGGTGGGTATACAGCTAGACCCCGCCTGCTGCAAGGTGACACTACAGCTAAGAGTGAGGGAGGTGGGTAGACAGCTAGACCCCGCCTGCTGCAAGGTGACAATACAGCTAAGAGTGAGGGAGGTGGGTAGACAGCTAGACCCCGCCTGCTGCAAGGTGACAATACAGCTAAGAGTGAGGGAGGTGGGTAGACAGCTAGACCCGGCCCCGCCCGCTGCAAGGTGACACTACAGCTAAGAGTGAGGGAGGTGGGTAGACAGCTAGACCCCGCCCCTGCCTGCTGCAAGGTGACACTACAGCTAAGAGTGAGGGAGGTGGGTAGACAGCTAGACCCCGCCCCCGCCTGCTGCAAGGTGACAATACAGCTAAGAGGGAGGGAGGTGGGTATACAGCTAGACCCCGCCTGCTGCAAGGTGACACTACAGCTAAGAGTGAGGGAGGTTGGTAGACAGCTAGACCCCACCCTCACCTGCTGCAAGGTGACACTACAGCTAAGAGTGAGGGAGGTGGGTATACAGCAAGACCCCGCCTGCTGCAAGGTGACAATACAGGTAAGAGTGAGGAAGGTGGGTAGACAGCTAGACCCGGCCCCCACCCGCTGCAAGGTGACACTACAGCTAAGAGTGAGGGAGGTGGCTAGACAGCTAGACCCGGCCCCCGCCCACTACAAGGTGACACTACAGCTAAGAGGGAGGGAGGTGGGTATACAGCTAGACCCCGCCTGCTGCAAGGTGACACTACAGCTAAGAGTGAGGGAGGTCGGTAGACAGCTAGACCCCGCCCTCACCTGCTGCAAGGTGACACTACAGCTAAGAGTGAGGGAGGTGGGTAGACAGCTAGACCCCGCCTGCTGCAAGGTGACACTACAGCTAAGAGTGAGGGAGGTGGGTAGACAGGTAGACCCGGCCCCCGCCCACTGCAAGGTGACACTACAGCTAAGAGTGAGGGAGGTGGGTAGACAGCTAGACCCCGCCTGCTGCAAGGTGACACTACAGCTAAGAGTGAGGGAGGTGGGTAGACAGGTAGACCCGGCCCCCGCCCACTGCAAGGTGACACTACAGCTAAGAGTGAGGGAGGTGGGTAGACAGCTAGACCCCGCCTGCTGCAAGGTGACACTACAGCTAAGAGTGAGGGAGGTGGGTAGACAGGTAGACCAGGCCCCCGCCCACTGCAAGGTGACAATACAGCTAAGTGATTGCTTACCCCAGCACAGCCCCCCTTCCCCCTTCCCCCAGGACATGGGCTATTGATTATTAAAGATACATGTCTGTTCTTTCCTGGCATCGTCTGCATGCTGGACACTGACAGAAGCAAGGGACGTCTTCTTGGAGTACATTGGTCAGCTGGAGAGCTCGGTGTCCAGTGCCTGGGAGCAGCTGAAGCGCAGTGCCAACATCAGCTGCCCCGGCCCCCTGCAGGAGAAGAGCTGCACCGGGCTCTCAGAGCTGGACGTCACCATGGCATCGGTGCAGAGAGAGGCTGGACTGGCAGCTGGCATGCTTCGTACAATGGTAAATATATACAAACCTGCGTGCCACGTGCAAGAGTGCACTACCCACTGTGCAGGGACATACACCCCAAAACACTATTACACACCTCCACGTCGTGCAAGAGTGCACTACCCACTGTGCAGGGGTATACACCCCAAAAAACTAATACATACCTCCACTTTTCGTGCAAGGGTGCATTACCCTCTGTACAGGGGTATACACCCCAAAACACTATTACGTACCTCCACTTCGTGCAAGGGTGTATTATTCACTGTGCAGGGGTATACACCCCAAAACTCAATTACACACCTCCACATCCTGCAAGAGTGCATTACTCACTGTGCAGGGGTATACACCCCAAAACACTATTACACACCTCCACATCCTGCAAGAGTGCATTACTCACTGTGCAGGGGTATACACCCCAAAACACTATTACGTACCTCCAGTTTGTGCAAGGGTGTATTATTCACTGTGCAGGGGTATACACCCCAAAACACTATTATACACCTCCACATCCTGCAAGAGTGCATTACTCACTGTGCAGGGGTATACACCCCAAAACACTATTACACACCTCCACATCGTGCAAGAGTGCATTACCCACTGTGCAGGAGTATTCACCCCAAAACACAATTGCATATCTCCACATCGTGCAAGAGTTCATTACCCCTGTGCAGGAGTATACACCCCAAAACACTATTACACACCTCCACATCGTGCAAGAGTGCATTACTCACTGTGCAGGAGTATACACCCCAAAACACTATTGCGCACCACCACATCGCGCAAGAGTGCATTACCGACTGTGCAGGGGTATACACCCCAAAACACTATTATGCACCTCCACATTGCGCAAGAGTGCATTACCCCTGTGCAGAGGTATACACCCCAAAACACTATTGCGCACCTCCCCATCGTGCAAGAGTGCATTACCGCTGTGCAGGGGTATACACCCCAAAACACTATTACGCATCTTCACACCGTGCAAGAGTGCATTACCCCTGTGTAGGGGTATACACCCCAAAACACTATCATGCACTTCCACATCATGCAAGAGTGCATTAGCCACTGTGCAGTGGTATACACCCCAAAACATTATTACACACCTCCACATCGCGCAAGAGTGCATTACCCACTGTGCAGGGGTATACACCCCAAAACACTATCACACACCTCCACATCGCCCAAGAGTGCATTACTCACTGTGTAGGAGTATACACCCCAAAACACTATTACACACCTCCACATTGTGCAAGAGTGCATTACTCACTGTGTAGGATTATACACCCCAAAACACTATTACGCACCACCACATCATGCGAGAGTGCATTACCCACTGTGCAGGGGTATACACCCCAAAACACTATCACAGACCTCCACATCGCCCAAGAGTGCATTACTCACTGTGTAGGATTATACACCCCAAAACACTATTACACACCTTCACATCGTACAAACGTGCATTACCCACTGTGCAGGGGTATACACCTCAAAACACTATTACACACCACCACATCGTGCAAGAGTGCATTACCCACTGTGCAGGAGTATACACCCCAAAACACTATTACACATCTCCACATCCTGCAAGAGTGCATTACAGCTGTGCAGGGGTATACACCCCAAAACACTATCACACAGCTCCGCATCGTGCAAGAGTGCATTACCCACTGTGCAGGGGTATGCACCCCAAAACACTATTGCACAGCTTCACATCGTGCAATAGAGAATTACCCACTGTGCAGGGGTATGCACCCCAAAACACTATTGCACACCTTCACATCGTGCAATAGAGAATTACCCACTGTGCAGGGGTATGCACCCCAAAACTATTGCACACCTCCACATCGTGCAAGATAGAATTACCCACTGTGCAGGAGTATTCACCCCAAAACACTATTACACAGGAGTATACACCCCCAAATAATAGTACACACCTCCACATCGTGCAAAAGTGCATTACCCACTGTGCAGGAGTATACATCCCCAAATAATACTACACACCTCAATATCGAGCAAAAGTGCATTACCCCTGTGCAGGATTAAACACCACAAACACTATTACACACTTCCACATCGTGCAAGGGTGCATTAGCCCTGTGCAGGAGTATACACCCCAAAACACTATTACACAGGAGTATACACCCCCAAATAATACTACACACCTCCACACCGTGCAAAAGTGCATTACCCACTGTGCAGGGGTATACACCCCAAAACACTATTACACACCTCCACATTCTTTATGGTATGTATCCTTCAGTGTAATGGCCATACCATTTGCAACAGTACAGTGGTATCTACCTGCACCCATATTGTGGTACACCCTTGAGATGGTTCACATTCCTACTGTGTGTAACAGAACATATATAAGAAAAGAGAGGGACCCCTTGTGTCTGCCAAGGGAATAGGGTACTATTGACAAGTAAAAAACAAATAATCCCTTAGATATACAAGTAACAAAGAGCTCTACTTACATTAGAGTCATATATTTATGTGAATGCAATAATACAGCCCATGAAATAGACTCCCACAGACAAAAAAAAGGAATTTTGTTTTTGTTTTGTTTATATTATGACGCCCAAAAGTTATCACAAAAGTTCCTTTTTATTAAAAACCTTTTACATATTGCAGTATTTCATAAAAATCATCACTCATACTATATACCACCAATTCATATAAAATTATTAAAAACCTTCAAAGAAACTCCACACATATAGTACAATAAAACAACAATACATTACATAACATAAAGAGAGAAGAAAAATTAGACAATATACTTTGTCATTTCCAAAACATATCCAATGGAACAATTTAATAACTAGGCTTGGATACACTGTTTCTTTTGGTATCTACAGATCCAATTACTTCCACGGATTATGTATATGATGCGTCGACGCTGTTCGATGGGTTTTATTGATATTCCATCTTTTCAAGACAAGTAATTTTTGCAAGTCTCTCTGTAAAACACTGTGGTATAACCCCTGCATAAAACAAATATGTGTAAAAATATAGTACAGTTTTTATATTTACACCATTGTAATCGTCAAAAACAAATCAACTTTCAATTTGTATCAATTATTCTATAAAATGAAACAGTTTAGAATCCATTATCCAATACCATCCTACACAGTGTAGAATATAAATTAATACAATTCACATTTGTCTATTTACTGGGCATGTATCAAGCTTATTTTACACAAACCCAAATTATCACATGGTTACCATAAAACTCAACAAGGGATGCGGGTATTGTTTTAGATAAAAACGCCAACTCTATATGATTGTCCCACATAAACTTCCATTGGGGATCTTATTATATCTTTCATATCAGGCAAAAAAATTTTTTTTTAAATAATTACCTTTCTTTAAAAAAAAGGAACTTGTGGATACATATAATCTCTCCACCAGCTCATGGTCCTTTCAAAATGGACTTATCGGTATGTATTCCTCGGTGTGTTTTAAATAAATAGGTAGTGACATTTTCTTCAGTGGGTATAAACAAACTCTCTTCTTCAAGTCAAAACAACCACGAAAGTAACAGCAGATTAAGAGGGAGTAGTGATTTATTGGCCGTCAGGAGTCGGGGCAGAACACTAAGGCAATACTGATGGTAAGAATCAGGTGAGATAGCTTAAAATTGACCACAAAATACTGCAAATAAGGTTATCCTAGATAAAAATTGAGCTGATTGAGATTGCCCTTGATTTTCAGAAATATAATTCGTGTTGAAACAGAAGTCCATTTTGAAAGGACCGTGAGCTGGTGGAGAGATTATATGTATCCACAAGTTCCTTTTTTTTTAAAGAAAGGTAATTATTTTTTTTTTTTTTAAATGTTTGCCCGATATGAAAGATATAATAAGATCCCCAATGGAAGTTTATGTGGGACAATCATATAGAGTTGGCGTTTTTATCTAAAACAATACCCGCATCCCTTGTTGAGTTTTATGGTAACCATGTGATAATTTGGGTTTGTGTAAAATAAGCTTGATACATGCCCAGTAAATAGACAAATGTGAATTGTATTAATTTATATTCTACACTGTGTAGGATGGTATTGGATAATGGATTCTAAACTGTTTCCTTTATAGAATAATTGATACAAATTGAAAGTTGATTTGTTTTTGACGATTACAATGGTGTAAATATAAAAACTGTACTATATTTTTACACATATTTGTTTTATGCAGGGGGTTATACCACAGAGTTTTACAGAGAGACTTGCAAAAAATTACTTGTCTTGAAAAAGATGGAATATCAATAAAACCCATCGAAACGCGTCGACGCATCATATACATAATCCGTGGAAGTAATTGGATCTGTAGATACCAAAAGAAACAGTGTTTTCAAGCCTAGTTATTAAATTGTTCCATTGGATATGTTTTGGAAATGACAAAGTATATTGTCTAATTTTTTCTTCTCTCTTTATGTTATGCAATGTATTGTTGTTTTATTGTACTATATGTGTGGGGTTTCTTTGAAGGTTTTTATTAATTTTATATGAATTGGTGGTATATAGTATGAGTGATGATTTTTATGAAATACTGCAATATGTAAAAGGTTTTTAATAAAAGGAACTTTTGTGATAACTTTTGAGCGTCATAATATAAAAAAAATCCTTTTTTGTCTGTGGGAGTCTATTTCATGGGCTGTATTATTGCATTCACATAAATATATGACTCTAATGTAAGTAGAGCTCTTTGTTACTTGTATATCCAAGGGATTATTTGTTTTTTACTTGTAACAGAACATACACAACCTGTGCAATGCAGATGTCAGCCCCCTCATACAGTGGTACTGGCCTCCCTCTCAAGCGAGGGTACACCAGCTCCTCCGCTTTGAAATGGTACACACCCCTGCATGCAATCGAAACTATTCACAACGTGCTATGATGCATACTTTCCCATGCATGCGCAACAATCAAAAGCCACCACAGGTAGTGGCACACCCCTCAACCATGGGCAGAGCCCCACGCACCATGTGCAATGACACAAGGTTGGCCCACCTTGGGATACACTCCTAGTGGGCAATGATGCGTCCCCTTCCATCTACAGCGTTGCACACCCACCTGCAGTCACACAAACCTTCTCCCTGCCCCTGAAAGCGATGTCCACACTTCCCTTAGGTGTGGTCTGCTACACCACGTGCAGTGACACAATGTTGGCCCACCTTGGTATACACTCCTAGTGTGCAATTGTACATCCCCTTCCATCTACAGCGTTGCACACCCACCTGCAGTCACACAAACCATCGCACCGCCCCCAACAGTGATGTCCACACACCCCTTGGGTGGGATCTGCTCCACCAAGTGCAATGACACAATGTTGGATCACCTTGGTATACACTCCTAGTGTGCAATTGTACATCCCCTTCCATCTACAGTGTTGCACATCCACCTGCAGCCCCCAATCCATCGCTCCACCCCCGACAGCGATGTGCACACACCCCTTAGGTGGGATCTGCTCCACCAAGTGCAATGACACAATGTTGGACCACCTTGGTATACACGCCTAGTGTGCAATGGTACGTCCCCTTCTATATACAGCTTTGCACACCCACCTGCAGTCACACAAACCATCGCTCCACCCCCCACAGCGATGTCCACACACCCCTTGGGTGGGATCTGCTCCACCAAGTGCAGTGACACAGTTTTGGCCCACCTTAGTATACACTCCTAGTGTGCAATGGTACATCCCCTTCTATATACAGCAGTGCACACTCACCTGCAGCCCCCAATTTATCGCTCCACCCCCGACAGCGATGTGCACACACCCCTTGGGTGGGATCTGCTCCACCACGTGCAATGACACAATGTTGGACCACCATGGTATACACTCCTAATGTGCAATGGTACGTCCCCTTCTATATACAGCGTTGCACACCCACCTGCAGTCACACAAACCATCTCCCCGCCCCCGACACCGATGTCCACACACCCCTTAGGTGCAATCTGCTCCACCCCTCCATGTTGTTCCAAGCATTCCCTGATTTCATCCTGTATTTCTTTCAGGTTTTCCCCCGTGATCTCTGGGACATCCCTTCGGACTGGAGCCTCCTGGCCACTGAGTTCAGAAGCCTGGCAGAAAGGTGAGGTCAGCTGCAGCTGGAAGGGGGGTTATTCAAGGCCTTGGGTGGAATAAACCTCTGACCATCACTAGGGCTGGAAAGGGTCTGGTGGCTTAGTGGACTAATGCATCCACTGCAGGGGCCTGTCTTTGACCTCGTGGCTACAGGTTCAAATCCCAGCAGGTCCACTCAGTCTTTCATTTTTCTGAGGTTGATAAAATAAGTGCCATTGAGTTAGGTAACAACAAACATCTGTTATTCAGCACCAAGATTCCCTTCTGGGTGAACGTGAGCTTTACAAATACACGTTATGTTAAAGGGTCGGGTGGGAGTTTGGGAATGCCAAAAAAGGAAAATCCTTACGAGCTGTCCCAAACTTCCAAGCCTAACCATGCCTTGAAAATCATACCTAAAAAATACTGACATATAGGGGGGCTTTGGGTCACCCCTCTACATTCATTGGTCAGTTCCAATGCTAATCACATGTTGCTTTTTCCACCACAACGTACAGGATGGAGCAGTGGGCCAGCCCACATCAGCCATTGGCTCTCTTGCACCATAATTGATGGCATTTTGCTTCTTCACATGTGCACATCTGCCTAAAAAGACACGTGCTTCAGTGCCAGGATTGGCGTTGCAAATGTTTTTTTTCTTTTTATTATTTATCTTGCTTCGTGTATTTTTTAGTCGTCATTGTGTGTTTAAACTGTGATTTCAAGTTACACTTATTCAAAGCCAATCATACATTTTCCATCTGCCAGTAAGAATCATATTTTTCTGTGATGTACAATAAAAATACAATTGTTTATTTTCCTCTTATAAGTACACCAACCTTTTAAGAAATATTCATACTGTCCATTAAAATTATATGTGATATTTGCTTATTTAATGCAAAATTTTAGTGCAAATTTATGTCTGCCACGTTTATTCATTTTCCATATTTTTTTCTTCTATTTATTTTTAGAGCATGTTTGCAATAAAAACAAGCATTGACAAGCAAGCATTTGCAAAGCCGATAGGTCTGGTATTAGCTGCCAGCCTTTTGGCTTTTCCAATCAGGATTTATAAAGTAAGGCTAATCACCCGCAAAGGTATCCAGGCGCTGAGGCCCTTGCTTCTTTTTGTGGGTTTAGTTGCTCAGCCAGGTCTTGAGTCCTTTCCGGAATTTTAGAAGAGAGATGTGGGTCTGGAGGTGAAGGGGGAGGTCATTCCAGGATTTAACAGCGAGGTAGGAAAAGGATCATCCTCCACTGTTGCTTCGATGGATGTGAGGGGGTTGCAAAGGAGAGGGAGGTGGAGCACAGATGTCTGGAGGGTTAGTGGAAGTTCAGGCGGTGGTTGATGTATGCTGGTCCTTGGTTGTGTAGGGTTTTGTAGGTGTGGATCAGCATCTTGAATTGACATCTCTTCTGGATGGGGAGCCAGTGGAGTTTCTTGGGGCGAGGGGTGATTTGGGTGAGTTTGGGGAGGTTGAGGATGAGTCTGGTTGCTGAGTTTTGTATGGTTTGCAGTCTCTTCATGAGGTGAGTGGTGATTCCTGCATAGAGTGCGTTGCCATAGTCCAGACGGCTTGTGACTAGAGCTTGAGTGACAGTTAGTCTGGTGTTGACAGGGAGCCATTTGAAGATTTTCCGGAGCATGCGAAGAGTGAGGAAGCAGGCGGATGAGACTGCATTGATCCAGCTTTTCATGGTGAGATTGCTTTTCAGGATAATGCCGAGGTTGCAAGCATGCTTTGTCAATGGTTGTTTTGCTTTGTCATGGTTTTTGCACAACTATATTGCTAGGGAAGTTGCTGGGCCCTCAATCTAAAAAAATAACAGTGGTTAAAAGCAAAAATATGTTTCACTCTCTAAATGCATGCATTGCTGTACTAGTTCCAGGCACAGAAGTCTGGATGTTTTCCTTGTGAAAGAGAAAATGTTGTCACTCACACAGCAGTTAGCCAATGACTGCAGTTGGCTGACCCACTGCCCACGTTGCATTATGTAGAGGGTAGAGGAAAAATGTGACTGAGACAATACGAGATGAATCGATGAAGACACCTGACATATGACCCTGTAAGTAAATATATGATACATGTAATTTTAGTAAAATCAAACAAAAACAGCAGACCAATAAATAAACAAGCTTTGGCCAAGCAAATATGGTGTTGGCCGCCATCTTTTGGCTCTGTCAATGTTTGTTTTTTCATGGTTTTTGTAAAAGGTTATTGTTTGAGAAGCTGCTGGATCTACAAAAAACATTGACTAGAAGCTAAAACATTTTTTGATCTTAAAATACACACATTGCCATAATCGTCAATGGAACTAAGGGGAACTACTTTGTGTGTGGATGTTCTCCTGGTGAAAGGGAAAAGTGGCATTACTCAAAGTGAAGATAGCCAATGGCTGAAGCGGACTGAACCATTCCCCCGTGCTGTGTGCTGTAAGTGGCGGAATATAAATTTCAATCACATTATAACAAACCAACGGATGAAGGCTGAGAGCCTTTATACGTATATTATGCAGACCTAAAAATAACCATTACACCAGCTTCCCAAGGCCAGTCTTGTTGGCTTTGCTGTGTTTGTTTAGGCTTTATAGGATTCTTGGATGCTGTCCCTTCCTGGATGTTTTGCAGGCTTGACCCCATCACTACACTTGGTATCTTTTAGCATGAACACTCAAATGGTGTCGCTTTCCTTCTGTGTGTTCATTAGCCTGCCCGCCCAGATGGTGTCCCTTTCCTGCTGTGTGTTCATTACCCCCCCCAGATGGTGTCCCTTTCCTGCTGTGTGTTCATTAGCCTACCCCCACACATGGTGTCCCTTTCCTGCTGTGTGTTCATTAGCCTGCCCCCCCAGATGGTGTCCCTTTCCTGCTGTGTGTTTATTAGCCTACCCCCACACATGGTGTCCCTTTCCTGCTGTGTGTTCATTAGCCTGCCCCCCCAGATGGTGTCCTTTTCCTGCTGTGTGTTCATTAGCCTGCCCCCCCAAGATGGTGTCCCTTTCCTGCTGTGTGTTCATTACCCCCCCAGATGGTGTCCTTTTCCTGCTGTGTGTTTATTACCCCCCCAGATGGTGTCCCCTTCCTGCTGTGTGTTCATTAGCCTACCCCCACACATGGTGTCCCTTTCCTGCTGTGTGTTCATTACCCCACCAGATGGTGTCCCTTTCCTGCTGTGTGTTTATTAGCCTGCCCCCCAGATGGTGTCCCTTTCCTGCTGTGTGTTCATTAGCCTGCCCCCCAGATGGTGTTCCTTTCCTGCTGTGTGTTCATTAGCCTGCCCCCCCCAGATGATGTCCCTTTCCTGCTGTGTGTTCATTAGCCTGCCCCCCCAGATTGTGTCCCTTTCCTGCTCTGTGTTCATTACCCCCCAAGATGATGTCCCTTTCCTGCTGTGTGTTCATTAGCCTGCCCCCCCGATGGTGTCCCTTTCCTGCTGTGTGTTCATTAGCCTGCCCCCCAGATGGTGTCCCTTTCCTGCTGTGTGTTCGTTAGCCTGCCCCCCCAGATGGTGTCCTTTTCCTGCTGTGTGTTCATTACCCTCCCAGATGGTGTCCCTTTCCTGTGTGTTCATTAGCCTGCCCCCCCGATGGTGTCCCTTTCCTGCTGTGTGTTCATTATCCTGCCCCCTCCACATGGTGTCCCTTTCCTGCTGTGTGTTCATTACACCCCCCAGATGGTGTCCTTTTCCTGCTGTGTGTTCATTACCCCCCCAGATGGTGTCCCTTTCCTGCTGTGTGTTCATTAGCCTGCCCCCCAGATAGTGTCCCTTTCCTGCTGTGTGTTCATTAGCCTGCCCCTCCCCCAGATGGTGTCCCTTTCCTGCTGTGTGTTCATTAGCCTCCCCCAGATGGTGTCCCATTCCTGCTGTGTGTTCATTAGCCTGCCCCCAGATGGTGTCCCTTTCCTGCTGTGTGTTCATTAGCCTACCCCCCAGATGGTGTCCCTTCCTCCTGTGTGTTCATTAGCCTGCCCCCCATTGTGTCCCTTTCCTGCTGTGTGTTAATTATCCCCCCGATGGTGGCCCTTTCCTGCTAGTGTTCATTAGCCTGCCCCCCATTGTGTCCCTTTCCTGCTGTGTGTTCATTACCCCCCGATGGTGGCCCTTTCCTGCTGTGTGTTCATTAGCCTACCCCCCAGATGGTGTCCCTTTCCTGCTGTGTGTTCATAAGCCTGCCCCCATTGTGTCCCTTTCCTGCTGTGTGTTCATTACCCCCCGATGGTGTCCCTTTTTCTGCTGTGTGTTCATTACCCCCCGATGGTGGCCCTTTCCTGCTGTGTGTTCATTAGCCTGCCCCCCCAGATTGTGTCCCTTTCCTGCTGTGTGTTCATTAGCCTGCCCCCCCAGATGGTGTCCCTTTCCTGCTGTGTGTTCATTAGCCTGCCCCCCCAGATGGTGTCCCTTTCCTGCTGTGTGTTCATTACCCCACCAGATGGTGTCCCTTTCCTGCTGTGTGTTTATTAGCCTGCCCCCCCAGATGGTGTCCCTTTCCTGCTGTGTGTTTATTAGCCTGCCCCCCCCAGATGGTGTCCCTTTCCTGCTGTGTGTTCATTAGCCTGCCCCCCCAGATGATGTTCCTTTCCTGCTGTGTGTTCATTAGCCTGCCCCCCTCAGATGATGTCCCTTTCCTGCTGTGTGTTCATTAGCCTGCCCCCCCAGATTGTGTCCCTTTCCTGCTCTGTGTTCATTACCCCCCAAGATGATGTCCCTTTCCTGCTGTGTGTTCATTAGCCTGCCCCCAGATGGTGTGCCTTTCCTGCTGTGTGTTCGTTAGCCTGCCCCCAGATGGTGTCCCTTTCCTGCTGTGTGTTCGTTAGCCTGCCCCCAGATGGTGTCCTTTTCCTGCTGTGTGTTCATTACCCCCCCAGATGGTGTCCCTTTCATGTGTGTTCATTAGCCTGCCCCCCCGATGGTGTCCCTTTCCTGCTGTGTGTTCATTAGCCTGCCCCCTCCACATGGTGTCCCTTTCCTGCTGTGTGTTCATTACGCCCCCCAGATGGTGTCCTTTTCCTGCTGTGTGTTCATTACCCCCCCAGATGGTGTCCCTTTCCTGCTGTGTGTTCATTAGCCTACCCCCACACATGGTGTCCCTTTCCTGCTGTGTGTTCATTAGCCTCCCCCCCCAGATAGTGTCCCTTTCCTGCTGTGTGTTCATTAGCCTGCCCCTCCCCCAGATGGTGTCCCTTTCCTGCTGTGTGTTCATTAGCCTGCCCCCCCAGATAGTGTCCCTATCCTGCTGTGTGTTCATTAGCCTGCCCCTCCCCCACAGGGTGTCCCTTTCCTGCTGTGTGTTCATTACCCCCCCAGATGGTTTCCCTTTCCTGCTGTGTGTTCATTAGCCTGCTGCCCCTCCAGATGGTGTCCCTTTCCTGTTGTGTTCATTAGCCTGCCCCCCCAGATTGTGTCCCTTTCCTGCTGTGTGTTCATTACCCCCAAGATGGTGTCCCTTTCCTGCTGTGTGTTCATTAGCCTACCCCCCCCCACATGGTGTCCCTTTCCTGCTGTGTGTTCATTAGCCTGCCCCCGATGGTGTCCCTTTCCTGCAGTGTGTTCATTAGCCTGCCCCCCCAGATGGTGTCCCTTTCCTGCTGTGTGTTCGTTACCCCCCCCAGATGGTGTCCCTTTCCTGCTGTGTGTTCATTACCCCCCCCCCGATGGTGTCCCTTTCCTGCTGTGTGTTTATTAGCCTGCCCCCCAGATGGTGTCCCTTTCCTGCTGTGTGTTCATTAGCCTGCCCCCCCAGATGGTGTCCCTTTCCTGCTGTTTGTTGGTTAGCCTGCCCCTGCCCCCCAGATGGTGTCCCTTTCCTGCTGTGTGTTCATTAGCCTGCCCCCCACCCCCAGATGGTGTCCCTTTCCTGCTGTGTGTTCATTAGCCTGCCCCCCCAGATGGTGTCCCTTCCCTGCTGTTTGTTTATTAGCCTGCCCCCCCAGATGGTGTTCCCTTCCTGCTGTGTGTTCATTAGCCTGCCCCCCGATGGTGTCCCTTTCCTGCTGTGTGTTCATTAGCCTGCCCCCCAGATGGTGTCCCTTTCCTGCTGTGTGTTCATTACCCCCAAGATGGTGTCCCTTTTTCTGCTGTGTGTTCATTACCCCCCCCCCCGATGGTGGCCCTTTCCTGCTGTGTGTTCATTAGCCTGCCCCCCCAGATCGTGTCCCTTTCCTGCTGTGTGTTCATTAGCCTGCCCCCCAGATGGTGTCCCTTTCCTGCTGTGTGTTCATTAGCCTGCCCTCCCCAGATGGTGTCCCTTTCCTGCTGTGTGTTCATTACCCCCCAAGATGATGTCCCTTTCCTGCTGTGTGTTCATTACCCCCCAGATGGTGTCCCTTTCCTGCTGTGTGTTCATTAGCCTGCCCCCGCACCCCCCCAGATGGTGTCCCTTTCCTTCTGTTTGTTCATTACCCCCCCCAGATGGTGTCCCTTTCCTGCTGCTTGTTCATTACCCCCCCAGATGGTGTCCCTTTCCTGCTGTTTGTTCATTACCTCCCCAGATGGTGTCCCTTTCCTGCTGTGTGTTCATTAGCCTGCCCCCCACCTCCAGATGGTGTCCCTTTCCTGTTGTGTGTTCATTAGCCTGCCCCCCCAGATGGTGTCCCTTTCCTGCTGTGTGTTCATTAGCCTGCCCCCCCCAGATGGTGTCCCTTTCCTGCTGTGTGTTCATTAGCCTGCCCCCCAGATGGTGTCCCTTTCCTGCTGTGTGTTTATTAGCCTGCCCCCCCAGATGGTGTCCCTTTCCTGCTGTGTGTTCATTAGCCTGCCCCCCCAGATGGTGTCCCTTTCCTGCTGTGTGTTCATTAGCCTGCCCCCCCAGAAGGTGTCCCTTTCCTGCTGTGTTCATTAGCCTGCCCCCCCAGATGGTGTCCCTTTCCTGCTGTGTGTTCATTAGCCTGCCCCCCAGAAGGTGTCCCTTTCCTGCTGTGTTCATTAGCCTGCCCCACCCCTCGATGGTGTCCCTTTCATGCTGTGTGTTCATTAGCCTGCCCCCCCAGATAGTGTCCCTTTCCTGCTGTGTGTTCATTCCCCACCCCCTGGTGTCCCTTTCCTGCTGTGTGTTCATTAGCCTGCCCCCCCCAGATGGTGTCCCATTCCTGCTGTGTGTTCATTAGCCTGCCCCCCCCCCCTCCCCCGATTCTGTCCCTCCCTCAGTGAGCTTTTGTGCTTCCTTCTGGTGAGTCACACTCCACCAACAGCCATTTTGTCTTTCAGACACAGGGGTGTCGCTGCTGAAGTGACTGCTGCAGCCTCTCAGGCCCTTCTGGTCTCCTACACCAGCTATGAGCTGCTGAGCAGAGCCCTGGAGGAGCAGAGCAGACAGGGGGACAGTGAGGAGCTGGAGGAGAGGTAAGGCCATGGTTGAGGGAGTGAGGGGGACATGGGTGAGCTGCGGCCAGTGGGGTGTATGGGTGAAGGGAGTGTGAGAGGGGAGCCAGGGAAGGTGGGCTGTAACAAGAGAGGTGTATGGGTGAAAGAAGTGTGAGGGTGTGTCCAGGGACTGTGAGCTGTAACAAGGGAGGGGTATGGGTGTAGAGAGTGTGAGGGGGGACCTGGGACTGTGAGCTGTAACAGATGAGGTGTATGGGTGACGAGATTGTGAGAGGGTAACCAGGGAAGGTGAGCTGTAACAAGAGGTGTAAGGCTGAAGGGAGTGTGAGGGGGTGGGACTACGGACTGTGAGCTGTAACAGGTGTGGTGTATGGGTGAAAGAGGTGTGAGGGGGTGGGTTCTGGGAACTGTAACAGGTGAGGTATATGGATGAAGGGAGCATGAGGGGGGCCAGGGACTGTGAGCTGTAACAGATGAGGTGTGTGGGTGAAGGGAATGTGAGGGGTTTTTGCTGAGGACTGTCAGTTGTGATAGGCGAGGTGCATGGGTGAAGGAAGTGTGAGGGTGTAGGGACAGTGAGCTGTAACAGGTGAGGTGTATGAGTGAAGGGAGTGTGAGGGTTGGTACTTGGGACTGTAACCTGTAACAGACGAGGTGTATGGATGAAGGGAGTGTGTGGGTTGGTACTGAGGACTGTGAGCTGTAACAGATGAGGTGTATGGGTGAAGGGAGTGGGTGGGTTGGTACTTGGGACTGTGAGCTGTAACAAGGAAGGCGTATGGGTGAAGGGAGTGTGAGGGTGTAGGGACAGTGAGCTGTAACAGGCGAGGTGTATGAGTGAAGGGAGTGTGAGGGTTGGTACTTGGGACTGTGAGCTGTAACAAGGAAGGCGTATGGGTGAAGGGAGTGTGAGGGTGAACCATGGACTGTGAGCTGTAGCAGATGAGTTGTATGGGTGAAGAGTGTGTGAGGGGGGACTGGGGACTGTGAGCTGTAACAAGAGGTGTAAGGCTGAAGGGAGTGTGAGGGGGTAGGACTACGGACTGTGAGCTGTGACAGGTGTGGTGTATGGGTGAAAGAGGTGTGAGGGGGCAGGTTCTGTGAGCTGTAACAGGTGAAGTATATGGATGAAGGGAGCGTGAGGGGGCCAGGGACTGTGAGCTGTAACAGGTGAGGTGTGTGGATGAAAGGAGTGCGAAGGGTTGGTACAGGGGACGGTGATCTGTAACAGATGAGGTGTATGGGTGAAGGGGGTGTGAGGGGTTGGTACTTGGGACTGTGAGCTGTAACAGATGAGGTGTATGGGTGAAGGGAGTGTGAGGGATTTGTACTGGGGACTGTGAGCTGTGATAGGAGAGGTGTATGGATGAAGGGAGTGTGAGGGTGAACCATGGACTGTGAGCTGTAACCGGTGAGGTGCGTGGGTGAAGGGAGTGTGAGGGGTTCGTACTGGGGACTGCAAGCTGTAACAGATGAGGTGTACGGTGAAGGGAGCGTGAGGGGGGGCAGGGACTGTGGGCTGTAACCAGGGTATGAGACGGGGTACCCGCGGGTGGACGGCGTCCACCCACTATTTTCACAGGGTGAACGCCGTCCACCCTGCCAAGAATTTCGGCCCCACTGAATAATGTGCTGAACTCATCCTGGTGTAATTTCCAAACACCGGGACACTTTCAGCAGCGTCAACAACGTGCAGGCAGGGATGGGGCTTTCTTATTTAAGTTTCCTGCTGGGCCCATAACAAAGGCTGAATTTGTGGGGTCATCAGGCCTCCTTTTGTTCAGTCTCTTGGCTGGGAGCAGTCAGGAGCCTCACACCTGATGCAAATGAAGCGGAGGGGAAACAAAGGCTCACACCTTGTTAGCACTTCGCACATACTTAAGAGAGGCAGCCTTTCACTTTATTCAGTCCCTGTTTAGGAGATATGCATGCACTGTAAGAATGTCAGATGTGTTGGTCTT
The DNA here is from genome assembly GCA_963921515.1 of Calotriton arnoldi. Lineage (NCBI taxonomy): Eukaryota > Metazoa > Chordata > Amphibia > Caudata > Salamandridae > Calotriton > Calotriton arnoldi. Next base: position 269,335 of record CAWUFW010013220.1, read on the forward strand.
TCCCAGTATTTACACAAAGCAAATTGCATTTATATAGAGCTAACTACACCTGAGGAGGCGTTGAAATAATTTAAGTACCACTATTTTTCTTGTCTAGCCCTACTCATCCCAATGCAGGGTGTCAGAGCGCTTTACATCGACACGTGCCTATTACATGTACAATAAATTATATGTTTGTAAATGAATGTACAGGATGTGTTGCATAAAACTGGGGATTGCAAGGTGTAGAAGTCACATATCATCTTCCATAGCTCTCTGTGCTATAATCCTCGCAATGCGCTCAAACGTACACATGATAGACCTGCTAAACATATATGTGAGGGCTTTAGATCTGATGTCACTTCTTGTGATGCCACTTCCTGTAAAGTCGTGGCTTGTGATGCCACTTTCTATGATGTCAATTCCTGTGATGGCATGTGTGATGTCATTGCAAGAGAAGATTATTGTTCCTGGGGGCTGTGGCAGGCCTGAAAGTATTTGTATTTCTAATGATCTCCTGTTTCCCTGTAAAACCTGTTCGTTTACAGACAAACCTAAAACCGTGATGTGCTGTCCTGTAAAAAGAATACATGCATCACTGACCCTATTATCCCTCTGGGTGTCTTTGGGGAGAGCCCCGCCCCCACGTCACAGGCTGGTAGGGCTTGTTCATTAGACTCCAAGGCTACTTCCGGTTCTCAGTCCAGCCCTGTTGTCAGTGGTCCGAGTACCGATCACAATTACAGCTAATGATTGCATGTCCGCACTCGAATGTAGTCCGTGATATAATCTAGGGGCTAAAAATCCCCGGTGACACGACTGCAGATGTCACCTTCAGCTCCCAGGAAAAGATATGCGGACAAATTGCCAATTGGGTTCGATGGGTCGCACTTGAGTCAAAAAGTACAAAACCAGGAAACCTGTTATAAAATGAGTTCATGTTTTATCCTGTTCGTTTTGTGCAAATATCCAACAATAAAACACTCTTTGTTCAGCCAGCACATTTCGTTCTACACCATTTAGCACTTCTTCGAGGTTGAAAAGAGAGTTTCAAAAGTCTGTGTCCTCATCAATCTTGGATAAATGCCAGAAGCAGCCGTAAAATGTGGGCGTGTTTGATTAGTAGAGGCACCATCCACAGAAAGAGCGAGACGCCACTGACATCTAGGGGAACTGAGTAGGAACCACAACCTGTCCTAATCCTCGAGTCTGTCCTAAGTGCTTAGTAAAACGTCACTTTACACAAGTTGGATTTTCAATGGTAATAATGTGCATACGTTTCACCAACCTTAGCGAGGTCACGTGTCATCCCTTGCTGTGCAATGTGTGCAGGTGGGGATTTTCAGCTTCTCGGTCTATGGTCAAGTGCACCTGAAAAGGTTAATGGAACACAGTCTTAATGTATGTCTTAATGTATGCCTCTCAGTCCTTGCAGTCGAAATCAACAACGTCGCTCCTCTTCAAAGCAAAAGGAAAAGGCCTACTCCCTCAGCACCTTGGCTCAACAAATCCCTTTATGAAGAAAGGAAGTACCTAAGAATCCTGGAGAAACGATGGAGACAAGCGCCCTCCACCAATAATTTGGCCACGCTTCGTTCAGCAAGATCCAAGTACCACAAGCACATCTTCCTTGAAAAAGCATCGCACTTCAGAACCCTCCTCGACTCAGCCAAAAATAGACCCAAAAAACTATTCGACCTCATCAAGAATCCAAACTGCCCTCCCCCAACCTCCAAGTTGGAGGATTCTACAAAGAAAGCAGCGGAATTCGCTTTATTCTTTGACGAAAAAGTGAAATCACTTGTGGATCAGGTCAGTCATCCTACCCCTCCAGAGGAACGCAAATCCTTAGCCGTTTGGCAGAACTTTGACTCATCTCTGTAGATGCCCTCCTCAAATGCATCCTCAAAACAAAGCCCTCCAACCATTCTCTTGACCCCATCCCTAGTGCCATTGCAATCGACTTCTACACCCATTCTCTTTCCTATTGGACCACTCTGGTTAACCTCTCCCTCTGTCAAGGCTCCCTTCCTGTTCCCTTCAAAACTGGGCAGGTTACCCCTCTTCTTAAAAAACCCACTGCTGATGCGAACGACCTCAACAACTTCCGCCCCATCACTAACCTACCTTTTCTTGCGAAAATCACTGAAAGATGTGTAGCGAAACAACTTTCCCGTCATATCAAGGACAATGATCTTCTTGACAATTTCCAGTCTGGCTTCATTCAAAACTGCAGCACTGAAACAGCCCTGCTGCAAGTAATTGATGACGCACTGCGGATACTCGATTCAGGGAGTCTTGTCTTCTAATTCTCCTTGACCTTTCTGCAGCCTTTGACACTGTCAATCACAACACCCTCCTTAACACTCTTCAACAGAGAATGGGCATGGAAGGCACAGTGCTTAAATGGTTTGCTTCCTTCCTCTCTGATAGATCCCAAATTATCAAAATAGCGAACAGTCTTTCATCTCCTTTGGCGGTAGGTCAAGGTGTTCCTCAAGGCTCTATACTTGCACCCACTTTGTTCAACCTCTATTTGGAACCATTGGGAAATCTCCTAAGTAAATCTGGGATCCTCTATCATCTCTATGCGGACGACACTCAAATCTACCTCAAGGTGTCCTCCACACACGATCTCTCCATCCTAAACTCTACTCTCGACTCCATTCAAAACTGGATGCTAACTCATCAATTGATTCTGAATCCCTCCAAAACTGAATTCCTCCTCCTCTCCTCCTCACTCTCTCCTCCTCCGGTTCAATCATGGATGGATCAGATGAATCTACTTAACAATAAACCTATCATTGTCGACAGCGCAAAATCCCTTGGTGTCATACTCGACAGAAAACTCAATCTACTCTCCCACATCAATTCCATTGCAAAGTCTGCTCAATACCAACTGCGCTTTCTCTGGGGGATTCGACGCTTCTTCCCAGAGCAAGACCGAAAAACCCTGGTCCAATCGCTGGTTCTCTCTAGACTGGACTACTGCAATTCTCTTCTTACTGGCCTCCCCAAATCCCACCTGTCCCCCCTCAAATCTGTGCTCCATTCAGCAGCTCGTTTCATATATGAGACCAAAAGAAGCGACCACATCACACCCATTTTATCCTCCCTCCGTTGGCTTCCCATCGAGGCAAGATCTATCTACAAGACTGCCTGTATCACCCACAAAGCCTTGCATTCCTCCTCTCCTCGCTACTTGGCGAATAAACTGAAACTCTCTGGAGGCTCTAGACCATCACGTAATGCGGAAAACCTATTGCTTGAACCTCCCACTTTCAAAAAGGAAAGATCGATGGCCCAATCCTTTTCAGGCAACGCAGTGAGAATCTGGAACTCACTTCCTCCTCAGCTCCGGACCACCACCTCTTCCCGGTCCTTCAAACCTGACCTCAAATTTCTCCTTCTCCAAAGACACTTCCAAACCTAATTCACTCCCTCTCTACTCCCTCAAGGAAGTTCTTCCACTATAGGAAATTCTGTACTCCATGCCTATAGAAGTGCCTTCCCAGTGTGTTCTGAGTGACTGCCACTTATTGCAGTATTATACCTCTATTTGTATTTTGTATCTTATGTATCATGCACACTTGTCACTTTTTCCTCTTGTAACGTATCATTTGCTACCTCTTTTTGTATCTTGTTTGTTTTTGTTATTTGCACAATTGTCACTTTTTCCTCATGTAATGTAACGCTTGCTTTTGTATTATGCTCACTTGTAATTTTCTCCTCATGTAACGTCACTGTTCCTATTGTGAAGCGCTCTGACACCTTTGGGTAAAGTCTGCGCTATATAAAAATGCATAAAATAAATAAATAAAATAAATATGTGATACTATACAACCAGCTATAGAAGCGAGGCTCACATCCTGACCCGCCTGCTAGTACTTCTAATCTCAGGTGGAAGCATTTCGGTGTAGCCCTGATCAGCCTAAAGAAGAGTTATAATACGATATATTGTATTTTCATAAAGATTGCTGTGTGTAAATATTTAACCTAAAGTGTCCTTGTGTAGCAGAACCGCCACAATAGCACGTGGCGCCCTTACTCGATGACGTCACGCGAGTGTGTATTTGAAGGCAACGGTGTATCCTGGCGTGTCCTTATATTGTTAAAGCGTCCACAGTTAGGCCTCAAGAACGTCTATGTTGTATAAAAGTCTTCATTTGATCTAACTTTATTCCCTGTCTGCGGCCCTCTGCCACCACCTGCTGTCCTCAGCGGGATGCACATGCCTCGCCGGCTTGCCGTGTGCTGTAGATCTTGTTGGCAGAGGACTCTTTCTAGGATTGCAATGCAGATGGTGGCCAAGGTTCAGGGTGTACTGTTCCCATGAGGAGCAGGGTCAGTACTGATTTGCATCCGGTGGGCCTCTGTGGCTGACACAGAGTTTGGCGGACAGGTACTCCATTGCAACGGTGGCAGAGAACCCAGTCCAACAAACTCAAGGTCTACTGTCCCAATTGTGAGTCAGGCAAACTGCAAGTTTTACAGTGATGGAATAGAATTTACTCCGCTGGTGTAAAACTTCCTCCGACAGCCCCTATTCCATCAGGCCATCAGTAAACCATCCAATCGTCAGCCCTATTATACAGACTCATTGTTATGTCTGCTCCTAGATGCAGATGTCATCTAACCGTATCTTTCTAAGAACTGTGAAAGCGTCAACTCATTTGATTAATGACATTGATCCAACACTAAACTCAACATTCATCTGGATCAAATGTCAACTCTTCACCATGTCAAGGTTTAATAAGGACACATAAGGACATATAACCAAAACAATGTAGTCTGAATTCACGTCCTTTTACCTTATATGTTCATAAGTAAACGTCTGGAACGCACACCTTGATGCACGTAATGTGTCAGACATTCCTAAACTTATGTCTGGAATTCCAATTTCTGATAAGATTTAGTATACAATGACTGCCACTTGACCGCTCGTCAGGAGAGGTCCTTTGGCCAGATTATCGCCCAAGATTCTGCTAGAGACAGTCTCACCTGTTTCCAACACACGTCACACTTTGCAGATGCTACATCTTGCCTAAAGCTGATAAAGCCGACCCCCGGACGAAGACCAACTGACTGCCACTGCAGCGGGTGTTTGCCCATCGCGGGGAACACTGTCTTCACGTCTCCCTGAAGACACAGCCTTTGCTGTCAACAAGACATGCAGTGTGTCTCTTCTCCCTAAGAAGCTCTAGACTACAAGTTGCTCTGCCTTCCATGGTCTCTTAGTGTAGCGCATAGAAATAGGCATTAGGGTGTTAGATTTTAAATGACATTTTAAAACATGCTGGAAATGTTCGTTTTGTTCTCACTACTTATAATAGGTCTGCTTGCTCTTTTTATAACATTCTGTGTAGTTGTCTTAGATATACTGTGAAACAGATTATTCTTGTAGTAATGAATACGCTATATTTAAGTATTTGCTCTTCTTGATACAGTGTGTTTGTGTGATATTTTGAATAACGAAATAAGGTTTGTTGCTGTTTCCACGGTGCACCTGATCCCTTTATGGGATTGTTAGTAACCCAAGAGCAATACTTCTATTTCAGTTACACATTCAGTAGTTTTCTGTGGGGCTACAATAACCTGCCTTCCACATTCATCGCTGGTGCATTGAACCAAGTTCTCCTGTGTCACCCATGGGTGGGAAATCACCCCTTGCAGAGTTACGCCAAAGACGTAATTCCACTCCAGAACACGAGGGTTGATGTTGTGCTGGAAGGACTGTGATGCCAGATTCAGTGGCTGGGATTGTCGGTGGGACTGAGATTGGGCAGGCTGTATGTGGAATTGAATGACAAGAATTGCATGAGTGAAATTGGGTGATTAGAATTACATTTGAGGGATTGGCTGTGACGTGTATGTATGATTCAGTGGCTGGGATGTGTCAGTAGGATTCAGTGGCTGGCAGTGGCAGCCGGCACGGATCGGGGGTGGCAGGGCGGGGGCAAGGATGGGGATTGTAAAATATATATTTTTTTTTAATTACCTTATCGCCGCATCTCTCCGCCTCTCCTCTGCATCGGACTCGGGCTGGAACAGGAAGCAGAAAGCACACAGGAAGCACCCAGGCTCCCCTGACCAATCACAATGCTGCAATGCAGTGTTGTGATTGGTCTGAGCGCCATGGTTCGGCACTCAGATGGGAACTGGGGGCCTGGGCATGATCTCCACCCAGGCTGTAATGCCTGCATGGAGAACATGCAAAGTGTGCATGAATATTTGGCCAAGCGAAAAGGGCCGGCCAAACATCCACGCGCACTTGTAGTGGGCAAACCACTCCTCCCGTGTTCTGCTCTAAGAGCAGATCCGCCCCACCCTCCTCGGCCGCAAAGCAGGAGGAACAAATAAAATGATAACAACATTGAGTTATTATCCTTTTATTTTTTCTTTAGTTACACTGCTTAATAGCAGTGGGCGACACTCCTCCGCCTTAGGGGAGAAGCTGCCACTGGTGGCTGGGATTACGTCAGACGGGTTCAGGTGCTGGGATTACGCCAGAGAGATTCAGTGGCTGGGATTACGCCAGAGACATTCAGTGGCTGGGATTACGCCAGAGACATTCAGTGGCTGGGATTACGCCAGAGAGATTCAGTGTCTGGGATTACGTCAGAAATATTCAGTGGCTGGGATTACATCACAGGGATTCAGTGGCTGGGATTACGTCAGAGGGATTCAGTGGCTGAGATTACGTCAGAGAGATTCAGTGGCTTGGATTACGTCAGACGGGTTCAGGTGCTGGGATTACGCCAGAGAGATTCAGTGGCTGAGATTACGCCATAGGGATTCATATGCTGGGATTACATCAGAGATATTCAGTGGCTGGGATTACGTCAAACGGGTTCAGGTGCTGGGATTACGCCAGAGAGATTCAGTGGCTTGGATTACGTCAGACGGGTTCAGGTGCTGGGATTACGCCAGAGAGATTCAGTGGCTGGGATTATGCCATAGGGATTCATATGCTGGGATTACGTCAGAGATATTCAGTGGCTGGGATTACGTCAGATGGGTTCAGGTGCTGGGATTACGCCAGAGAGATTTGGTGGCTGGGATTACGCCAGACGGGTTCAGGTGCTGGGATTATGTCAGAAATATTCAGTGGCTGGGATTACGTCACAGGGATTCAGTGGCTGGGATTACATCACAGGGATTCAGTGGCTGGGATTACGCCAGAGAGATTCAGTGGCTGGGATTACGCCAGAGAGATTCAGTGGCTGGGATTACGTCAGAAATATTCAGTGGCTGGGATTACATCACAGGGATTCAGTGGCTGGGATCACTTCAGAGGGATTCAGTGGCTCGGATTACGCCAGAGAGATTCAGTGGCTGGGATTACATCACAGATTTTCAGTGGCTGGGTTTACGCCAGAGAGATTCAGTGGCTGGGATTACTTCAGAGATATTCAGTGGCTGGGATTACATCACAAGGATTCAGTGGCTGGGATTACACCAGAGAGATTCAGTGGCTGGGATTACGTCAGAGATTTTCAGTGGCTGGGATTACATCACAGGGATTTAGTGGCTGTGATTACTTCAGAGGGATTCAGTGGCTGGGATTACGCCATAGGGATTCATATGCTGGGATTACATCAGAGATATTCAGTGGCTGGGATTATATCACAGGGATTCAGTAGCTTTGATTACTTCAGAGGGATTCAGTGGCTGGGATTACGCCAGAGAGATTCAGTGGCTGGGATTACATCAGACGGGTTCAGGTGCTGGGATTACGCCAGAGAGATTCAGTGGCTTGGATTACGTCAGACGTGTTCAGGTGCTGGGATTACGTCAGAGAGATTCAGTGGCTGGGATTACGCCATAGGGATTCATATGCTGGGATTACGTCAGAGATATTCAGTGGCTGGGATTACGTCAGAAATATTCAGTGGCTGGGATTACGTCACAGGGATTCAGTGGCTGGGATTACATCACAGGGATTCAGTGGCTCGGATTACGCCAGAGAGATTCAGTGGCTGGGATTACGCCAGAAAGATTCAGTGGCTGGGATTACGTCAGAGATTTTCAGTGGCTGGGATTACATCACAGGGATTTAGTGGCTGGGATTACTTCAGAGGGATTCAGTGGCTGGGATTACGCCATAGGGATTCATATGCTGGGATTACGTCAGAGATATTCAGTGGCTGGGATTACATCACAGGGATTCAGTGGCTTGGATTACTTCAGAGGGATTCAGTGGCTGGGATTACGCCAGAGAGATTCAGTGGCTGGGATTACGTCAGAGATTTTCAGTGGCTGGGATTACATCACAGGGATTTAGTGGCTGGGATTACTTCAGAGGGATTCAGTGGCTGGGATTACGCCATAGGGATTCATATGCTGGGATTATGTCAGAGATATTCAGTGGCTGGGATTACATCACAGGGATTCAGTGGCTTGGATTACTTCAGAGGGATTGAGTGGCTGGGATTACGCCAGAGAGATTCAGTGGCTGGGATTACGCCAGAAAGATTCAGTGACTGGGATTACACCAGAGAGATTCAGTGGCTGGGATTATGCCAGAAAGATTCAGTGACTGGGATTACGCCTGAAAGATTCAGTGACTGGGATTACGTCAGACGGGTTTAGGTGCTGGGATTACGCCAGAGAGATTCAGTGGCTGGGATTACGCCATAGGGATTCATATGCTGGGATTACGTCAGAGATATTCAGTGGCTGGGATTACGTCAGAAATATTCAGTGGCTGGGATTACGTCACAGGGATTCAGTGGCTGGGATTACATCACAGGGATTCAGTGGCTCGGATTACGCCAGAGAGATTCAGTGGCTGGGATTACGCCAGAGAGATTCAGTGGCTGGGATTACGTCAGAAATATTCAGTGGCTGGGATTACATCACAGGGATTCAGTGGCTGGGATCACTTCAGAGGGATTCAGTGGCTCGGATTACGCCAGAGAGATTCAGTGGCTGGGATTACATCAGAGATTTTCAGTGGCTCTGTTTACGCCAGAGAGATTCAGTGGCTGGGATTACATCAGAGATATTCAGTGGCTGGGATTACATCACAAGAATTCAGTGGCTGGGATTACTTCAGAGGGTTTCAGTGGATGGGATTACACCAGAGTGATTCAGTGGCTGGGATTACGTCAGAGATTTTCAGTGGCTGGGATTACATCACAGGGATTTAGTGGCTGGGATTACTTCAGTGGGATTCAGTGGCTGGGATTACGCCATAGGGATTCATATGCTGGGATTACGTCAGAGATATTCAGTGGCTGGGATTACATCACAGGGATTCAGTGGCTTGGATTACTTCAGAGGGATTCAGTGGCTGGGATTACGCCAGAGAGATTCAGTGGCTGGGATTACATCACAGGGATTTAGTGGCTGGGATTACTTCAGAGGGATTCAGTGGCTGGGATTACGCCATAGGGATTAATATACTGGGATTACGTCAGAGATATTCAGTGGCTGGGATTACATCACAGGGATTCAGTGGCTTGGATTACTTCAGAGGGATTCAGTGGCTGGGATTACGCCAGAGAGATTCAGTGGCTGGGATTACGCCAGAAAGATTCAGTGACTGGGATTACGCCAGAGAGATTCAGTGGCTGGGATTACGTCAGAGATATTCAGTGGCTGAGATTATGTCACAGGGATTCTGTGGCTGGGATTGCATCAGAGGGATTCAGTGAATTACGCCAGAGAGATTCAGTGGCTGGGATTACGTCAATGGGATTGGCAGCTGGACTTGTGTAGACAAGGATGGAGAGGGTGGTGCAATGTTTAAAGTGGAAGGAGGGGGAATGTTTTTGTTTGTAGCGAGAGGAGAAGTTTTTGATAGAATTGGAGGTATTAACGCCTCTTTGGATAACCACATTTGAGGAGGTTTGAAGACCAGCAGTTGGAAGGATGAAGTAAGTAGCTTTGCCCTGTTAGACTGTAGAGCAAGTACCCTGTGCCATGAGCGAGGGAGCAGGGAATCTGTGTCGAGAGAGGGAGTGTGTAATCTGTCTCAGGAGACAGAGAAAGAGAGAGAGAGAGAGAGGTGGAGAGAGAGAGCAGGTACTCCCTTCTAGGAGCGAGAGAGAGCAGGTATCCTGTGCCATGAGCAAGGGAGCAGGGAATGTGTGTCAAGATAGAGAGAGGGAATGTGTAATCTGTGCCAGGAGAAAGAGCAGGTAAACTGTGCCGCGAGCGAAAGGGAGTAGGTAATGTATGTCGAGAGAGAGAGAGATGGTATTCTGTGCCAGGAGAGAGAGAGAGAGAGAGCAGATACTCCCTTGTAGGAGCGAAAGAGCAGGCATTCTATGACAGGAGAGAGATCGAGAGACCAGGTAATCCCTTCTAGGAGCAAGAGAGCAAGTTTTCTGTGCCAACAGAGAGAGAGAGACCTCTAGGAGCAGAACACAGCAGGTATTCTGTGCCAAGAGAGTCAGCAAGAGAGAGAGAGAGAGAAAGAGAGCAAGTATTCTGTGCCAGGAGAGAGAGAGACAGGTAGTCCCTTCTAGGAGCGAAAGAGAGCATGCATTCTGTGCCAAGAGAGACAGGGAGAGAGAGAGCAGGTGGGTCTTTCTAGCAGCGAGGGACAGAAGGTATTCTGTGACAGGAGAGAAAGAGACAGGTAGTCACTTCTAGGAGCAGGAGAGATCAGGTATTCTGTGCCGGGAGAGAGAGAGAGGAGGAGAGAGGGAGAGCAGGTACTCCCTTCTAGGATCGAGAGAGAGTAGCTATTCTGTGACAGGAGAGAGAGAGAGAGAGAGAGTCAGAGTCCTTAGAGGCACCTGTAGTTATTGGTGTGATGTCACCTATCTCCTGGTCTCCCCTAAGCTCCTCCCCTTCTCCCTACAGGTACCAGGAGGTCCAGGTAAGGCACACTGAACTTGTGGCTGCCCTGAAGATGGCAACCAGTGATGCCAAGCGCGCAGCCACTTTAATCCACCAGGTCCACGAGGGGCGGGCTCACAACCTGTCAGTCCTCAGCTCTCCTGATCCAACGGTGAGTTTAACGGTATGTCAGTCTCTGCTCACGTGTCGTCAGTTATATGTGTGTATTTTGAAAGGTTGTTCCACCAAAGGTCACCAAGAGCTCCTGAGGCCCCTCTTCCCAGATATTTGTACAGCTTTGGGTACCCCTGGGCACCTGCTGCACGGGAGTAGGCATGCTGACGTCATGGCACACCCTACAACCCCTCCTCCATTCTTGACGACTTTTTATTATCGGCCTCTGATAATAGTGTGTCCAAAATATTGACTACCAGCTTAACAACAAGGTAAGTATAGATTTACTATTCTTAACTCTACATTTGCGTACCTTCGTGATATGCATACATATATTAACATATCTTTAAGGTACATAGATGTAGATTTTAGAATAATAGTTCAATAATTCTCTATATATATTTACGTTGATGATCTGTTGGTAATTGATATTCTGGACCTTATGTTATAAACAGGTTGAGAATATCAACTTTGGGTCTCATTTACAGTTTGGCGGGTGGAGTTAACTCCATCCGAGGGACCTCCACCATCCAAGGGACCTCCGCCATCCGAGGGACCTCCACCATCCGAGGGACCTCCGCCATCCGATGGACCTCCACCATCCGAGGGACCTCCACCATCCGAGGGACCTCCACCATCCGAGGGACCTCCAACATCCGAGGGACCTCTGCCATCCGAGGGACCTCCACCATCCGAGGGACCTCCACCATCCGAGGACCTCCACCATCAGAGGGACCTCCGCCATCCGAGGGACCTCCACCATCCGAAGGACCTCCACCATCCTCCACCATCCGAGGGACCTCCACCATCAGAGGGACCTCTGCCATCCGAGGGACCTCCGCCATCCGAGGGATCTCCACCATCCGAGGGACCTCCACCACTCCGCCATCCGAGGGACCTCCACCATCCTTCACCATCCAAGGGACCTCCACCATCCGAGGGACCTCCACCATCAGAGGGACCTCCGCCATCCGAGGGACCTCCACCATCCGAAGGACCTCCACCATCCTCCACCATCCGAGGGACCTCCACCATCCGAGGGACCTCCACCATCCGAGGGACCTCCAACATCCTCCACCATCCGAGGGACCTCCACCATCCGAGGGACCTCCGCCATCCGAGGGACCTCTGCCATCCGAGGGACCTCCACCATCCGAGGGACCTCCACCATCCGAGGGACCTCCGTTCACCAGCTTGACTTGTCTGCTGGTCCAGCTGGCCTCTCTCTCCATTGGCAGGAACCGCTGTCAGGGCAGTGCCTGTATTGGCAGGAACCGCTGTCATGGCAGTGCCTGTATTGGCAGGAACCGCTGTCATGGCAGTGCCTCTATTGTCAGGAACCGCTGTCATGGCAGTGCCTGTATTGGCAGGAACCGTTGTCATGGCAGTGCCTGTATTGGCAGGAACCGCTGTCATGGCAGTGCCTGTATTGGCAGGAACCGCTGTCATGGCAGTGCCTCTATTGTCAGGAACCGCTGTCATGGCAGTGCCTCTATTGTCAGGAACCGCTGTCATGGCAGTGCCTGTATTGGCAGGAACCGCTGTCATGGCAGTGCCTGTATTGTCAGGAACCGCTGTCATGGCAGTGCCTCTATTGTCAGGAACAGCTCTCATGGCAGTGCCTCTATTGTCAGGAACCGCTGTCATGGCAGTGCCTCTATTGTCAGGGACCGCTGTCATGGCATTGCCTGTATTGGCAGGAACCGCTGTCATGGCAGTGCCTGTATTGGCAGGAACCGCTGTCATGGCAGTGCCTCTATTGTCAGAAACCGCTGTCATGGCAGTGCCTCTATTCTCAGGAACCGCTGTCATGGCAGTGCCTCTATTCTCAGGAACCGCTGTCATGGCAGTGCCTGTATTGGCAGGAACCGCTGTCATGGCAGTGCCTGTATTGGCAGGAACCGCTGTCATGGCAGTGCCTCTATTGTCAGGAACCGCTGTCATGGCAGTGCCTGTATTGGCAGGAACCGCTGTCATGGCAGTGCCTCTATTGTCAGAAACCGCTGTCATGGCAGTGCCTCTATTGTCAGAAACCGCTGTCATGGCAGTGCCTCTATTCTCAGGAACCGCTGTCATGGCAGTGCCTCTATTGTCAGAAACCGCTGTTATGGCAGTGCCTCTATTGTCAGAAAGCGCTGTCATGGCAGTGCCTCTATTCTCAGGAACCGCTGTCATGGCAGTGCCTCTATTGTCAGAAACCGCTGTCATGGCAGTGCCTCTATTGTCAGAAACCGCTGTCATGGCAGTGCCTCTATTCTCAGGAACCGCTGTCATGGCAGTGCCTCTATTGTCAGGAACCGCTGTCATGGCAGTGCCTGTATTGGCAGGAACCGCTGTCATGGCAGTGCCTGTATTGGCAGGAACCGCTGTCATGGCAGAGCCTCTATTGTCAGGAACCGCTGTCATGGCAGTGCCTCTATTGTCAGAAACCGCTGTCATGGCAGACAGCGCCTCTATTGTCAGGAACCGCTGTCATGGCAGTGCCTGTATTGGCAGGAACCACTGTCATGGCAGTGCCTGTATTGGCAGGAACCGCTGTCATGGCAGTGCCTCTATTGTCAGGAACAGCTCTCATGGCAGTGCCTCTATTATCAGGAACCACTGTCATGCCAGTGCCTCTATTGTCAGGAACCGCTGTCATGGCAGTGCCTGTATTGGCAGGAACCGCTGTCATGGCAGTGCCTGTATTGGCAGGAACCGCTGTCATGGCAGTGCCTGTATTGGCAGGAACCACTGTCATGGCAGTGCCTGTATTGGCAGGAACCGCTGTCATGGCAGTGCCTCTATTGTCAGGAACAGCTCTCATGGCAGTGCCTCTTTGTCAGGAACCACTGTCATGGCAGTGCCTCTATTGTCAGGAACCGCTGTCATGGCAGTACCTGTATTGGCAGGAACCGCTGTCATGGCAGTGCCTGTATTGGCAGGAACCGCTGTCATGGCAGTGCCTGTATTGGCAGGAACTGTTGTCATGGCAGTGCCTCTATTGTCAGGAACAGCTGTCATGGCAGTGCCTGTATTGGCAGGAACCGCTGTCATGGCAGTGCCTCTATTGTCAGGAACCGCTGTCATGGCAGTGCCTGTATTGGCAGGAACCGCTGTCATGGCAGTGCCTGTATTGGCAGGAACCGCTGTCATGGCAGTGCCTGTATTGGCAGGAACCGCTGTCATGGCAGTGCCTGTATTGGCAGGAACTGTTGTCATGGCAGTGCCTCTATTGTCAGGAACAGCTGTCATGGCAGTGCCTGTATTGGCAGGAACCGCTGTCATGGCAGTGCCTCTATTGTCAGGAACCGCTGTCATGGCAGTGCCTGTAGTGGCAGGAACCGCTGTCATGGCAGTGCCTGTATTGGCAGGAACCGCTGTCATGGCAGTGCCTGTATTGACAGGAGACGCCTTCATGGTGGTTCCTGTCACTGTAGAAAAGGTTTGACAGGTGTGACTTTCGGCCATGATGGCCGGCAGTCAAAATTTTCAAACGTTTTTTTGCTTTTCGCAAACAAACTGCAAAAGTGTGAGTTTCTTTGTGAAAAATTAAAAAACGAATGACCCTCACACCCTAGGATTTCTCTCGCAGGATGTTGAGGGCATTATACCATCCACCACGTATACGGTGTGATGTCATCCCTACAATGGCCTCTACTCCATTGGACCCTCGAACAAAGTGGTCCTTCAGCGTAGCCAATGGAGGCTCCATTGATGGAATACTTATGGTCTGCCCATCTCTAAATAAGGCGGGTGGACCGAGAGGTTGCCAGAGACGGGACTCTGTCACCTACGCAATGGAATACTCTGTCCCCCAAACTCTCAATCAACAGTTATTACAGCAAGTGAAGCGGACTAAAGTCCTGGCTGTTATCAACTCTCAGCTGCTCATCCTCCCCTAGATCTCTGCTCCGTTGTAGGCCATGAGGGGTGTAGGCATTTCAACTGCAGCACAGGAGTAAGAAGAGGTAGGGAAAGTGAATGGCGCTAACATCTACTTACAGAGCAGTCTGTGAGGAGTGTACAAGACTCGCAAAGCTGAATGTCCAGATGGAGAGTTCCAGAGCACTTTTACCCTTTGCAGAGGATGCTCTTGGTGTTGGGGTGAAATATGCAATGACTAGTAACATTCTCTTGGTGGATGAGCAGTTCTACATTTGTAATAAAATATGTGCCAGGGCCCTCGTCAGGTGGCCACTGCAGCTTTAACCACCCATTGCCCCTGCCAGCGCGGCCAACGACAATACCTATGCAGCTATTTACTATAAAACTCCTACAATTGTGACAGTTCAGACTATTCCAACCTCCAAAGCTATAAGAAATGCTTGGGCAGCAGGAATGAATCGTTTTTAATATATATTGAATTAATAAACAGCTGTTGTTCTGCTCTTCTCTAAATTACACAGACAGTGCCATCTTGTGGCAGACTGGCATAAGTGCTGGTGTTCGCAATAAAGAGCTGGTGCCTCGCACCGGAAACCACCGGCTCAAACTAAGCACTGTTGGGGCTGAGCATAAACTCCTCTGCAGAAGAATGTAGGAGTCTGGATAAAGTCGGGATACTTTAAATACTGTTGCATGCCTAATGCAATTCCATACATAAACACAGACACCATATCACTCATACTGAGAAACCTTGTTCAAACCCACAGAATATCGCTTGGAAATGTTGAAACTACAACTGCGTGATTTCTCCGGGCCACTGAGCAAACATGGAATGCTGATTGGATGGTCTGACAATTATGTTGCACAACCGGTAGCAGGCAGGGGGTGTTCTTCATATCCTCGCCCTGGTGATAACGGCCTAGAGGTACCTGGTTTCTTGCGGTCTCGATTGCACACAAAGGATTCCCACACTGGCCAGACGTGGGCTATGGAGGGAAATGGAAGAAGGACAATGGGAGGGGATGTGCCTGGTCCAGAGGTTCCAAAGGAGGTGAAACGAGCCGCTGGGTAAAGGGCTTCTTGCATCCTCACTAAACTTTCACTTTGCAGTCCCCTCCACTGGCAGTGGCACCATATTTTTTTTAACAATTCTTTTTATTAAACAGTTACTGGTGAATGGTACAGTACAAAGGTCCAGATAGTTAACTTTTCACAGTACGCATGAGTGGAAGGATATACAGACAATACATATGCGAGGAACATCACTGAGGAAGAGGATCATCATGTTCAAAATTACAAGGTGGTGTACAAATCTCTCCTCTATACAAATTCCACGGGTTCCAGACACGAAACCACTTCTTTGGGCACCCCTAGCCGAATACACTGTCTTTTCCCTGAACATGCACCAGTCAAGGTTTCTTTCCCAGGCCTCCAATGTGGGTGGATGTGCTGCCCCCAGAGTTGAGCGATATTTCTCTTTGCCAGCATGAGCCCCAGAGTGACCCATTGCGTCTGAGAAGCGTCCAAGTCTGTTGGCTCCCAGATATTTAGGAGGCATCGTCTAGCCTCGGGACGGAGAGAGATTTGTAATACCTGGTTGATTGTGTCGTGTACTTGGCGCCAATATGAATTGATATGGGTGCACTCCCAGATGATGTGCATAAACGTTCCGATATGGCCACACCGCCGCTTGCATTCCCCTGCATTTGACCACCCCATGTGCACTAATCTAGGGCCCGTTATGTAGATCCTATGAAGGATCTTAAGCTGAACCAGTCGCAAGCGTGCCGGGATAGCCACCTCTTTAGGGGAGGAGACTGCTGCCTGCCACTCCTCATCATCCAGTTCTATCCCATCGTGTGTCCACCTATCTCGCAGTGTCCGGAGGGGGTTTGTCGTGTGATTAATTAGCTTTTTGTATATTAATGATATCGTTTTGTCAGGGAGGTGACCATCCAAGATTCTGTCCTCCAGAGGGGAGACCTCCGGGAGATCCGCTCCTCTAGGCAATGAAGACTAAAGTGAGTGTAAGACCTGTAAATAACGAAAGAATTCCGTATCCGCCAATTTATATTCGCCCTGAAGCGTGCTGAAGGACTTGGGCTCCCCTTTTCCCCAGATATCTTTAATAGCTGAAATCCCAATAAGGTCCCACTTATCGAAGCCCCTTGTCTTCCACAGGTCGCCTAATTTCTCTGAATCCCAAAGAGGGGTGGCCAATGTGAGTCTGTGCCTCCAGCCAAGATAATTAGAGGCGTCATGCCAAATTTGAACTGAGTGCTTCGTGGGGCCTGTTAGTTTGAATCGTTTAGGTCGGGAGTATAACGCCCTACCATAAGTGCCCCCTGGAAGGAGCCATCTGTCCATGGCGTAGCCCGGGTCATCCACACGGCCGTATGTGCCATGATTAATGGCTGCCAGTTGGGAAGCCCAATAGTATTTTTTGATATCAGGGAGACTGATGCCTCCATCATACCAATGTAGCGTTAGTTTGCTCAAGGCGATTCGAGGCCTGCCATCCCATAATAGGTCTCTCTGCAGGCCCTCAACCTCCTTAAAATAACGTGCTGGGACTATATCCAAGGTATTTTGTAGGGCATATAAGAATCGCGGTAACGCCATCATTTTAAATAGCGTAGCTCTGCCCAGGAGTGAGATAGGGAGAGTCTTCCAGCTAGCAATGTCACTTTTAAGTCTACGAAGAGGGGGATGAAGGTTTTGGGCATAGCGGACCGAGGGGTCCAGAGAGATATAAATCCCCAAATATTTGAATCCGACCGAGTAGGTTTGTATTGGACAGTTCTGGGGAGGGACAGGAGGATCTCCCCTCAGTACAAATAATAGGGATTTTCCCCAATTGATGGAGAGTCCAGAGAATCTACCGAAGACTGCGAGAATGTCCAGCACCACTATAAGAGATTTCCTAGGGGAGGCCAAATAAAGTAAAATGTCATCAGCGTACAAGGATATGCGGTCCGCCCATCCGGGGGACCACCGCAGACCCCTTATCCTAGGATCCCAATGTATCCAAGCGGCCAGGGGCTCCAAGGCCAGAGAGAAGAGAAGGGGGGACAATGGGCAACCCTGTCGAGTTCCTCGACTGAGTAAGAACGAGGCTGACACCTTGTTATTTACCACCACTTGAGCCAGTGGTTCAGAATATAAAAGACGCACCCACTGAATGTATTCCGGGCCAAATCCCAGTTTTACCAGAACTGCCCACAGGTATGGCCATTCGATAGTGTCGAAGGCCATGGTCGCGTCCAATGACACAATCACTGCTGGCTCGAGAAGGGTGTGGGCTCTGTCTATCACCCCATGCACTCTACGGAGGTTCAGGGCTGTATTTCTATGAGGCATAAAACCGGTTTGGTCCGGGTGCACTAATCCGCTGATCACCTTCACTAAGCGGCTGGCCAAGAGCTTGGCTAAAATCTTGGGTTCGGCGTTTAAAGAGAGATGGGCCTGTATGAGGCACAGTCTGCTTTGTCCTTTCCTTCCTTGTGGATGGTGACAATAGTAGCCATTCGTTGTTCCCGGGGCAACATTCCCACTTCCCTAGATTTCACAAACATAGATTTCAAATAAGGGGCTAGCTTATCTGGTCTCAACTTGTAGAGTTCAATGGGAAGTCCATTTGGGCCCAAAGCTTTCCCAGACTTCAAGGAACGGATCGCTTGCGCGATTTCATCGGTTGTAAGGGGGCTATCCATATACTCCCGATCTTCAAGGGAGAGGCAGGGAAGCTTAATATCCCTCAACAGCTCCTGAGAGTCTGCTTCAGTGTGGGAGGATACCGCAGTATAGACGGAGTGGAAATGATCGGCGAACCTGTCCGCTATTTCCTGCGGTTCCGTGACTAAGACGCCTCCTTGTACATTGAGCTCCGGGACTAACCGACTTGCCCATTTCCTCTTGTCCAGCCACGCTATGAGCTTCCCGGCCTTGTCTCCCTGATCGTAAAGCCTGCCCTGCTGCTCTCTACTCAGGGCCCTGGCCCTGTCCGAGACCAACGCTTTATAGTCGTGCTGCTTCAGACTCAACAAGTGGAGCTTCTCCGGCGTAACCCCAGACTCCAGTTCCCCCTCTAGTCTATATATGTCTGCCTCAAGCTCGAGGACCTCCCTTTGTTTGTCTCTCTTAGAGCTAGATATCAATGACAGGGCTTGTCCCCGAACTACAGTTTTAAATGCTTCCCACAAGGTCCGGGAAGAGGGCACTGATCCCACATTGTCGGAGAAATATTCGTCGATAGCTTTGATACGTTTCTTACGGATCTTGGGGTTACGTAGGTACCACGGGTTAATTGGGGCCAATCTTCCCACTCCGCCCACACTTACGAGCAGGTGAACCCAGACAGGCGAGTGATCAGAGATACCTCTGGCTAAATGTTTGATTTCGTGTATATATGCGGGCCTGCGCAGCCGGTACCAGACAATAGTCTAAACGGGAGAGACTGTTGTGTGCCCCAGAGTGGAAGGTGTGTTGCACTTGGCCCGGATGATATACTCTCCAGCCATCGACCAGTCCCATCGCCTCAAGGAAGTCTGGCAACCATCGGGCAGACGGCCCTATCTCTCGAGGGGGATATCTATCCAACCTACCCGAGACTACTGCATTGAAGTCTCCCCCCAGGACCAGGAGCCCATCCGGAAGGGCGAGCAGGGCCGCACCCAGATCAGCAAATGTTGTGCCCTGTAAGCCTGGGGGAACATAGACAGACATAAAGGCAATGTGCCGGCCCTCCCACCTCCCGGACACTCCAACATATCTGCCTCTATCATCCACCCATGTGGAGCCAACCGCCAGCGGGAAGGTGTTCCTTGTCATAATACCTACACCCCTGGAACCCGAGGTGAAACCAGAGTGCGCAATTAGTTTATACCCCCCTGTGCATTGCCTTACATAGATTCCCAACCAAATGTGTCTCCTGGAGCAGGACTACATCAGGTGAGTGCCTCCTGATGTACTGAAGAACCACACTTCGTTTGATTTTGTCCCCTAACCCGTTAACATTCTAGCTCATAATTTTTACATTTTTATCCCCCATCACGCCTGTAATGTAGAGTGTAGATCCAGAAACCCCCGGCTTGTACTCTTTCAGCAACTCTATTGCAGGTGTATATGTCCATTGCACCGATGAAACAAATATGACAAATAACAAGGAAACAAAATTCCCCAACCCAACAACCCCCCACCCCGCTGCCCTGCACTCTGGGCTTAGAACTGCCCATCGGAAACTTTCAGAGTGACTGTCGCCCTAGAAAGAAATTCAGAGGAAGAAAAGAAGGGGGAAGAGTGAGCTCCATGTCCCCGCCCCTGTCCAGGTCGAGTGTAACACCCCTGGCAGATAAATGTCAAGAGACATATATAAAATCACCAGCCCCCGCAATAGAACGCAGATATCCCACCCACCCCACATCAATGACCCCGTTACGTAGTTCAAGGCCGCCATCCTCAGAGATCTAATTCAGATAGGTGGAATGTCTGCACGTGTCCCAGCGCCGTGATCCACCTGGCCCTTCGCTCCGCGATGTTCGATCCACTCTGCCACTGCCTCAGGCTCGTCAAAGAACCACGCTCGTCCCTCCGCTTCAACCCGGAGACGTGCCGGGAACAGCATTGAGTATTTCAGGCCCCTCTCTCTCAGGTCACGTTTCACAGTGAGGAAGGACCTCCTTTGTTTCTGTACTCTCTGTGTGAAGTCTGGAAAGAAGGAAATGGCAGCATTTTCATAGCGGAGGGACGCCCCCGCTCTGGAGTTCTGGAGAATAGTATCTCTGTCCCGGTAATTCAAGACCCGAGCCAGCATGGGCTGTGGGGGAGCGCCCGGTTTGGGACGGCCGCCCGGGACCCTGTGGGCACGTTCGATAACAAAAAATTTGCTGAGGCCTTTGGGCTGTAAGTGTTTAAGAATGAGGTCTTCAACGAATAGGTCCGGAGATTGCCCCTCCGCTTTTTCCGGCACTCCTAGGATGCGGAGATTATTGCGCCGCAGCCGGCCTTCATAATCATCCAGCTTGAGGTCCATGTACTTGTGAGAGTCCTGGAGCTTGCGCATCTCCCAACCTGCTTGACTTTTTCGTTAAGCTTCCCCAGGTCGGTCCTAATAAGATTAATGTCGATCGCCATGGCATCCATTTTGTGTTCTAGAGAAGTTTTGACTCCAGCAATAGCCCCCATGACATCTGCGAGAGATAGCTCTTGTTCCTCTTCCCCTGGGTTTCCCTGATTAGCCTCTACAGACAGTCGGCTCCGCAGAACGTCCTTAGTAACTGTGTATCGGTCCAGTTTATTAGTCTGAACCAGCTTCGCCCCACGGGATCCGGATCCCTTGCGATCCATCGTGGCAGCTAGTGTACACCTCCAACTGAGCTGAGATGGTGGAAGCAGGCAAAGGCACCAACCATACAGTGCCCACCAGTGCGGTCAGCCGGTTAGGGCACCAGCATCCACAACGAGGGCCCCAGAGGTCCAAGATCAAGTCCTGCACTTCCCAGGGGGTGGTGGGTCCCTCAATTCGGGTCTGAACAGCTGAGCGCTCCCGGGACTCAGGCGGGTGGCTAATCGCCGCTACGATACCTGTATGCGGCGTGCTCCGGCTCCGACAGTGCAAGTGACAGGGAGGCTCTCATCAGTAGGAGCGCACCGCCGCCATTAATCAGCTCCCGGCGGGCGCGCTTCACGTAGTTCCTGTTTTCCGTGCAGGGTAGCTTCGTCAGCTTCAGGGCCCAAGGGCTGTCACCACCGCCGCTGCGGGTCCCGGCTGCCTCCCCGTAGCCCCGCCTCAATATTTCGCGGCGGCACCTCCAGAGCTCGGCGTCACCGCTCGATGTCACTGCTCAGGTCGGGACTCCCCTCCGGCGCCACTATTCACTGTGGGTCCCGGCGCCCAGATTTCCCGCAGGCCGCAACACTCCGGGGCCAATATCTCCCCCGTTGGAGCTGCTCGATGAACCGGAGCAAGCGGGCTGGGGACCGCTACTACTCCGACCTCGGGGGCTGTCGACTGGTGTCACGGATGTGTCAGCAGGATAGACGTGGGGCAGGGACAATCGGCGGAGCTAGTTCACTACGCGGCCATCTTCGATCCGCGCTTGGCCACGCCCCTCCAGTGGCACCATATTTAATGTGCCAATGGGTTAGTCTGGCGTTCTCTGCTTTTGGGCATACATGTGGGTTTGTTATAGGGCCCTGAGGCGACCCCATGCTCTAGATACATCACACACCAGATATTGGCAGGATGGTGGTTCTGCCCGGGTGCAGTTGAGCTGCTCTTGCCAAGGTCAACTCCGAAAGTCATGACCAAAACTGAAGGGTCAGCCTCTCTTTGGAGTAATGAGGCTGGATGGCTCAAGATTTATAGGATAAAGTATCCTCTACAATGTAAGGATGGTGGAAGTCGCAGAGGAGTTCTGTGACTACATAGAGGAACGAGGCCGAAGGCAGAGTTAGCTTATATGGTGATGGAATTCCGAGGTGACTTGCAATATCTTTTAATGTCCGGCAGGTGGCATTCTGTCCTTCTAATACAAAGTCACACCCTCACCCTTCCTTTATATCAAAGAATATGGCTGCCAAATCTGTGGTATGAAATTAACCACACCGATATGAAGCTATTGATTCGATGAAAATACATAAGCCATGTAAAACATAAGCTGGGAATTGCGGGAACTAAATGGCTTTTTTTTAGACTAAGTTTAGAACTCAGTGTGATGTCATAACCCCTGACACCACGGAAGGGACAATAAAAAGACAAAAAGAGTTTGAGGTCATAAAATTCATGTAAACTCAGGGGCTTATTTACAAGCCCCTTGCGCCACTTTTGCGCCATGGGAAAAGTGACGTACGGGGCTTGTAAATCTGCCCCTGAGTTTGTCAATGAGACAACTTCAATTTTTCCAGAAATTATTGATTTCAATGCATCAGATTTGTTTCGTAAAGTTCTCAAAACTTTATTTGAGGCGAAGAACCAATATTTAATTTGTTTTGGATACAGAGTTTCTCATTGTATCCAAAGAAATAAAACATTGGTTTCTTTACCTCACATAAAGTGTTGAGAACTTTACAGAAATCTGATTCATTGGATTTAATCATTTTTGGAAACATTAAAGTTGTCGCACTGACAAACTAAGTGCAGATGAGTTATATGACCTCACATTCTTTTTGTCTTTTTTTAAGCAGTTCAAGGAGAGCAATTGTTAAAAACGGTTGTAGTTCGCAATGTGTGCCTACACTAAGCCTGGGCAAAGCACTACGCTACGCTAGCGTAGCTATGCGTAGCTCGCGTAGTGCGAGGTGCACTTCACGTAGCTTCGCGTAGCGCTACTTCGCGAACTACGCCCAGGGTTAGCCTACACGCAAAGAGACTCCTGCTTTCATGTGATGAACTGTAGCTGTGAAAAAATAAATACGCTGTCAAAAATGTCTCTTCTCTGATAATGACTGTTAATTTTCAGAGGAAAATAGTTCAAAAGAGCTGAAAAACGAATTCTCGTTTTCATAGTTTTGCTCCACGACCTGCCTGTCACGCTCTCCTGACTGCAGCAGCAAGCATTGTGATGTCACAACTCAGCTGTAATAACTTATTACAGAAGAGTAGCTACGTCATTTTCTTATTACACGTGATAAATGATGTCACAACTAGAGTATAATAAGAAAATTAGAGTCAGGTTTTTATACAGGGATTACAAGCAAACCTGTATTAATTATAGACATGATGCTAAGGTCAGCCACATTCCTTAGGGTACAATTAATGCTCCTTGGCCGTTGAAACTGGGGCGAAGGCCTTCAAGTGAGGGGCTTCGGAGACCCTTGAATGGCGTGCGCATGATCATGTAGAACATTAATTTCCAACTCCTTCTTTCTAACCTTTTCTCTGTTGTGTCCACAGCTCCTCGACAGTAGGGTGTTGGAACTCAGCACTGGGCTGGCGGAAGCAGAGCAAGAGCTGGTGACGTGGGACGTGCGCCTCCAGAAGGTGGCGCTATCCCAGAGGAACGCAGTGAGGCAGATGGAAGACGCAGCGCAGGTTGAGCAGGTGGGACTGCACAGCGCAGCAATGTTTCTTTGACGTACACTTTTACAAGCCCACTCCTTCATGTCACACTTCCACTTCCTCCCAAACCCCTGCCACCGAGGGTGGGTGACCAGAGCTATTTTGTTTGGCCCCAGACACAAACAGGGCCTCAACTAGTTTGATAAAGCCAGAGAGGTGGCTGAAATACTGGAAGTGGCCTGAGCCGTTCAGACTCCTCAGTCCCATACGCCTCTTTTGTGACATTTGTCCTGTTTCTAGGCGCACCTGACATTTGTTAATCTCTACTCTTCCTGGTGTTAGTTGCAGCAGCGAGCCCTCTCAGCTCACACCATGGCGTCTGAAGCCATCTTGGAAGGAGTAATGGCGACTACTGAAGCAGCGTCCCTACTGCGCACCCTGGATGGTAAGGGTCAAGCCGCAGCGTCTGAACTCTGGACTAACCAGCATCGTATTCACATGTTTATTTTGTCATTTGTTTTCAATCAAAACAGAGGGAGGAAGAAGCAGGAAACGGGGTTCACTCTGCTTCCAAATGTAATCTGAGGTAACCAACATTGTATATTACCTCCGTTGGAGTGATGTAGTAGATGGTTTCATCACCGCGTCTCTCACCAGGGTCCAGGGTTCCTCAGGTGAGTCATGCCTCCACCAGGAGGGAGATTGTCTGGCTAAAGACAGAAGTAGGTTCTGGATCTTGTGAGTAAAATTACCTCCTATACCTATGTAGATTGATTTATTCACAGAAAGGGATAGGGGTAAGGTTAAAAGGTGGGACATGTTAATAACGATGATAGGGATATACCGAACAAGGTCCTCACGGAGGCTGTGGAACCATAGGGCCGAAACATGTCGACCAGAAAATCAGATTTTAAGGACCAGTAATACATGCCATAGCATCCCCCAGCTTTTAACCTCACCCCTATCCCTTTCTGTGAGTAAATCAATCTACATATGTATAGGTGGTAATTTTACTCACAAGATCCAGATCCCACCACTGTCTTCACCCAGACAATCTCCCTCCTGGTGGAGGCATGGCTCACCTGAGTAACCCAGTACCCAGGTGAGACACCCGATGATGAAACGACCCACTACATCACTCCAATAGAGATAATATACGCTGTTGGTTGCGAGAAGTGGTTGAGGGTCTTTGATACAATCTCTTTGAGACTCTGGTACCCTGACGCTGGGGTTCACTCCCCTTTGATTTACCTCTAATTTTGTCATTTGTACAGCATACAATGCAAAATGAATTGTCTGAAGGTGATTAGCTCTGCCCACTCTGGGCGCTGAAGGATACATTGGGGATGGGATTCAGTTTTGGTTCTTGGCAGCAGACGATGGGGGTGCACAGCCTTTTGCTGGTGCCTGATGTTCCGCTGATGGAGTGGTTTTTTGGGTTACTGACAGTCATTAATGGCGGTCATAGTTGAGGTTATCAATGGTGATTTCAGTGGTGGTTATTCTGTAGGTTATTGAAGGGCTTATTGTAAAGGTTATCAATGGGAGCCATTGTTTGGGCTATTATGGGGTCATTGAAGGGGTCATTGAGGTTATTGAAGGGGTTGTCAATGGGGTCATTGTTGAGGTTGTTGTTGGGGCTACTAGTGGGCTAATTGCAAACGTTTTTGATGGGGTTATCGAGAGAAGTAGCAATGGTTTTTGAGGGGTTAACGAAGAGGCAATTTTTAAGGTAATTGATGGGGTTATTGTTGGGGTTGTAGATGAAGTCATTGCTGACGTTTTTCATGTGGATATTTATTTTTGATGAGTTAATGATGAGGTCGTTGTTAAGGTTGTTTGTGGGGTCATTATGTGGTTTCTGATGGGTCATATTTGGGGTGATTGATGAAGCCACTGCAGAGATTATTGATGGGGGTCTTCAAGACGGCCATTGACAAGTGCTTTCATGGGTTAATGATGAGCTACGTTTTGAGGTTATTGATGGTTTCGTCGTTGAAGATTTTGATGATGTGTTACTGATGGAGTCATTGTAGAGGCTATTAATGACATCATTGTGGAGACTCTTGACATTGTCGAGGTTATTGATGGGGCCATCATTGGAGTTACCAATGGATCATTGTAGAGGTTATTGGCTGTTTTTTTGTAGAGACCACCGATGAAATCAATCCATCAAGTGACTTGTAAAGTGGGACTACTCACCCATAAGGGTCTCAAGGTGCTGGGGTGGGGGGACTGCAGATCCATCGAAGGCGCTGTGGTTCAGTCGAAGAGCCAGGTCTTGAGGTCCTTCCTGAATTGAGGCAGTGACGGTGATTGCCTGAGAGGCAGGGTGTTTCAGGTCTTTGCTGCGAGGTAGTAGAAGGATCTTCCTCCGGCCGTGGTCTTGCGGATACGTGGGACGGTGGCCATGGCCAGTTGGGCGGAGCCTCTGATGGGTGCGTGGAACGCGAGGCGGTGGTTGAGGTACGTAGGTTCTGCGTCATGTAGAGCTTTTTAGGCGTGTGTGAGGAGCTTGAAGTTGATTATTTTGTTGACTAGGAGCCAGTGGCGGTCTCTCAGGTGGCTGGTGATGTGGCTGCAGTGGGCATATTGAGGATGATGCTAGCGGAGGCGTTTTGAAAGTTCTACAGTTTCTTGTGGAGTTTCTGGGTGATATGGGTGTAGAGTGTGTTGCCGTAGTCGAGTCTGTAGCTGATGAGTGCTGCTTTCTGGACTCGGTGGGGATCCACTTGAAGATCTTTCGGTGCTGGGATAGCATGTGGAAGCAGAATGATGAGATGACGTTGATCTGGTGGTTCATGGTGATCGAGGAGTCCAGGATGATGTCAAGGTTTTGTGCATGGTCTGTGGGTGTGGTAGGGGTCCAAGATCTGCAGGCTACCAGGAGTCGCCCCAGACAGAGAGGGTGGAGCCCAGGATGAGGACTTTGGTCTTCTCTGAGTTTAGCTTGAGGCAGTTGTCCTTCATCCCATCTTGGAAGTTGTTCTTGGTGACTGTGGGTTCCTTGGTGAGGGAGAGGATCAGCTGGGTGTCGTTGGTGTACAAGACGATGTTGAGTCTGTGGTTCCTGACGATGGCTGTGAGTGGGGCCATGTAGATGTTGAAGAGAGTGGGGCTCAGGGAGGAGCCCTGAGGCACTCCGCAGCTGATCTCTGTAGGTTCAGAGTGGAACAGTGGTAGTTTGACTCTCTGTGTTCGGCCAGTGTGGAAGGAGCGGATCCATTCCAGGGCTTTGTCGCCGATGCCAGTGATGTGGTTCTCTTTGATGAACTCGGAAAGTTGGGCGTTGATGGCCTTCTCTGTGACCTTGGCTGGGAAGGGGAGCTGAGATATGGGTCTGAAGTGCTTGAGCTTCTACGGGTCGGCAGAGGATTTCTTCAGCAAGGGGTTGATCTCTGTGTGTTTGCAGTCTTCAGGGCAGGTGACAGTGTTGATGGACCAGTTTATGGTGCTGCAGAGTTTGGGGGCGATGGAGGTGCCGGCTCTGTTGAAGATGTGGTGCGGGCAGGGGTCCGAGGGTGCTCCGGAGTGGATGCTCTTCATGATCTTGAGGGTGTCATCCGCGGTGAGGGGATTCCAGCTGAGCAGGGTCTGCCGGGGTCTGTGTCGTTAGGTGCGGTGGTTGCGAGTGCGGTGAGAGGGTCTTGGGTATCAGGGCTGTTGAAGCTGTCATAGATCTCCTTAATCTTGTGGTGGAAGAAGGGGCTGAGGTTGTTGCAGAGGTCTTGAGAGAGTAGGATGTCTGCTGTCTCTGTGCTGGTTTGGGCAAATTCTTTGACGACAGCAAAAAGTTCTTTGCAATTGAGTGAGTTGGCATTGATCCTTTCTTGTAGGGCCACTTTCTTTGTTGTTCTAATGAGGTGGTGGTGTGCGATGACAGCGGTTTTGAAGCTGAGCAGCCTTACAGGGGCTTGCTGCTCCTCCATTTCTTCTCGAGTCATCTACAGGTGCGTCTGGACTCATGAAGGGTGGGAGAGAACCAGCTGGCTGTTTTGGAGTGTCGCTTGCCTGGTGCTTTCTTGAGGAGAGCCAGTGTGTCGCGCAGTTGGAGATTTATCGGTGGAGGTTGCGTGCTGATGTATTGGCATCCGCGGAAGTCAGAGGTGGGGTTTTGCTGAGGGGGGTGGTAAGCTGTTCTTCGGTGACCTTGTACCAACTTCTGCGAGGGTAGCGGTGGGCGTGGGTGTGTACGGTGGGTTTGGTGAAGGAGAAGTGGACGCAGCAGTGGTCGGTCCAAAGCAGTCCGAGGTATGGCTGAAGGTAATGTTGTCACTGGCGGAGAAGATGGGTTTGAGTGTGTGTCCTGCTGATTGGGTTGGGGAGGTGACACGTTGTTTGAGTCTGACCATGGCTAGGTTCTCCGGCCGGGATGATGTGTTCTTGTCATTGGGGTTGTCCAGGTGAAAGTTGAGGTCGCTGAGGAGGATGTAGTCTGAGAAGGCGAGAGTGTGGGGTGCGATGAAGTCGATGATGAGTCGCTGAAGAGTGGACAGGGTCCAGTGGGTCTGTAGATGAGGGTGCCACAGAGGGTGGTGTTCGAGTTGGTCTGGACTGGGAAGTGGAGGTGCTCTATGTTGGTCGAGTGGTCGTCCGAGTTGGTGGTGAGGCGGAGGGTGCTTTTGTGTACGATGGCGATGCCTCCACCCGGTTTGTTGATGCGGTTGTTTGTGAATGAACTTGTAGCCGTCCGGGATGGTGGTGGCGATGTCCGGGGCGGAGGTGGAGTTCATCCAGGTTTCCGTGAGGAAGGCGATGTCGGGGTAGACGGAGTCGAGTAGGCCCCAGATCTCCACAGCGTGTTTGTGGAGGAAGCGTGTGTTGAGCAGGATACCGCTGAGGCGGTCGGGTCTGGTATTTTTCAGTCGTGCGGTGGGTGGGGCTGGTGTGCAGTGGCAGGCGAAGGTGCAGCTGCAGTTTCAGCAGGAAAAAGGGCCCTGAGTGTCATTCGGCGATGCCCAGAAGCAGGCAGTGTGGCGTCCGCTGTTGAGGGCGTTGGGGCTGTTGACGTTGTAGCAGTGGATGGTCTGGGGACCAGGGTCTGTGGTGCTGGGCGCGGTACAGGTGCCTTCAGTGCACCAGCGGCGCGACTGCACAGTGGCCACCTTTGAGTAGAGTGAGGGGGAGGGCTGGACAGCTGAATGGGATAAAGTGATTGTACACATTATTGATGAGGTTAATGGCAGGATATTTGATGGATTATTGATGAAATAATGTTTGAGATTATTGATGGGTTATTGTTGAGGTTATTAATGAAGCCGTTGAAGAGGGTATTTGTGAGGGTTATGGATGTGGTTTGGATGGGTCACGGCTGTAGGTATTGATGAGGTGTTTTACAGGGTTATTAATGAAGCCGTTGAAGAGGGTATTTGTGAGGGTTATGGATGTGGTTTGGATGGGTCATGGCTGTAGTTATTGATGGGGTGTGTAGGTATTGATGAGGTGATTTACAGGGTTATTAATGAAGCCGTTGAAGAGGGTATTTGTGAGGGTTATTGATGTGGTTTGGATGGGTCACGGCTGTAGTTATTGATGGGGTGTTTTACAGGGTTATTAATGAAGCCGTTGAAGAGGGTTTTTGTGAGGGTTATGGATGTGGTTTGGATGGGTCACGGCTGTAGGTATTGATGAGGTGTTTTACAGGGTTATTAATGAAGCCGTTGAAGAGGGTATTTGTGAGGGTTATGGATGTGGTTTGGATGGGTCATGGCTGTAGTTATTGATGGGGTGTGTAGGTATTGATGAGGTGTTTTACAGGGTTATTAATGAAGCCGTTGAAGAGGGTATTTGTGAGGGTTATTGATGTGGTTTGGATGGGTCACGGCTGTAGTTATTGATGGGGTCATTGTTGAGGTTATTAATGAAGCCGTTGAGGGTATTTGTGAGGGTTATGGATGTGGTTTGGATGGGTCACGGCTGTAGGTATTGATGAGGTGTTTTACAGGGTTATTAATGAAGCCGTTGAAGAGGGTATTTGTGAGGGTTATGGATGTGGTTTGGATGGGTCATGGCTGTAGTTATTGATGGGGTGTGTAGGTATTGATGAGGTGTTTTACAGGGTTATTAATGAAGCCGTTGAAGAGGGTATTTGTGAGGGTTATTGATGTGGTTTGGATGGGTCACGGCTGTAGTTATTGATGGGGTCATTGTTGAGGTTATTAATGAAGCCGTTGAAGAGGGTATTTGTGAGGGTTATGGATGTGGTTTGGATGGTTCACGGCTGTAGGTATTGATGAGGTGTTTTACAGGGTTTTTGATAGGTTATTAATTAGGTAAATGTAGAGGGTAATGATGAGGTCATTGTGGAAATTACTGAGGGGTTACTGTAGAGCAGAGGTCTTCAAACTTTTGTGCTCTGAGCCCCCTAAGCAAAATGTTTTGAGGTCGGGCCCCCTCCAAAACTTAAAGGCAATGAATGGGGAGCGTGAGGGACATGGCTGTGTGCAGGGGATGGGGCTTATGAGATGATTTCAGGAGTACTTTTTCTATAGCTCATAAACCATACTAAGTATGATACTTATAAAACAGCAAATGCATCAAACAAAAACATGTATTGTCCCAAAAGTACTGCTCCCCATAATTGGGGTGTTGTGAGCCCCTCACACTATTGGACCCCAATGCAACTACACCTGCTGCATTAATGATCGCAGTTCTGAGTAGCAGGCTATCTCTTCTGCATCTTCCACCTCTTTCCCATCATGCCTGACCATCACTCCGATTTTGAATCAGGCTCTCTGTCCCTTTCAGAAAAAAAGAGCTCCCACCTGTTGTCTCCCTTTTTCTGCAACGGTGCCCTCGGTCCTAATGCTGGAAAGGAAAATAAGCTCTCATGCCCCTTTTTTAAAGGTAGGCAGTGATAGTTGTGATGCAATGGGCCCCTCAAACCCATGGGCCCCAGTCCTGCTGCATCTGCTTAATTATTGATAACCAGCAGTGGCCACTTACACACCTGGCAGCAGTACCAGCTGCACTAATGAATGGCCCTTTTAAAGAAAAAAAGGGGGAAAAAGGTCTCTTATATTTCCGCGTTTGCTACATAATCCATCATCTGCTGGAGAGTGATGCATATCCAGTTCTTCAGTGCTGTAAACTAGTACTTACAAACATTCTATTCTGAAGGACAGATTTATAGCATTTTCGATAAGTCTGCTTTATTGTGCGGTATAGGAAGACAAATGTGTTCTTGTTGCACACGTGTTTTTAAGTGAACCTAGTTCTATGTATGTTGCTGTTTATTTTGCTGCACAATTCACTTCTTTTGTGGTCTTCTGCCATGTTTTTTAAATATGTTAAGCGTGGATTCAGCAGCCTTTTTGTCTCCCAAACCTACTTTGGGACGGGATCACCACGCACACCTTGTTGCTGTTGTCATAAGGCTGTTTGAGCTCGGTGTACATAAAACCAATCATCTGCTTATTGCCGCACAGATTAATATGTCCTCACAGCACTGTAACAAACATTAACTATTCCCTTTGCCGCTAAACAATTCCCACCCCCTTTAACCATTTCTTATTTAACTTCAACTTGACAACTTCCATTAGTAACGGGCACTTTTGCCCTTTCTCCTGACTCCAATGTTTCTTTGCGCTGAACCGGCCTGTCTGCCCCTGGACCAAGCCTGCCTTCCTTTCATCTCCTCTTACTCTCCGTTGTTCTTTTCCCTCTTACCTCTAAACTCATCCTTAGTGCCCTTCGGTGAGCTTGACCCCCTATGACTAATACCCCTTCCTCTGATTGCATCTCTTTCCCAGTGCCCAGCCTGCTGCTGAAGCATATTGTTCCTCTACCAGGGTTGGTTGGGAGGCTTAGTGCTTCCCTAGAGGAATGGCTCTGTCGCAAATTCAGCGCTGTGAAGCAATTGCCACTTCCAAATCTCCCGGGGTGAAGAGGGCAGTACCTTCCAATCCACCTAGTGCCCTGCAAGTCCCTCAGTGTGTGGTGCGTGTAAACTTCATAGGAAATACCATAATAGAATTCACCAATACTGTGTGGTTCTGTAATTACCGCATATCTTATAATCATGATTCAAGCAGCAAAAACTGCTTCCACCAGAATTGAGACTACGGATATTTCCGCAATAAAGGCCTAACTATTGATGTTTATGCATCACAGTAAATACAGCCAATTGTTAACTCAATGATATTCAATGGGTTTTGAAGCACTTATTTTGGTACTCTTGCTGTTGGCAGGATGTTAGTAAAATACATTCTTGAGCCATCCTCACATAGGTCAGGAATTGAAATGGGGTAAAAATAAAAATACATAAATGTCTTTGTTTTAAGCAATTCGTCAAGAAACATCATTTACAATGCAATAGCTCTAACTCTCACAAATGCGAGATCTATTGCACTGCAAATGATTGTGTTTTTTTAGCAACCTCTTTGACCCTGCCAGCATACTTCCTGACCCCCGCCCCCACAGCACTCTGATCACAGCTCTCACAAGGGCTCAAAGTAAATGAAGACAGCCTGGAAATGCAGCAAACAAACATCGCTGCCCTTCCAGGCCATCTTCATTTACATGTGCTTGCAGAGGCATTTGCGCCCCCCTGGGAACCCATCCGCGCCCCCCCAGGGGGGCGCGCCCCACAGTTTGAAGACCTCTGCTGTAGAGGCTCTAGATGGGTCATTGTTGGGGTTATTGAACAGACCATTGTAAAGGTCCTTGGTGGGGTTATTATCCAGGGTTTCATGGGTCACTGCTCTAGTTATTGATGGGGTGTTTTACAGGGTTATTAATGAAGCCATTGAAGAGGGTATTTGTGAGGGTTATGGATGTGGTTTGGATGGGTCACGGCTGTAGGTATTGATGAGGTGTTTTACAGGGTTATTAATGAAGCCGTTGAAGAGGGTATTTGTGAGGGTTATGGATGTGGTTTGGATTGGTCACGGCTGTAGTTATTGATGGAGTGTTTTACAGGGTTATTAATGAAGCCGTTGAAGAGGGTATTTGTGAGGGTTATGGATGTGGTTTGGATGGGTCACGGCTGTAGTTATTGATGGGGTGTTTTACAGGGTTATTAATGAAGCCGTTGAAGAGGGTATTTGTGAGGGTTATGGATGTGGTTTGGATGGGTCACGGCTGTAGTTATTGATGGGGTGTTTTACAGGGTTATTAATGAAGCCGTTGAAGAGGATATTTGTGAGGGTTATGGATGTGGTTTGGATGGGTCACGGCTGTAGTTATTGATGGGGTGTTTTACAGGGTTATTAATGAAGCCATTGAAGAGGGTATTTGTGAGGGTTATGGATGTGCTTTGGATGGGTCACGGCTGTAGGTATTGATGAGGTGTTTTACAGGGTTATTAATGAAGCCGTTGAAGAGGGTATTTGTGAGGGTTATGGATGTGCTTTGGATGGGTCACGGCTGTAGTTATTGATGGGGTCATTGTTGAGGTTATTAATGAAGCCGTTGAAGAGGGTATTTGTGAGGGTTATGGATGTGGTTTGGATGGGTCACGGCTGTAGTTATTGATGGGGTATTTTACAGGGTTATTAATGAAGCCGTTGAAGAGGGTATTTGTGAGGGTTATTGATGTGCTTTGGATGGGTCACGGCTGTAGGTATTGATGAGGTGTTTTACAGGGTTATTAATGAAGCCGTTGAAGAGGGTATTTGTGAGGGTTATGGATGTGGTTTGGATGGGTCACGGCTGTAGTTATTGATGGGGTCATTGTTGAGGTTATTAATGAAGCCGTTGAAGAGGGTATTTGTGAGGGTTATGGATGTGGTTTGGATGGGTCACGGCTGTCGTTATTGATGGGGTATTTTACAGGGTTATTAATGAAGCCGTTGAAGAGGGTATTAGTGAGGGTTATGGATGTGGTTTGGATGGGTCACGGCTGTAGTTATTGATGGGGTATTTTACAGGGTTATTAATGAAGCCGTTGAAGAGGGTATTTGTGAGGGTTATTGATGTGGTTTGGATGGGTCACGGCTGTAGTTATTGATGGGGTCATTGTTGAGGTTATTAATGAAGCCGTTGAAGAGGGTATTTGTGAGGGTTATGGATGTGGTTTGGATGGGTCACGGCTGTAGTTATTGATGGGGTCATTGTTGAGGTTATTAATGAAGCCGTTGAAGAGGGTATTTGTGAGGGTTATTGATGTGGTTTGGATGGGTCACGGCTGTAGTTATTGATGGGGTGTTTTACAGGGTTATTAATGAAGCCGTTGAAGAGGGTATTTGTGAGGGTTATGGATGTGGTTTGGATGGGTCACGGCTGTAGTTATTGATGGGGTGTTTTACAGGGTTATTAATGAAGCCGTTGAAGAGGGTATTTGTGAGGGTTATGGATGTGGTTTGGATGGGTCACGGCTGTAGTTATTGATGGGGTGTTTTACAGGGTTATTAATGAAGCCGTTGAAGAGGGTATTTGTGAGGGTTATGGATGTGGTTTGGATGGGTCACGGCTGTAGTTATTGATGGGGTGTTTTACAGGGTTATTAATGAAGCCGTTGAAGAGGGTATTTGTGAGGGTTATGGATGTGGTTTGGATGGGTCACGGCTGTAGTTATTGATGGGGTGTTTTACAGGGTTATTAATGAAGCCGTTGAAGAGGGTATTTGTGAGGGTTATGGATGTGGTTTGGATGGGTCACGGCTGTAGTTATTGATGGGGTGTTTTACAGGGTTATTAATGAAGCCGTTGAAGAGGGTATTTGTGAGGGTTATGGATGTGGTTTGGATGGGTCACGGCTGTAGTTATTGATGGGGTGTTTTACAGGGTTATTAATGAAGCCATTGAAGAGGGTATTTGTGAGGGTTATGGATGTGCTTTGGATGGGTCACGGCTGTAGTTATTGATGGGGTCATTGTTGAGGTTATTAATGAAGCCGTTGAAGAGGGTATTTGTGAGGGTTATGGATGTGGTTTGGATGGCTCACGGCTGTAGTTATTGATGGGGTGTGTAGTTATTGATGGGGTATTTTACAGGGTTATTAATGAAGCCGTTGAAGAGGGTATTTGTGAGGGTTATTGATGTGGTTTGGATGGGTCACGGCTGTAGTTATTGATGGGGTCATTGTTGAGGTTATTAATGAAGCCGTTGAAGAGGGTATTTGTGAGGGTTATTGATGTGGTTTGGATGGGTCACGGCTGTAGTTATTGATGGGGTGTTTTACAGGGTTATTAATGAAGCCGTTGAAGAGGGTATTTGTGAGGGTTATGGATGTGGTTTGGATGGGTCACGGCTGTAGTTATTGATGGGGTGTTTTACAGGGTTATTAATGAAGCCGTTGAAGAGGGTATTTGTGAGGGTTATTGATGTGGTTTGGATGGGTCACGGCTGTAGTTATTGATGGGGTGTTTTACAGGGTTATTAATGAAGCCGTTGAAGAGGGTATTTGTGAGGGTTATTGATGAGGTTTGGATGGGTCACGGCTGTAGTTATTGATGGGGTATTTTACAGGGTTATTAATGAAGCCGTTGAAGAGAGTATTTGTGAGGGTTATGGATGTGGTTTGGATGGGTCACGGCTGTAGTTATTGATGGGGTCATTGTTGAGGTTATTAATGAAGCCGTTGAAGAGGGTATTTGTGAGGGTTATGGATGTGGTTTGGATGGGTCACGGCTGTAGTTATTGATGGGGTGTTTTACAGGGTTTTTAATGGGGTAAATGTGGAGGGTAATGATGAGGTCATTGTGGAAATGACTGAGGGGTTACTGTAGAGGCTCTAGATGGGTCATTGCTGCGGTTATTGAACAGATCATTGTAAAGGTCCTTGGTGGGGTTATTAACCAGGGTTTCATGGGTTAATTGTGGAGGTTATTGATTGGGTTATTTACAGGATTTTTGATGGGTTATTCAAATAGTTCCTACATCCTCTGTCTATCACAACATCTACATATGCTTAAATAATATGAAACGGTTTTACTGATAGTCACAACATAGTCGCATTTAATTTTTTTTATTCAGCAACAGAGTTGATTGGTCAAAGCATCACACTGTAGACACTCTTGGACCTATCACCAACGTCTGGTGAATGAAAGGAGGGAAGGGAGATAAAAGAGAAAGAGGTCACATCACAAATTTAAATAATCATGTGTTCTTATCAACAATTACATTTAAACTCCTTTGTCCAATAACAATTCAATGTTCCATTTCATAAGCCACATTTACATCCTTCTATCATTCACTTTGAGTGCGAAATTATTTGTCCAGATTTCTTTGGGGAAGGCGTTCCGTAGCGAACAAAAATATTATCATTCTTGTATGTTCCTACTGGGATGATGCTTTGTTTCGGATTTACTGACACTTGCAGCAGAGCGCGCAACTTCTTAAATATGTAAGTCCATGTGTGATCCAACATTGAACATGTGGCCAACATGTGACTTCTTTCTGCTCGCTTCGATATATCGGACACACCTTAATTTGATTCCGCCATTCTGAGAGTTTACAAGAAGTCAAATAAAAATCAAAGACAGAACGATAGACCTGGGCTGTTAGACGAGTAGGGGGTGCAAGTCTTAAACAATATAATATTAATTTTATCTTCGTTAATTGACTGTGATAGCCACAGAGACCATGTATCCGTCCATCGGGACGGGCCATCGGATTTGGCTTGTGCAAGCCAGGAATAAAGGTTTGATGAGGAAGGAAAAATAAAGCTAAAATTTAAATAAAAAAAATTATATTGTCTTAATGGTGATGCCAGCATGGACTCGTCACCAAAAAGTCTAATTTCAGAAAATGTAAAAATGCATGTTTATGTAATCTGAATTCACATTACAGCTGGTGAAATGATTTAAAGATCTATAGTGGAAAACATCTATGTATCTAATAATTGCTGACTCTTGCCATTTAAAAAAAAAAATCTGCCCAGGCTTGGGGAAATATTAGTTGTACACATTGAGCTCACCATGCCTAGAAGGTACCTCAGAACCCTGTCAGTGAAATAGATGGGAATATCATAAAATACTAAATGTGCAAAAAATGTGCCCCTACAAACTGAAGCGCCTGGAGGTGCTCAGTGTCTTCAAGGCGTGAGTGCAGAGATATTTCAGAGAGGTGGGACGTGAGTATTTGGGTGCTCAGCGCGTGATCCTGCCTCCTCATGCGTGACACCACTTCCTTGCAGGGGCGAAGAAGGATTTGGACCGTCAGAAGAGGCAGGTGGCTCTGCGGGTGAAGAAGGCAGAGATGCTGCAGCAGAAAGGGATTCCTGAGGCCACCAAAAAGACCAAGCAGGCAGAGAGGATTCTGGGAAATGCCACTGCGACCTCTGCCAAATCGAAGCAGAGTGCCCAAGAAGCGGAGGAGACTGCCGAGAAGAGTTCACAGGTGAGAGCAGCAGAGTACTGACAGGTGGAGAGCATGGGTGTGGAGTATGTTATGTTATGTTATTTTATGGTATGGTATGGGATGGGATGGTATGGCATGGTATGGGATGGGATGGTATGTTATGTTATGTTATTTTATGGTATGGTATGGTATGTTATGGTATATTATGGTATGTTATAGTATGGTATGTTATGGTATGGTATGTATGTTATGGTATGGTATGTTATGGTATATTATGGTATGTTATAGTATGGTATGTTATGGTATGGTATTGTATGGTATGGTATGGTATGTTATGGTATGGTATGGTATGTTATGGTATGGTATGTTATGGTATGTTATTTTATGGTATGGTATGTTATGGTATGGTATGGTATGCTATGTTATGGTATGGTATGTTATTTTATGGTGTGGTATGTTATGGTATGGTATGGTATGGTATGTTATTGAATGGTATATTATGTTATGTTGTGTTGTGTTGTGGTATGGTATGTTATGGTATGGTATGGTATGTTATGGTATGGTATGTTATGGTATGGTATGTTATTTTATGGTATGTTATGTTATGGTATGTTATGTTATGGTATATTATGGTACGTTATGGTATGTTATGGTATGTTATGTTATGTTATTGTATGCCCTCAGAGATGGCCCCTTTAGCCCTCAGAGCCGGCTCCTTTAGCCCTCAGAGCCGGCTCCTTTAGCCCTCAGAGCCGGCTCCTTTAGTCCTCAGAGATGGCTACTTTAGCCCTCAGAGCCGGCTCCTTTAGTCCTCAGAGATGGCTCCTTTAGTCTTCAAATACGTTGGGGGACTAACCACGTTAGGCAGCATGCAAGTGACATCGTGGCACGTGACATCATGGCGCGTGACATCGTACGTGGCATCACAAGAAGTGGCATCACCACCCATAACCTCACAGGAAGTGACATCACAAGAAGTGACATCAGATTTTAAGACCTCATACATATGTTAAGCAGGTCTATTTTGAGTACATTTGAGTGCATTGCAATATTTAACAAGTGAGATTTGTGCAGGGTTGTGCCACAAAAGTGACACAAACCCCAGTGCGATATCTGCACCTCAGCTTATACATCAATTATTAAAAACCCTGCCTCGAAGAAATTGGCAAAAAGAGAAACAAGGCAGTAAAACAGTTCTGCTTCATTGGGTGCAAAGTGCTTTTCAAATATCTTATGGGGTTAAGGCACCTACTGCAGAGATCGTTTTGTGCCAACTAAATCTTAGATAATAATAATAATGGTAAGATAACTCTGGAGGATAACATATTAGCTGGAGAGATCTGTGTTTGCGTAGTCCCAGTTTTGAATCAAAGTAGCATAGAGGGTTAATATGGCTCCTGCAAAGCACATTATGTAACACGCAGATGACAGATTTTTATTTAATGTAAATGGGTAAGTGGGTTACTGCTTTTAACACAATATCCTTTTGTTACCTGCAGTTCATAAATTGGAATCCTACCAATATAGCACAGTGAGCTATGAAGGATATGTGGCTCCTACACCTTGTAACCCTCACTGTCTTATGTAACACATCCTGTACATTGATTTACACACATTTGATTTATTGTCAATGTATAATCTGTACGTGTGATGTAAAGCGCTCTGACACCCTGCGTTGGGATGAGTAGCGCTATAAAAGAAACAAAATAATGGTATTTAAATTATTGTTTGCGTATATACTGGGGCGACCAACCCATCTGACATTCTTACAGTGTATACATCTCTCTTATAAAAGGAACTGAACAAAGTCAAAAGCATTTCATTTCTCTCTTAAGCACTTGTGAAGTGATAAGCTGTGTGCCTTTGTTTCCCCTCCATTGCATCCAGGTGTGTGGCTCCCGATAGCTCCCAGTAAGCATACTCCAACAAAAGGAGGCCTGATGGCCCCTAAACTTCAGCCTTTGTTATAATCCCACCTGGAGTCTGAAATAACAAAGCCCCATCCCCGCCTGCAGGGTGCTGCTCAGAACAAAAGCAGACAACATGCATGCGCTGCTGAAAGTGTCCTGGTGTCAGAAAATTACACCAGGACAAGTTCAGCTATTTCTCTGGGGCCAACCTCTTGGCAGGGTAGACGGCGTCCACCCTATGGAATGAGTGGGATGACCCCGTCTAAACGTGTTTACCCTCGACCTGTGCATCCGTCCCAGAGAGGACCTGTGCATCCGTCCCAGAGAGGACCTGTGTATCCGTCCCAGAGAGTACCCGTGCATCCGTCCCAGAGAGGCCACAACAGCAAGAAAGAACCCTCTAGACCTATATTTCTTTTAAGGCTGGCTAAGACAAGCTCAGAAATAGGGCATCAAAAAAGCATTATTCCCACACCAGAAATAGTAAATCATTATTACAAATTTTTATTTCATATTTTTCCTTTTTTAATTTATTTATAAAATATTTCATACAAGAAGCAAATATACAGTACTTTTTAAAAGACAACTCAATTTTTACAAAAGTAGCACTT
Organism: Calotriton arnoldi; assembly: GCA_963921515.1. Lineage (NCBI taxonomy): Eukaryota > Metazoa > Chordata > Amphibia > Caudata > Salamandridae > Calotriton > Calotriton arnoldi. The sequence continues at coordinate 308,906 of CAWUFW010013220.1, forward strand.
TATGCCATGAAACAACCATGATCCATAGGACACAATTAGTTGCAACGTAGATAAAATTACAAATGATGAAACAATATCATTCTTCACATCCCCACATCCAAACACACCTCTCACAAATCCACAACTACCACCCTTGCATACAATACACACACACTCAACACCCCAGAGCAACACCACATGCACAGATGGAAAAACACGGGTGATGAAATCAACCCCTGATGACTGTGCTGATAGCTGGGGTGTCACACTCTAGCTGGTCGACGTACGTTTCGATGGACTGTTTGAATTAATAATCCATCTTCTTCAGGACCTGTTATTTTCTAACTTATAACGGGTGGATGAAGGGGGAACTGGTCTGAAATGACAATGTGGAAAAGAATTACTAGTTATTTAAGTCAATTACTAAGAAGCTCGTGGAGATATCTTACATTTGTCCTACTCAATATCTGTATTAAAACCAAGCGGATGTACCACTCCTAAGCATTTTCAAAGAATCATAATATCTATGATGTGTTTTCAGTGATACATTCTCTCTCACCACCATGTGTAGGTTATAAAGGACAAAACAAAAACATAAACATCTTTTACACAGTGACCTGTGAAGGATACACCGAACCCAACATGGTGAAAAATATATACAGTGCCAAACATACATGAAAAGATCAAATCGTTTTTTACATAAAATTCAGCCAGAAGGAAAAAGATTTCAGTCCGTTAGCCTTCCTGCAGGTACTGTCCTGCCCCTTGCTAGGAATCATCATCCTAATGAACTAACAACAAAACCTATGGCTCATTACCTGTAGTTTCCTGAAGATTACTAGGCCTAGATACACATGAGTGTCCTGGTTGGCATTACCCCTACAAAACCTAGTTAGTCAAAGAACAGTCTTATAATTGCCAACGGACAAAGTAGGACCAAAAAGTACAAGAAAAATAGGTCCCTAACATTGCAAATGGTCCTGAATAGAATAGACACAATACCTTTCCAATATCTTACGGTAAGGCTCATTAACCTACTCTATGCAGTCTTTATATGTGTGCTCAAAGATCTTCTAATATCTCATAATGAAGCATTTACCTGCTCTATGCAGACTTGTTCTATATACTATTGAACTCTTCAGGTCTACCGATGCCACCATGTAATATCAAAATTTTATTCTAAATCTGATAATTCGGTCTCTCCTGAGCAATCTAAGAGAATGAGAGGAAAAGAACACATGTATTAGAAAGATATTGTGTATATATTATCCCATTGCCTATAGCCTCTAGATCTCTGGTTAGCAGTATACGAGTTTGGCAAGGACTTCATAAGGTGGCATACCATTAGCTGTGTCAGTCCTTAGATGAGAATATTCTCATGGCTCTCCTCCGAAGCGTAATCAGGCTTAATTTATTCTCAATATATGCGTCGAGATGCTGCAAGTTTTCAAACATATGGAGCCTGTACAGGCAAACAAAAAGAAAAGGAAACGCCAAGATGAGGGGCAACTTGTACACATCTTTGCTGATTTTTAACAAAATAATGCATGGCCCCTAAGTATCATACTGGCCATAGGAAATAAGCTGTGTACCTCTGGTCAATCCTGTTCCGATACGTGCGAATACTTTATGTTGATGCCTTCGTTTTAACTTCTTTACAAACACAATATATGTGGATGGCTCGCTGTGGGGCCCACGTGCTGTGTACAAAGCGAAATCAGAAAAAACGCCCATTATTGGCCGGACATGATAGAAAATACGGCAAGTTCTAATGTCTGTATCTATCTCAATCAATATAGAACGGGCCCGAGAGTCCCTATAGGGCCAAATAAACACTGCGTGATTACCGCAGTGCTTATCCCTCTCAGAGATAGTCAATAGACAAAGTGCCTGATACAAGAGTTATTACCAGCGCCAGGGTGTCGCTGGCCCAAAATCTGCTGTTAAGCAGTCGGCCCGTCTAAAGTACATCTTGAAAAACGCCACGTGATCTATATATCGTACCTGTCAAATACACGGTGCCTGCCAGAGGGTCCTTTCACGGAGTGCATCAGAGTGAAGCTCCCAGGCTTCTCATTTATATCCTGACGCCCCTAATCACCTACAGCAGAAGCGCGTCCACTTGGGAATGATGACGTGATATCCAAGGGACCAAATTTAGCCCTGATAAGACTAGAGCAGTAAGTACTTGTAAGCGCCATCTTAGAGTGTTACGATGTATGCCGAGCACCTATATGTGAATCCAATCTGCATCCGCCACATGTAAGGGCGGTGATACTCCAACCGAGATGATACTTTTCCTTCGGTACGGATGTTGTAAATAATGTCACCCATTCAAAATCATAAAATAACATGATCATAACGAGATGCACTTACACCGATCTCAAGGTGCTAGTTTAAGGCACTAACTGTAACCACCCAAAGATATAGTGATACTGCTCTTACTAAAGTAATTAGAGAATATAATGAGTTGCTGTTTCTGAGACAAGCAATGCTTTCAATGGCACTGCGAAATTAGCGTATAGTTTATATCGATGGAAAAGCCATCTTAGAAAAAAAAAAATTTTGTCTGTTGCAAAACAAGGGACACTCCCTATAACACTGGTATATACACCATATAGGCATGTATATTAAAAAGCAGTGTATTTCATGTATTAAAATAAAAATTATAAATAAATAATGCCGGATACTCCCAGCGAGACTGGGGTGCACAATATAGGTGTTAGTTCACTTCCATCCAGGTCACGATGCCAACCACATAAGTGTATATATGTGGCGGTGGCTAAGGTACACATGATATATATGAAATCACTTCCATAGAGGTCACCATGCCAACTAAAATAAATATAAATGGCTAGGGCTGGAGTGCACATAATATACATGTTGTAACTGCCATGATGGTAACAAAACCAACTGAATCAATGTATATGACTATGTATGTGGTCATATTGGGATCCCATCCGGGATAAAATCATTTGTGAAGTAATGTCCTGATGATAAAAATCACTAAGCAATGAGCTATCAGTGTCTGAAAGATGGAACACATATATAATATGGAAACAACATCTAGAAAAAATCTATCGTAGGTATCCATGCTGGAGCTTCTTAGGAAAATCTAAGCTGATCTACCAGCAATAAATGATCTCCAAGACTGATAATATTGCTGCCACTATATGGTCTGCCAAATTATCTCTTCATTTAGACCATCTTGAACAGAGTTAAGGGTATAGATCCAATAGGTTTCTCGGACCTTTCGTACATCTTCAATACTTTTACCCAGGATACCTTTCGGTTTTTCCAAAATGAGCCATCTGAGCTCATTCTCATTATGGTTCAAGTCTACACAATGTTGAACCATAGGAGACAAGGTTTTCCTAGTTCTGATAGCCGATCTGTGTTCACTATATCGAGTTCTGAACTGCCGGCTCGTTTCTCCCACATATCCCTTGCCACAAGGGCAAAGGATGAGATAAACCACATTATGGCTCCGACAATTCGTAAAATCCTTAAGTTTGCCTTTCTTACCTTTGTATTCCCAAAATTGGGTCACAATAGCTGTGTCGCATGCGACACATGTTCCACATTTGTGATTACCCAAAATAGGAGGACCCACAATTGTGGTTTGTTTCGCCTGTGAAGTATGTCTATTTCTTGTATGTACAAGGTTGTCCTTTAGATTTCTGTTTCTCCGATAGGCAATAATCGGTTTTTCTATAGATTCATGATGTTCATTAGTATTTAAGATGTGCCAGTTTCTGTCCAACACCTTTTTGATTTTAAAATTCAAAGGCGAATGGTTTATAACACAAACCATTTTGTCATTTTTAGGACGTGTGTTACCTGCCAAGAGTGCTTCACGATTGTAATAGCGTGCCCGTTTGTAGGCTGTCCTAATCAAACGTCTAGGGTATCCCCTCTGTAGTAACCTCACTTTCAAATCTTCTGCATTTTTGTCATAGTCCTTGATACTTGAACAATTTCTTCTAATCCTTAGGAATTCTCCGAAAGGAATGGAATCTTTTTGGCAATTGGGATGATAACTGTCATGTGATAAGATTGTATTCTTGGCTGTGGGTTTTCGGAAGAAATTCACATGGATTTCTCCTGCTTCACCAAAGATGACAATATCCAAGAATTCCACTGACTTTATGCTTTTGTGGCATGTGAATCTCAAGTTGTCATCGCTGGCATTAAGCCAATCGATGAACATTAAAAGAGTACTTTCATCTCCTCGCCAAATGAAGAAAATATCATCAATAAATCTGTGCCACCTAAGGACATTCTCATAGAATGGGGCCAGTTCGTTAAAAATATGTTTTAATTCGTACTCCCCCATGTATATATTAGCCACGCTTGGGGCGCAAGAAGCCCCCATGCTGGTCCCCTTGATTTGGTGATACAGATTGCCATTGAACTCGAAGTAGTTATTTTTTAACACAATTTCTAAGCATTCTAAAATGAATGCATCAGGCCTTGCACCGGGTGTTCTGTTCAGAAGAGTGGCTACTGCTTCTATTGCCTGCTGTTGAGGTATGTTAGTATATAATGCTTCGATATCAAGCGTCACCAAAATTTCACACTCAGGGCAAATGGTACATGTTCTAGCTTGTTGATGATGTCCCCTGTGTCTCTGATGTATGACTTATACTCAGTGGTGAGCGGGCACAGAAATGTATCGATGTATTTGGACAATGGTTCCGTAGAGGAATTGATGGAGGATATTATTGGCTGCAAAGGTGGATCGTGAATATTCTTGTGCGTTTCCGGCACTCCATACATGGCTGGCATGACTGGATTCTGTTTATTTAAAAACTGATATTCTTTTTGGCAAATGGCTTGCTCTTCATAAGCTTTTAGTGTGATATTACTAATCTGATCATGTAGTCTAGTGATAACCCCTGTTCTCACGGGTCTATAATGTTCTGGCACTGCCAACATATGGTTCATTTTGTCATCATATTTTTCTGTATTCATCAGAACTATACCCCTTCCCTTATCACAGGGCTTTATTGTCAGGTCAGGTATGTTTTGAAGTGTCTGGAGAGCTGTCTTTTCCAATTTAGACAGATTAGATTTACCATGATAAGTATATTTCGTGATCTTCTGGATCTCACTCAATACACATTTTTGGAAGATGGCCACCTCCGGACCAACCATCTCCAGGGTGGGAGTAAAAATGGATTTGGGTTTGCACCCTGAAAGGTTATCCTCTTCGCCTATCTCTTCTCTCAATGAGAAGAATTTTTTCAATCGGATTTTCCTGAAAAAGGCGAAAATGTCTTGATGAAGCTTGAATTTATTACAGGAAGTATTAGGCATGAAAGACCACCCTTTGCTGAGAATAGCTGACTGTTCACAATTCAAATTATGAGTGGACAGATTGAAGATGGGTATGGTATCCACTCCAATCCCATTATTCAAGTTCTCCAGTATTGCTGATTCCTGGTCCTCATATACATTTGAGGAGGTTGAGGGTCCATCTGTTGGTACCCTCTCCTGTCCGTTCTCGGAAAACGGGTTCTGTTCTGACCCCGACCTCTCCCTAAAAAAGGAGGTGGTGTCTGATAATATGATTGGTAGTCCCTGCCTCTACCCCTCTGGCGTCGCTGTCCTTGGAATTGGCCCTCGTAGTTGTTAGGGGCATCTCCCTCCGAGTCAGACGAGTTGGTATCTGAAAAGGTGAGAACTTTCCTTTTGTTGTTATACCCATATGATTGGGCCTCACTTTCATTTTGCCACTCTTGATAGTAATTCATCCTGAGGTATGGATAAGCTTTTTCTTGCGTAAACCATTTGATATCCTTCCTCAGTTTGTCAGTCTTTTTTTTTATCAAATATTCTTCAAATTCGTATAGCTCAGCATTGAGACTGTCTAGTTTGAACTTTGCCTCTTCTACTGCTGTTCCAGTTCTAAGTTTGTCTTCTAATTCTTGAATTTCTAGATTTAGAGCAGCTACTAGTTCTCTGGCTGTTTCAATAATTAGAATAATCCAATCTCTGGAACATCTATTACTTATATGTGACCATCTCTCCAAGAACTTCCGTAGTTCTACAAAAAGTGCTGGGACATTGCGGACCCGCAATCCAGAAGGGATCACCCCCGCCCGAAGGTACTCTAACATGAACGTCGCATGTGACTCCATTCGTTTGGATTTTTTCCTTAACCCGTTGCGTGCGCCCGTCGGCCAACGGCCGTCGCGAGCACTACCTCTGTAGTGCTGCGAATGTCCGTTGGCCGACGCGGCCCCGCCCACTCCGCTAAACCGCCGCACCGCGGCGGAATTGCCGCCGCGGTTAAGCGGTTAAATTGAGTAATTATATCCATTCATTATTTTCTGTATTGGACAGTGTAACTCTTTGGTTGATGCTGGTGGCATTACCTATCAATGCTGTAAAATCTGCATCTGTGAAGCCAAAAGTTCGAAGGGCTTCCATTATATAACAGAGGCAAGGGGGGAACTTAGGCAAATGTAATCACTCAGCTAGTATAAAAAGTTATTAGCACTATCCACGAAAGAGCAAAGACATTAAGACAATAAATACAACCAAATTGAGTGATAAGGCCACAAAATCACCACCCCAAAAAAAAAACAAGGCACAAACCACTGTGTCAGACAAGAGAAACCACTATGTCAGTGAAAAGGAAAAGGAACTTAGTTTGAAAATGCTATATTTGTGGACACATTCGCTTACCTCACCCATGTGACGAGACAAATCCAGGCAGCCTGTGGTTAAAAAACCACTGAAACCAAAGTGAAAAAGGCAACCCCCTAGAGAGAATTATTTTGCAGGTCAGGGAACAAGGGGAAAAAAAAAAAGTCACAACAGAAAGAATCCTCTAGACCTATATTTCTTTTAAGGCTGGCTAAGACAAGCTCAGAAATAGAGCATCAAAAAAGCATTATTCTCCACACCAGAAATAGTAAATCATTATTACACATTTTTATTTCATATTTTTCCTTTTTTAATTTATTTATAAAATATTTCATACTAGAAGCAAATATACTGTACTTTTCAAAAGACAACTCAATTTTTACAAAAGTAACACTTTATGCCATGAAACAACCATGATCCATAGGACACAATTAGTTGCAACGTAGATAAAATTACAAATGATGAAACAATATCATTCTTCACTTCCCCACATCCAAACACACCTCTCACAAATCCACAACTACCACCCTTGCATACAATACAGACACACGCAACACCCCAGAGCAACACCACATGCACCTTCCATCCGTCCCAGAGAGGACCTGTGCATCCGTTCCAGAGAGGACCTGTGTATCCGTCCCAGAGAGGACCCGTGCATCCGTCCCAGAGAGGACCTTGCAGAGAGGACCCGTGCATCCGTCCCAGAGAGGACCATGCATCCGTCCCAGAGAGGACCCATGCATCCGTCCCAGAGAGGACCTTGCATCCGTCCCAGAGAGGACCTGTGCATCCATCTCAGAGAGGATATGTGCATCCGTCCCAGAGGACATGTGCATCCGTCCCAGCAAGGACATGTGTATCCGTCCCAGAAAGGACATGTGCATCCGTCCCAGAGAGAACCTGTGCATCCGTCCCAACGAGGACCTGTGCATCCGTCCCAGAGAGGACATGTGCATCTGTCCCAGCGATGACATGTGTATCCGTCCCAGAGAGGACATGTGCATCCGTCCCAGAGAGAACGTGCATTCATCCCAGAGAGGACCTGTGCTTCCATCCCAAAGAGGACCTGTGCATCCATCCCAGCGAGGACATGTGTATCCGTCCCAGAGAGGACATGTGCATCCGTCCCAGAGAGGACCTGTGCATCCGCCCCAACGAGGACATGTGCTTCGGTCCCAGTGAGGACCTGTGCATCCGTCCCAGCGAGGACCTGTGCATCCGTCCCAGAGAGGACATGTGCATCCATCCCAGAGAGGATATGTGCATCCATCTCAAAGAGGACATGTGCATCTGTCTCAGAGGGGACATGTGCATCCGTCTCAGAGGGGACCTGTGCATCCGTCCCAGCGAGGACATCTGCATCCGTCTCAGAGGGGACATGTGCATCTGTCTCAGAGGGGACTTGTGCATCCGACTCAGAGGGAACCTGTGCATCCGTCCCAGAGAGGACAGGTGCATCCGTCCCAGAGAGGACCTGTGCATACGTCCCAGAGGAGACATGTGCATCCGTCTCACAGGGGACATGTGCATCCATCCCAGAGAGGACCTGTGCATCTGTCCCAGAGAGGACCTGTGCATCCGACCCAGCGAGGACCTGTGCATCTGTCCCAGCGAGGACCTGTTTATCATTCCCAGAGGGGACATGTGCATCCACCCAAGAGAGGACCTGTTCATCCGTCCCAGAGAGGACATGTGCATCCACCCCAGAGAGGACCTGTGCATCCGTCCCAGAGAGGACCTGTGCATCCGTCCAGGAGGGGACACGTGTATCCGTTCCAGAGGGTACCTGTGCATCTGTCCCAGAGAGCACCTGTGCATCCGTTCCAGAGAGGACCTGAGCGTCTCTCCCAGAGGGGACATGTGCATCCATCCCAGAGAGGACCTGTGCATCCATCCCAGAGAAGACCTGTGCATCCATCCCAGAGAGGACATGTGTATCCGTCCCAGAGAGGACCTGTGCATCCATCCCAGAGAGGACATGTGTATCCGTCACAGAGAAGATATGTGCACCCGTCTCAAAGAGGACATGTGCATCCATCTCAGAGGGGACATGTGCATCCGCCTCAGAGGGGACCTGTGCATCCATCACAGCGAGGACATCTGCATCCGTCTCAGAGGGGACATGTGCATCTGTCTCAGAGGGTACATGTGCATCCGTCTCAGAGGGAACCTGTGCATCCATCCCAGAGAGGACAGGTGCATCCGTCCCAGAGAGGACCTGTGCATTCGTCCCAGAGGGGACATGTGCATCCATCTCAGAGGGGACATGTGCATCCGTCCCAGAGAGGACCTGTGCATCCGTCCCAGAGGGGACATGTGCATCCCTCCCAGAGAGGAACTGGGTATCCGTCCCAGAGGGGACATGTGCATCCGTCCCAGAGGGGACCTGTGCATCCGTCCCAGAGAGGACCTGTGCATCCGTCCCAGAGAGGACCTGTGCATCCGTCCCAGTGAGGACCTATGCATCCGTCCCAGAGAGGACCTGTTTATCATTCCCAGAGGGGACATGTGCATCCATCCCAGAGAGGACCTGTGCATCCGTCCAGGAGGGGACATGTGCATCCGTCCCAGAGGGGACCTGTGCATCCGTCCTAGAGAGCACCTGTGCATCCGTCCCAGAGAGGACCTGAGCGTCCGTCCCAGAGGGGACATGTGCATTCGTCCCAGAGAGGACCTGTGCATCCGTCCCAGAGAGGACCTGTGCATCCATCCCAGAGAAGACCTGTGCACCCATCCCAGCGAGGACTTGTGCATCCGTCCCAGCAAGGACATGTGCATCCGTCCGAGAGAGGACCTGTGCATCCGTCCCAGAGAGGACCTGTGCATCCGTCCCAGAGGGGACATGTGCATCCCTCCCAGAGAGGAACTGGGTATCTGTCCCAGAGGGGACATGTGCATCCGTCCCAGAGGGGACCTGTGCATCCGTCCCAGAGAGGACCTGTGCATCCGTCCCAGAGTGGACCTGTGCATCCGTCCCAGTGAGGACCTATGCATCCGTCCCAGAGAGGACCTGTTTATCATTCCCAGAGGGGACATGTGCATCCATCCCAGAGAGGACCTGTGCATCCGTCCAGGAGGGGACATGTGCATCCGTCCCAGAGGGGACCTGTGCATCCATCCCAGAGAGGACCTGTGCATCCGCCCCAGAGAAGACCTGTGCACCTATCCCAGCGATGACTTGTGCATCCGTCCCAGCAAGGACATGTGCATCCATCCGAGAGAGGACCTGTGCATCCGTCCCACAGAGGACATGTGCATCCGTCCCAGAGAGGACCTGTCCATCCGTCCCAGAGAGGACCTGTGCATCCGTCCCAGAGAAGACCTGTGCACCCATCCCAGTGAGGACTTGTGCATCCGTCCCAGCAAGGACATGTGCATCCGTCTCAGAGGGGACATGTGCATCTGTCTCAGAGGGTACATGTGCATCCATCTCAGAGGGAACCTGTGCATCCGTCCCAGAGAGGACAGGTGCATCTGTTCCAGAGAGGACCTGTGCATACGTCCCAGAGGGGACATGTGCATCCATCTCAGAGGGGACATGTGCATCCGTCCCAGAGAGGACCTGTGCATCCGTCCCAGAGGGGACATGTGCATCCCTCCCAGAGAGGAACTGGATATCTGTCCCAGAGGGGACATGTGCATCCGTCCCAGAGGGGACATGTGCATCCGTCCCAGAGAGGACCTGTGCATCCGTCCCAGAGAGGACCTGTGCATCCGTCCCAGTGAGGACCTATGCATCCGTCCCAGAGAGGACCTGTTTATCATTCCCAGAGGGGACATGTGCATCCATCCCAGAGAGGACCTGTGCATCCGTCCAGGAGGGGACATGTGCATCCGTCCCAGAGGGGACCTGTGCATCCGTCCTAGAGAGCACCTGTGCATCCGTCCAAGAGAGGACCTGAGCATCTGTCCCAGAGGGGACATGTGCATTCGTCCCAGAGAGGACCTGTGCATCCGTCCCAGAGAGGACCTGTGCATCCGTCCCAGAGAAGACCTGTGCACCCATCCCAGCGAGGACTTGTGCATCTGTCCCAGCAAGGACATGTGCATCCGTCCGAGAGAGGACCTGTGCATCCGTCCCAGAGAGGACCTGTGCATCCGTCCCAGAGGGGACATGTGCATCCCTCCCAGAGAGGAACTGGGTATCTGTCCCAGAGGGGACATGTGCATCCGTCCCAGAGTGGACCTGTGCATCCGTCCCAGAGAGGACCTGTGCATCCGTCCCAGAGAGGACCTGTGCATGCGTCCCAGTGAGGACCTATGCATCCGTCCCAGAGAGGACCTGTTTATCATTCCCAGAGGGGACATGTGCATCCATCCCAGAGAGGACCTGTGCATCCGTCCAGGAGGGGACATGTGCATCCGTCCCAGAGGGGACCTGTGCATCCGTCCTAGAGAGCACCTGTGCATCCGTCCCAGAGAGGACCTGAGCGTCCGTCCCAGAGGGGACATGTGCATCCGTCCCAGAGAGGACCTGTGCATCCGTCCCAGAGAGGACCTGTGCATCCGTCCCAGAGAAGACCTGTGCACCCATCCCAGCGAGAGCTTGTGCATCCGTCCCAGCAAGGACATGTGCATCCGTCCGATAGAGGACCTGTGCATCCGTCCCAGAGAGGACATGTGCATCCGTCCCAGAGAAGACCTATGCATCTGTCCCATAGAGGACATGTGCATCCGTCCCAGCGAGGACATGTGCATCCGTCCCAGCAAGGACCTCTGCATCCGTCCCAGAAAGTACCTGTGCATCTGTCCCAGAGGGGACATGTGCATCCATCCCAGAGAGGACATGTGCATCCGTCCCAGAGAGGACCTTTGCATCTGTCCCAGAGGGGACCTGTGCATCTGTCCCAAAGTGGACCTGTGCATCTGTCCCAAAGTGGACCTGTTCATCCGTCCCAGAGGGGACATGTGCATCCGTCCCAGAGAGGACCTGTGCATCTGTCCCAGAGGGGACATGTGCATCCGTCCCAGCGAGGACATTTGCATCTGTCCCAGCGAGGACATTTGCATCTGTCCCAGCGAGGACATTTGCATCTGTCCCAAAGAGGACCTGTGCATCCGTCCCAGAGGGGTCATATGCATCTGTCCCAGAGGGGTCATGTGCATTCGTCCCAGAGGGGACATGTGCATCAGTCCCAGCTAGGACATGTGCTTCCAACTCAGAGGGGACCTGTGCATCTGTCCCAAAGAGGACCTGTGCATCCTTCCCAGAGGGGACATTTGCATCCTTCCCAGAGAGGACCTCTGCATCCGTCACAGAGGGGACATGTGCATCTGTCCCAGCGAGGACATGTGCATGCGTCCCAGCGAGGACATGTGCATTCGTCCCAGAGGGGACCTGTGCATCCGTCTCAGATGGGACATGTGTATCCGACCCAGTGAGGACCTGTGCATCGGTCCCAGAGGGAACATGTGCATCGGTCCCAGAGGGGACATGTGCATCCATCCCAGAGATGTCATGTGCATCCATCCCCGAGGGGACCTGTGCATCCGTCCCAGAGGGGACCTGTGCATCCGTTCCAGAGAGGACCTGTGCATCAGTCCCAGAGAGGACCTGTGCATCTATCCCAGAGAGGACCTGTGCATCCGTCCCAGAGAGGACATGTGCATCTGTCCCAGGGGGACCTGTGCATCCTTCCCAGCGAGGACCTGTGCATCCGTCCCAGCGAGGACCTGTGTATCTGTCCCAGCGAGGACCTGTACATCCGTCCCAGAGAGGACCTGTGCATCCGTCCCAGAGAGGACCTGTGCATCCGTCCCAGAGAGGACCTGTGCATCCGTCCCAGTGAGGACCTATGCATCCGTCCCAGAGAGGACCTGTTTATCATTCCCAGAGGGGACATGTGCATCCATCCCAGAGAGGACCTGTGCATCCGTCCAGGAGGGGACATGTGCATCCGTCCCAGAGGGGACCTGTGCATCCGTCCTAGAGAGCACCTGTGCATCCGTCCCAGAGAGGACCTGAGCATCCATCCCAGAGGGGACATGTGCATCCGTCCCAGAGAGGACCTGTGCATCCGTCCCAGAGAGGACCTGTGCATCCGTCCCAGAGAAGACCTGTGCACCCATCCCAGCGAGGACTTGTGCATCCGTCCCAGCAAGAACATGTCCATCCGTCCGAGAGAGGACCTGTGCATCCGTCCCAGAGAGGACCTGTGCATCCATCTCAGAGAGGATATGTGCATCCGTCCCAGAGGACATGTGCATCCGTCCCAGCAAGGACATGTGTATCCGTCCCAGAAAGGACATGTGCATCCGTCCCAGAGAGAACCTGTGCATCCGTCCCAACGAGGACCTGTGCATCCGTCCCAGAGAGGACATGTGCATCTGTCCCAGCGATGACATGTGTATCCGTCCCAGAGAGGACATGTGCATCCGTCCCAGAGAGAACGTGCATTCATCCCAGAGAGGACCTGTGCTTCCATCCCAAAGAGGACCTGTGCATCCATCCCAGCGAGGACATGTGTATCCGTCCCAGAGAGGACATGTGCATCCGTCCCAGAGAGGACCTGTGCATCCGCCCCAACGAGGACATGTGCTTCGGTCCCAGTGAGGACCTGTGCATCCGTCCCAGCGAGGACCTGTGCATCCGTCCCAGAGAGGACATGTGCATCCATCCCAGAGAGGATATGTGCATCCATCTCAAAGAGGACATGTGCATCTGTCTCAGAGGGGACATGTGCATCCGTCTCAGAGGGGACCTGTGCATCCGTCCCAGCGAGGACATCTGCATCCGTCTCAGAGGGGACATGTGCATCTGTCTCAGAGGGGACTTGTGCATCCGACTCAGAGGGAACCTGTGCATCCGTCCCAGAGAGGACAGGTGCATCCGTCCCAGAGAGGACCTGTGCATACGTCCCAGAGGAGACATGTGCATCCGTCTCACAGGGGACATGTGCATCCGTCCCAGAGAGGACCTGTGCATCTGTCCCAGAGAGGACCTGTGCATCCGTCCCAGCGAGGACCTGTGCATCTGTCCCAGCGAGGACCTGTTTATCATTCCCAGAGGGGACATGTGCATCCACCCAAGAGAGGACCTTTTCATCCGTCCCAGAGAGGACATGTGCATCCACCCCAGAGAGGACCTGTGCATCCGTGCCAGAGAGGACCTGTGCATCCGTCCAGGAGGGGACACGTGCATCCGTTCCAGAGGGTACCTGTGCATCTGTCCCAGAGAGCACCTGTGCATCCGTTCCAGAGAGGACCTGAGCGTCTCTCCCAGAGGGGACATGTGCATCCATCCCAGAGAGGACCTGTGCATCCATCCCAGAGAAGACCTGTGCATCCATCCCAGAGAGGACATGTGTATCCGTCCCAGAGAGGACCTGTGCATCCATCCCAGAGAGGACATGTGTATCCGTCACAGAGAAGATATGTGCACCCGTCTCAAAGAGGACATGTGCATCCATCTCAGAGGGGACATGTGCATCCGCCTCAGAGGGGACCTGTGCATCCGTCACAGCGAGGACATCTGCATCCGTCTCAGAGGGGACATGTGCATCTGTCTCAGAGGGTACATGTGCATCCGTCTCAGAGGGAACCTGTGCATCCATCCCAGAGAGGACAGGTGCATCCGTCCCAGAGAGGACCTGTGCATTCGTCCCAGAGGGGACATGTGCATCCATCTCAGAGGGGACATGTGCATCCGTCCCAGAGAGGACCTGTGCATCCGTCCCAGAGGGGACATGTGCATCCCTCCCAGAGAGGAACTGGGTATCCGTCCCAGAGGGGACATGTGCATCCGTCCCAGAGGGGACCTGTGCATCCGTCCCAGAGAGGACCTGTGCATCCGTCCCAGAGAGGACCTGTGCATCTGTCCCAGTGAGGACCTATGCATCCGTCCCAGAGAGGACCTGTTTATCATTCCCAGAGGGGACATGTGCATCCATCCCAGAGAGGACCTGTGCATCCGTCCAGGAGGGGACCTGTGCATCCGTCCCAGAGGGGACCTGTGCATCCGTCCTAGAGAGCACCTGTGCATCCGTCCCAGAGAGGACCTGAGCGTCCGTCCCAGAGGGGACATGTGCATTCGTCCCAGAGAGGACCTGTGCATCCGTCCCAGAGAGGACCTGTGCATCCATCCCAGAGAAGACCTGTGCACCCATCCCAGCGAGGACTTGTGCATCCGTCCCAGCAAGGACATGTGCATCCGTCCGAGAGAGGACCTGTGCATCCGTCCCAGAGAGGACCTGTGCATCCGTCCCAGAGGGGACATGTGCATCCCTCCCAGAGAGGAACTGGGTATCTGTCCCAGAGGGGACATGTGCATCCGTCCCAGAGGGGACCTGTGCATCCGTCCCAGAGAGGACCTGTGCATCCGTGCCAGAGAGGACCTGTGCATCCGTCCCAGTGAGGACCTATGCATCCGTCCCAGAGAGGACCTATTTATGCATCCGTCCACGAGGGGACATGTGCATCCGTCCCAGAGGGGACCTGTGCATCCATCCCAGAGAGGGGACATGTGCATCCGTCCCAGAGGGGACCTGTGCATCCATCCCAGAGAGGACCTGTGCATCCGTCCCAGAGAAGACCTGTGCACCTATCCCAGCGATGACTTGTGCATCCGTCCCAGCAAGGACATGTGCATCCGTCCGAGAGAGGACCTGTGCATCCGTCCCAGAGAGGACATGTGCATCCGTCCCAGAGAGGACCTGTGCATCCGTCCCAGAGAGGACCTGTGCATCCGTCCCAGAGAAGACCTGTGCACCCATCCCAGTGAGGACTTGTGCATCCGTACCAGCAAGGACATGTGCATCCGTCTCAGAGGGGACATGTGCATCTGTCTCAGAGGGTACATGTGCATCCATCTCAGAGGGAACCTGTGCATCCGTCCCAGAGAGGACAGGTGCATCTGTTCCAGAGAGGACCTGTGCATACGTCCCAGAGGGGACATGTGCATCCATCTCAGAGGGGCCATGTGCATCCGTCCCAGAGAGGACCTGTGCATCCGTCCCAGAGGGGACATGTGCATACGTCCCAGAGAGGAACTGGATGTCTGTCCCAGAGGGGACATGTGCATCCGTCCCAGAGGGGACATGTGCATCCATCTCAGAGAGGACCTGTGCATCCGTCCCAGAGAGGACCTGTGCATCCGTCCCAGTGAGGACCTATGCATCCGTCCCAGAGAGGACCTGTTTATCATTCCCAGAGGGGACATGTGCATCCATCCCAGAGAGGACCTGTGCATCCGTCCAGGAGGGGACATGTGCATCCGTCCCAGAGGGGACCTGTGCATCCGTCCTAGAGAGCACCTGTGCATCCGTCCAAGAGAGGACCTGAGCATCCGTCCCAGAGGGGACATGTGCATTCGTCCCAGAGGGGACATGTGCATCCGTCCCAGAGAGGACCTGTGCATCCGTCCCAGAGAAGACCTGTGCACCCATCCCAGCGAGGACTTGTGCATCCGTCCCAGCAAGGACATGTGCATCCGTCCGAGAGAGGACCTGTGCATCCGTCCCAGAGAGGACCTGTGCATCCGTCCCAGAGGGGACATGTGCATCCCTCCCAGAGAGGAACTGGGTATCTGTCCCAGAGGGTACATGTGCATCCGTCCCAGAGTGGACCTGTGCATCCGTCCCAGAGAGGACCTGTGCATCCGTCCCAGAGAGTACCTGTGCATCCGTCCCAGTGAGGACCTATGCATCCGTCCCAGAGAGGACCTGTTTATCATTCCCAGAGGGGACATGTGCATCCATCCCAGAGAGGACCTGTGCATCCGTCCAGGAGGGGACATGTGCATCCGTCCCAGAGGGGACCTGTGCATCCGTCCTAGAGAGCACCTGTGCATCCGTCCCAGAGAGGACCTGAGCGTCCGTCCCAGAGGGGACATGTGCATCCGTCCCAGAGAGGACCTGTGCATCCGTCCCAGAGAGGACCTGTGCATCCGTCCCAGAGAAGACCTGTGCACCCATCCCAGCGAGGACTTGTGCATCCGTCCCAGCAAGGACATGTGCATCCGTCCGAGAGAGGACCTGTGCATCCGTCCCAGAGAGGACATGTGCATCCGTCCCAGAGAAGACCTATGCATCTGTCCCATAGAGGACATGTGCATCCGTCCCAGCGAGGACATGTGCATCTGTCCCAGCAAGGACCTCTGCATCCGTCCCAGAAAGTACCTGTGCATCTGTCCCAGAGGGGACATGTGCATCCATCCCAGAGAGGACATGTGCATCCGTCCCAGAGAGGACCTTTGCATCCGTCCCAGAGGGGACCTGTGCATCTGTCCCAAAGTGGACCTGTGCATCTGTCCCAAAGTGGACCTGTTCATCCGTCCCAGAGGGGACATGTGCATCCGTCCCAGAGAGGACCTGTGCATCTGTCCCAGAGGGGACATGTGCATCCGTCCCAGCGAGGACATTTGCATCTGTCCCAGCGAGGACATTTGCATCTGTCCCAGCGAGGACATTTGCATCTGTCCCAAAGAGGACCTGTGCATCCGTCCCAGAGGGGTCATATGCATCTGTCCCAGAGGGGTCATGTGCATTCGTCCCAGAGGGGACATGTGCATCAGTCCCAGCTAGGACATGTGCTTCCAACTCAGAGGGGACCTGTGCATCTGTCCCAAAGAGGACCTGTGCATCCTTCCCAGAGGGGACATTTGCATCCGTCCCAGAGAGGACCTCTGCATCCGTCCCAGAGGGGACATGTGCATCTGTCCCAGCGAGGACATGTGCATGCGTCCCAGCGAGGACATGTGCATTCGTCCCAGAGGGGACCTGTGCATCCGTCTCAGATGGGACATGTGCATCCAACCCAGCGAGGACCTGTGCATCGGTCCCAGAGGGAACATGTGCATCGGTCCCAGAGGGGACATGTGCATCCATCCCAGAGATGTCATGTGCATCCATCCCCGAGGGGACCTGTGCATCCGTCCCAGAGGGGACCTGTGCATCCGTTCCAGAGAGGACCTGTGCATCAGTCCCAGAGAGGACCTGTGCATCTATCCCAGAGAGGACCTGTGCATCCGTCCCAGAGAGGACATGTGCATCTGTCCCAGGGGACCTGTGCATCCTTCCCAGCGAGGACCTGTGCATCCGTCCCAGCGAGGACCTGTGTATCTGTCCCAGCGAGGACCTGTACATCCGTCCCAGAGAGGACCTGTGCATCCGTCCCAGAGAGGACCTGTGCATCCGTCCCAGAGAGGACCTGTGCATCCGTCCCAGTGAGGACCTATGCATCCGTCCCAGAGAGGACCTGTTTATCATTCCCAGAGGGGACATGTGCATCCATCCCAGAGAGGACCTGTGCATCCGTCCAGGAGGGGACATGTGCATCCGTCCCAGAGGGGACCTGTGCATCCGTCCTAGAGAGCACCTGTGCATCCGTCCCAGAGAGGACCTGAGCATCCATCCCAGAGGGGACATGTGCATCCGTCCCAGAGAGGACCTGTGCATCCGTCCCAGAGAGGACCTGTGCATCCGTCCCAGAGAAGACCTGTGCACCCATCCCAGCGAGGACTTGTGCATCCGTCCCAGCAAGAACATGTGCATCCGTCCGAGAGAGGACCTGTGCATCCGTCCCAGAGAGGACATGTGCATCCGTCCCAGAGAAGACCTATGCATCTGTCCCACAGAGGACATGTGCATCCGTCCCAGCGAGGACATGTGCATCCGTCCCAGCAAGGACCTCTGCATCCGTCCCAGAAAGTACTTGTGCATCTGTCCCAGAGGGGACATGTGCATCCGTCCCAGAGAGGACCTGTGCATCCGTCCCAGAGGGGACCTGTGCATCCGTCCCAGAGAGGACCTGTGCATCTGTCCCAGAGGGGACCTGTGCATCCGTCTCAGAGGGGATATGTGCATCTGTCCAGCGAGGACCTGTGCATCCATCCCAGTGGGAACATGTGCATCCGTCCCAGTGGGGACATGTTCATCCGTTCCAGAGAGGTCATGTGCATCTGTCCAGCTAGGACATGTGCATCTGTCCCAAAGTGGACCTGTGCATCTGTCCCAAAGTGGACCTGTTCATCCGTCCCAGAGGGGACATGTGCATCCGTCCCAGAGAGGACCTGTGGATCCGTCCCAGAGAGGACCTGTGCATCCGTCCCAGAAGGGACATGTGCATCCCTCCCAGAGAGGAACTGGGTATCTGTCCCAGAGGGGACATGTGCATCCGTCCCAGAGGGGACCTGTGCATCCGTCCCAGAGAGGACCTGTGCATCCGTCCCAGAGAGGACCTGTGCATCTGTCCCAGAGGGGACCTGTGCATCCGTCTCAGAGGGGATATGTGCATCCGTCCAGCGAGGACCTGTGCATCCATCCCAGTGGGAACATGTGCATCCGTCCCAGTGGGGACATGTTCATCCGTTCCAGAGAGGTCATGTGCATCTGTCCCAGGTAGGACATGTGCATCTGTCCCAAAGTGGACCTGTGCATCTGTCCCAAAGTGGACCTGTTCATCCGTCCCAGAGGGGACATGTGCATCCGTCCCAGAGAGGACCTGTGGATCCGTCCCAGAGGGGACATGTGCATCCGTCCCAGCGAGGACATTTGCATCTGTCCCAGCGAGGACATGTGCATCCGTCCCAGAGGGGACCTGTGCATCCAACTCAGAGGGGACCTGTGCATCTGTCCCAAAGAGGACCTGTGCATCCGTCCCAGAGGGGTCATATGCATCTGTCCCAAAGTGGACCTGTTCATCCGTCCCAGAGGGGACATTTGCATCCGTCCCAGAGAGGACCTCTGCATCCGTCCCAGAGGGGACATGTGCATCTGTCCCAGCGAGGATATGTGCATGCGTCCCAGCGAGGACATGTGCATTCGTCCCAGAGGGGACCTGTGCATCCGTCTCAGATGGGACATGTGCATCCGACCCAGCGAGGACCTGTGCATCGGTCCCAGAGGGGACATGTGCATCCGTCCCAGAGACGTCATGTGCATCCATCCCCGAGGGGACCTGTGCATCCGTCCCAGAGGGGAGCTGTGCATCCGTTCCAGAGAGGACCTGTGCATCAGTCCCAGAGAGGACCTGTGCATCTATCCCAGAGAGGACCTGTGCATCCGTCCCAGAGAGGACATGTGCATCTGTCCCAGAGGGGACCTGTGCATCCGTCCCAGCAAGGACCTGTGCATCCGTCCCAGAGAGGACCTGTGTATCTGTCCCAGCGAGGACCTGTACATCCGTCCCAGAGAGGACCTGTGCATCCGTCCCAGAGAGGACCTGTGCATCCGTCCCAGAGGGGACATGTGCATCCGATCCAGAGAGGACCTGTGCATCCGTCCCAGAGAGGACCTGTGCATCTGTCCCAGAGAGGACCTGTGCATCTGTCCCAGACAGGACCTGTGCATCCGTCCCAGAGAGGACCTGTGCATCCGTCCCAGCGGGGACATGTGCATCCGTCCCAGCGGGGACATGTGCATCCGTCCCAGCGAGGACCTGTGCATCCGTCCCAGAAGGGACATGTGCATCCGTCTCAGAGGGGGACATGATGCCAATCACTTCCAGGGAGGAGATGTGCATCCTTCCCAGAGAGAACCTGTGCAACCGTCCCAGAGAGAATCTGTGCATCAGTCCCAGAGGGGACATGATGCCAATCACTTCCAGGGAGGACATGCGCACTGATGCCGACGGAGTTTTAACACAGGAGTTAAAGGTGTGAAGCTGACATCCATCTGCGCACAGGATGCTTTCCCAGGGCGCTGAAATAGTTCATTCACAGGAGTGAATCCCCTCGGCCCCTCCTTGGCTCTCACGCAGCCGCCGTTCCCCCCAACTTGCTGGTTAATGACACGAACAGTGTTTAGTCTTTCAGGGGAACGTCTGCCCTGCCTGAAGGAAGAGTGATGGCGGTGGGCACGGTCTGCTGCACCAGTCCCATCCTGCCATCCTGTCATCCCGCCTCGCTGGTGACGAGCGCCCTCTGGGGGCAAAAGTCCCCAGCCAAGGCCTGAATACAAACATCCTGCTGGTCTCAGCTGCTCTGGCGCCACCTGGTGGACAAACCCTGGAAGCGCATAGAGGCATCTTCAGCTGCACGTTTGATGCGATCGATAGGGGCTTGGTAATATGCCCCTAGGTCTTTAGTGAGCTGATGTCACTGGACAGCACGCCCACTCTCAAAACTGTTCCTGCCACGTTGACAGCCACATCATTCCTCGCACACGGTTTACGTGCAGGTCTTCAATGCGCTGCTTTGTTCACTCTCGATCGCATCAAACGTGCAGCTGAAGATGTCTCTATGCGCTTCCAGGGTTCGTCCACCAGGATGTTTGTATTCAGGCTGCGTGAGAGCCAAGGAGGGGCCGAGGGGATTCACTCCTGTGAATGAACTATTTCAGCGCCCTGGGAAAGCAACCTGTGCGCAGATGGATGTCAGCTTAAAGCCACGTTAAGTGGCTTAACGCTGCTTTGGTAATAGTGCCCCTTTCACGCTAAACTTAGCGTGAAAGGGGGGTGCAGTGGGTGTTGCGGTGGGCGTTCCACCGCAACACCCATTCACTTCGACGCTACCACCTATTATCAAGAGAGGCGATAATAGGTGGCAGTGCCGAACTTAAGACCAGGAAAATCCTGGTCTTAAGGTGGCGATACGAGGAGAAATGCTTCATTTCTCCTCGTTTTTGCTTAGCACACATGGAAAAAGCAAAATGCCATGGTTTGTCTATGTACAGGAAGGTGTCCCTTCCTGTACATAAACAAACCTTTTTTTTAAATGCCATTTTGTAACTTACATGTGTGCTGCATGAGGCAAAACTGGCATTTTCGGTTTGTTTCAGGGGTGTAACACAGGCCCCCGCAGCCCCCGCGGTGCGGGGGGGCCCCCAAGCTCAAGGGGGCCCCCTCAGCACAGCACTCTGGCTGCAGAGCTCCTGATCGAGCCCGGAGGGGGCCCCTCCATGTGCCTTGCAGGGAGGCCCCCTCAAGTTTCGTTACGCCAGTGGTTTGTTTATGTGCAGGAAGGGACACCTTCCTGTACATAAGCAAACCTCCCTGCTCGCAGACACCCTTGCACTCTGGTGCAAGGGTGCCTGCATTGACGTTAAGTCGTGAGACTTAGCGCCATCGTAGGGGGAAATGCCAGGCTGCACCATATCCTTGGTAATATGGTGCAGCCTGGCGCTTCCGAAGTGGCGATGAGAGGCGTCAAGTCAAGACGGCTAACGCCTCTCACCGCCACTTCCTAGATAATATGCCCCCTAGGGGCAGATTTACAAGCCCCTTGTGCCACAAATACGCCACCTTTTCCCATTTTAAAAGTGGCGCACCGTCGGCGCAAGCGGCTTGTAAATAAGCCCCCTAGGGTTGTGAGAAATGCAAGTGCTACTTAAAGGGCACGTGTGTTTATAGAGAGTCCTGTTTAAGCCACGGGTGGAGTGTGAGGTACAATAGAGCATTCTGGAGCACTTGGTTACAAATGTACTTGTAAAACGTGGAGGGCAGGTCACTGGCCTGAAATGTGCGCTTGGGGGAAGATACCAACGTGTGAAAACACCACACTCTTCTCAGCATCAATTCTGTCAGGTAAATCATGGCAGAATGTCTAGGGGGGACTACGGCAGTATCCTCTGCTTTGTGGCTTTGAACAGGGGTACTCCTGTGTTATTTCCGTGTTACCTCATCTTAACGTGTGCAGATCTGGCTGGGTAAATACTACCCCACCTGGGCAGTACCGCCCCGCAGCGGTATTTACTGGGTGTGGTGTTACCCCCTCGCATACCGCGGCTCTCGTGATCGCCCCACTGCTTCAACGCTGCTGGGTGGGTAAATACTACCCCACCTGGGCAGTACCGCCCCGCAGCGGTATGTACTGGGTGTGGTGTTACCCCCTCGCATACCGCAGCTCTTGTGTTCTCCCTGCTGCTTCAACGCTGCTGGGTGGGTAAATACTACCCCACCTGGGCAGTACCGCCCCGCAGCGGTGTGTACTGGGTGTGGTGTTACCCCCTCGCATACCGCGGCTCTCGTGATCGCCCCACTGCTTCAACGCTGCTGGGTGGGTAAATACTACCCCACCTGGGCAGTAGCGCCCCGCAGCGGTATGTACTGGGTGTGGTGTTACCCCCTCGCAAACCGCGGCTCTCGTGATCGCCCCACTGCTTCAACGCTGCTGGGTGGGTAAATACTACCCCACCTGGGCAGTACCGCCCCGCAGCGGTATGTACTGGGTGTGGTGTTACCCCTCGCATACCGTGGCTCTCGTGTTCTCCCCGCTGCTTCAACGCTGCTGAATGCTTTTGAAATACTTGGAAAGTTTCATTTGTAAACCAAGCAGATGTTTTTATTTACATGTGTCAGAACACATTCACATGTTGTGCTTGCTCCTTTCCCACTATCCCGTGCCCCACAAGAGAGTCACTAGGGCCAAGCTACAAAACGCCTTAATATATCAGTCCGAGAAGGGGAAAGTCAGTGCTGGGTTAAAAGGATTTCCAGCAGCGGCCAGAAGAAGCCCCCTATTATTTGATGTTCAGTCTAGGAAAAACTTTATATGTTGCAAGACAAACATGCAAAGGCTTCTAGCGTTTAATTTTCACAGAGAGCTGCATTGGCGCTGTCTGTCCAGCACCACTGAACTGGCCATGTATGCCAGCTTCACCTGCCCTCGTTGTGCGGAAGCTGTCCCTTCTCTCCTCTGCGTACCTCTGAGGCTGGTATTTTTAGCACAGTGTGAGGCTAATGCCACAGTCACTGCACTCCTGTGCTGAGAGGACAGGGCTGCTGGGACCAGCTCTGCTTTAGCATCTCTCTGATGGTTTGAGTATCACTCCTCAGGGCTCTCATTCACTGTTTGTCGTAAATAAACAGAGCGCGCCACTCACTAGACTCATGGGGGTACTGCTGACACCCACAGACCAGCCCTGTAGCCAAAGGGCCACCCTTAACACGGGCAGCTTCAGAGTAACTTGGGCACAGACCTGGCACTTGATTAAAAAACACATAATATAGAACACATCTAACCCATTATATATATTGTTCATTTATTCTGTAGTGTGGGGGGTTAAATCCACCTTCCATTTTGTCTACCCTTGCCTCCTACACATTTTAGGTTTTTCATAATTTTTTAAAAAAAAATTCACTCAAGATTATATTTGAGATATTTTGTTGGTGGTGTTTTGGAATTCGACCTTCTCTTCTGTCAGATGGCGGAGCATCGGTGTTGGATTTGTTGTTGATATCCACCAGTGTTGCTCCTCTGCATACACCGCAGCGCTTGGTTCTAATTGTGGTGAATGCTGGGTGTGAACTCACCACCTGGAAACAGAATGCTGATTCCATACAGACGAATGAATGTTGGGAGTAGACCTTTCCATCGTGATTGTGGTGTTCAGTTTTGTATAAATATTTATATTATAAAGAAACCAGCACGAGGCAAAAGTCTTCATCACCCAGTAAAATACTACTTAACATTTGAAGCCAGCGAGGATTGGGAAGGTGGAACATGGCTCAATCATTAAATGTACACTAATCGATATATGCTTTAAGGGGCAATAATGAAAGCACCTTAATAGAAAAGTTAAAAAGATGTAAAACTACTGTCAGCAGGGTGGAAATCCTGAGAACATCCGAACTGAGAAGCTATCCTGAGGAAGGTCACTTACTAATTGGGCCGAAACATTTCCCAATTCATCAGTTCTGCCATCCTTGAAATGTGTCAGTAAAGATTCCTTCCGTAAGTCAGAACGTATCAAACAATGTGTTCCTTACCCAGTGCCTGTGTGTAAAATATCTGTACGTATGCTTCTTTGTAGGGTGCGATAGACCTGCTGAGCGAAGGGAAGGGAGAGCGTAAGCGTGCAGCCCTGCTCACTACAAGCACCGAGGAGTCTCTGGAGGAGATCCTGAA
The DNA here is from genome assembly GCA_963921515.1 of Calotriton arnoldi. Lineage (NCBI taxonomy): Eukaryota > Metazoa > Chordata > Amphibia > Caudata > Salamandridae > Calotriton > Calotriton arnoldi. The sequence goes on from CAWUFW010013220.1 coordinate 333,321, forward strand.
ACAGGAAAGAGTTTTCAAAGAGAGAAATAAAGAATTCAAGGAATTGGAGCTGGTAACGTGTCCAAGTCTTAAGCTTATGTTTACGTTGAGATCACAGATGCATGCTTATGCTGAACAGCGCTAAGACTTAGAATTTCATTGGGTGGTATCGGCAGATACTGGTTCCTGCTGCGTAATGCTGGCAGAGATTGGTTTCTAATGTGTGGTCTTACGAGATACTGTTTTCATTGGTTGTTGTTAGCAGATACAGTTCTCCATTGGATGTTGTTTGCAGATACAGTTCTCCATTGGATGACGTTAGCAGATACAGTTCTCCATTGGATGTTGTTCGCAGATGCAGTTCTCCATTGGATGTTGTTCGCAGATACTGTTTCCCATTGGTTGTTGTTTGCACTTACTAGTTTCTATTGGATAGTATCAGCCAATGCTGGCCTTTGTTAAATGATGTTAGGAGGCACTGTTCTCTATTGGTTGTTGAAGGTGTGTACTGTTCTCCATTGGTTGTTGTTAGTTGATACTGTTTTTTATTGGTTGTTGTTAGCAGATACTGGTTTCTGTTGGATAGTATCAGTCAACACTGGTCTTCCTTAAGTGATGTTAGGAGGCATTGTTCTCCATTGGTTGTTGTTAGTTGATACTGTTTTTTATTGGTTGTTGTTAGCAGATACTGGTTTCTGTTGGATAGTATCAGTCAACACTGGTCTTCCTTAAGTGATGTTAGGAGGCATTGTTCTCCATTGGTTGTTGTTAGTTGATACTGTTTTCCATTGTTTTTTGATAGCAGATTCTGGTTTTTATTGGATGGTATCAGCCAACACTGGTCTTCATTAAATGATGCTAGGACACACTTTTCTCCATTGGTTGTTGTTAGCAGCTACTGGTTTCAATTGGCTGGTATCTGCCAACATTGGTCTTCGTTGAATGATGTACTCATCATGGGCCCAAACCCCGACGCCTGGAACGACAGTCCCGCTTAACAAACGCCTTGATTGATTGATTGATGTTAGCAGATGTTGGTATCCATTGGCTGTAGTTTGCAAATGCTGGTTTCCATTGGGTTTTATTGGCAGAGGCTAGTTTTCCTTGGAGGGCCTTGCCCTGCGCTTATTCCCATTGTGGGGTCTTGACAAATATTTGTTCCATTAGACAGAGTCAGCAGAATATGGTTTTCATGAGATGCTGGCGGCAGATACTAGTCTCTGTTGGGTGGTATCAGCAGACACTGGTTCCTACTTGAATAGTGTTAGCAGGCGCTACTTTCTATAGGATGGTTTTATCAGACACTGGTCCCCGTTGGATGGCATTGCTTGCATATAGTTTTAGAGCACACTAGCCTCCATTAAATGGTGTTAGCCGACACCACCTTCTCTAGGACACAGTTAGCAGTGGTGTTTTCATATACCAATTTCACTTGGGTGGTTTTAGCAGACATTGATGTCCATTGGATGGTGTTAAAAGACCCTCGTTTTTATTGGGTGGTATTAAAAGATATTGGTTCAGTTGGATGGTTTTAGCAGATACTGTTCTCCATTGGATGGTGTTAACAGACACTAATTTTTATTGGATGGTGTTAAAAGATACTGGTTTCAATTGGAAAATATTAGTAGATATTGGTTCGCATTGCCTTTGATGGCAGGCACTGCTTTCCACTGGAAATTAGCAGATATTGTTTTTTGGTGTGCCTTTTATTAGTTACTGTATTCCATTGGTGGTTATTAACAGATTATTGTATGCACTGGTTTTGATTGGCTACTGTTATTAGATGTTGGTGTCCATGGTGGTCTTAATAAATAACAGTTATAACTGGATTGTGTTAAAACATTTCCATTAGACATGGTTAGCAGCTACCAGTTAAATTTGATCAAGTTAGTAAACACTGTTTTCCATTGGTTAATGCTTATGACTGTTATACTCTAGAATTAATCCCTCCCTCTGTTCCTTTTGGGGAGACAGATAAAGACGGAGGTGGCTACAATCGAAGACACTGTCCAGGAAGCCCGGATGGCTTTGGAGGAGGATGTTTCTCTCCTGTTTCGCTTTCTCAGGGGTCTTGGTAAGAACCTGTTGGTCACCCCCTTTACGTAGTGTGTTTATCATGTGGTTTTGATGCTCCCTTCTGCTTGCAGCGTATTCTGGCGCTTTCCCCCTGGTGATGCGCAGTTTGTGACCATGTCCTCATACTACCCGCTAAAGGAGTCTTTGTGGTCGCACACATTCCACCCATGTAGACCACGTCTGTCAGGGTGCACCTCTCATCCTCTGCGCGTCTGTGACTTGTATCTGCGGGGCGTTGAGTCCTTCTTTGGGGTTTCGGTGGGTGGACACCCCTCTACGGAGACTAACAACACAGTATTGGCATTCGTTAGGGGCAGATACAGGATAACCCCTCTTTTTCACCACTAACTTTGCTTTTCTGGCCCATCCAGAGACCCTACAGTCGAAGGAACAGAATGAAGCAGTGCTCAGCGAAGGGTGGGCCTATCTGAAGAAGGTGGAGCTTCGACTCTCGGGGTCCGGCACGCTAGAACGTAAACTGCAGACGCTGCAAGATGAGGCAGAGCAGCAGCGGTTAAAGATGGCGGAATATGAGGCAGAGATCGAAGCCATCCAAGCCGAAAAGGCCAGCCTCCAGGACATTGTCCGTACTCTTCCCCGCAGCTGCAATGGGTAGCGAGTGGGGAGACCGCTCTCACCCATTGCACTCCTGAAGACCACCAAGTTTCTGAACCTGATGTCCCACAGGTGTGCAAGCCCAGGACAGACAGGATGCCTGATAGGACTGGACAGACCATTGTCCTCCATAAAATCAGGCTAGGATCACAAAAAATAAAAACATGGGGTTATTACACTGAACCATCAAAAGTTGGGGGTATTCTGTGTCCGAAGGACAGTGTGAAGGACAGTGTGACAGTGGACACACAAAGGTCTGCCACCTGACATGACATTACCACTGTTGAAGCCCCAGACAGCAAGTGGGCACAACCATTTTAGTGTTGATTTGAAGGTACAAATGCATCCTTTTATTTACGTGAATTACTTGCTACAAGAAATGCGCTGATTACTCCCAAAATGCCCAGATTTCATAATTAAAATATACTTTTACTTGGCTAGAAATACATTTGTACTCCCTGCTCCAAAAGCAAAAATTAAAATATTGAAACTTCAAAATCTAATTGGCTCTGGTTTGAATAGTTTATGGTCAGAAACTTATCATGAGATTCTTTCATAGCAACACAAGTGGAACCAGTGCCCACTGCCTCCAGTGCCCACTGCCCACTGTCGCCAGTGCCCACTGCCTCCAGTGCCCACTGCCTCCAGTACCCACTGCTGCCAGTGCTACTGCCTCTAGTACCTACTGCTGCCAGTGCTACTGCCTCTAGTGCCTACTGCTGCCAGTGCCTACTGCATCCAGTGCCACTGCCTCTAGGTCCCACTGCCTCCAGTGCCCACTGCCTCTAGTTCCCACTGCCTCCAGTGCCCACTGCTGCCAGTGCCCACTGCCTCTAGCGCCCACTGACACCACTGCCACTGCCTCTAGTGCCCACTGCCTCCAGTGCCACTGCCTCTAGTGCCCACTGCCTCCAGTGCACACTGCCTCCAGTGCACACTGCCTCCAGTGCAACTTCCTCCAGTGCCACTGCCTCTAGTGCCCACTGCCTACAGCGCCCACTGCCTCCAGTGCACACTGCCTCTAGTTCCCACTGCCTCCAGTGCCCACTGCTGCCAGTGCTTCTGCCTCCATTGCCACTGCCTCCAGTGAGCACTGACTTCGGTGCCTACTGCCGCTGGTGCCCTTTGCCTCCAGTGCTACTGCCTCTAGTGCCTACTGCTGCCACAGCCCACTGCCTCTTGTGCTGACTGCTTCCAGTGCCCACTGCCTTTGAGTGCCTAGTGCAGCCAGTAACCTTTGCCTCAGTGCACACTGCCGCCGGTGTCCATTGCCTCTAGTGCCCACTGCTTCCAGTGCCCACTGTTTCCACTGCCTATTGCCTTTAGTGCCCACTGCCTCCAGTGCCCACTGCTGCCAGTGCCCACCGCCTCCAGTGCTTCTACCTCCAGTGTCACTGCCTCTAGTGCCTACAGCCTCCAGTGTGCACTGACTTTGGTGCCTATTGCCGCTGGTGCCCTTTGCCTCCAGTGCTACTGCCTCTAGTGCCCACTGCCTCTAGTTCCCACTGCCTCCAGTGCCCACTGCCTCCAGTGCCACTGCCTCCAGTGCCCACTGCCTCCAGTGACAGTGGACACACAAAGGTCTGCCACATGACATGACATTACCACTGTTGAAGCCCCAGACAGCAAGTGGGCACAACCATTTTAGTGTTGATTTGAAGGTACAAATGCATCCTTTTATTTACGTGAATTACTTGCTACAAGAAAAGCGCTGATTACCCCCAAAATGCCCAGATTTCATAATTAAAATATACTTTTACTTGGCTAGAAATACATTTGTACTCCCTGCTCCAAAAGCAAAAATTAAAATATTGAAATTTCAAAATCTAATTGGCTCTGATTTGAATAATTTATGGTCAGAAACTTGTCATGAGATTCTTTCATAGCAACACAAGTGGAACCAGTGCCCACTGCCTCCAGTGCCCACTGCCTCTAGTGCCCACTGCCTCCAGTGCCCACTGCTGCCAGTGCCTGCTGCCTCCAGTGCCCACTGTCGCCAGTGCCCACTGCCTCCAGTACCCACTGCTGCCAGTGCTACTGCCTCTAGTGCCTACTGCTGCCAGTGCCTACTGCCTCCAGTGCCACTGCCTCTAGTTCCCACTGCCTCCAGTGCCCACTGCCTCTAGTTCCCACTGCCTCCAGTGCCCACTGCCTCTAGAGCCCACTGACACCACTGCCACTGCCTCTAGTGCCCACTGCCTCCAGTGCCACTGCCTCTAGTGCCCACTGCCTCCAGTGCACACTGCCTCCAGTGCACACTGCCTCCAGTGCAACTGCCTCCAGTGCCACTGCCTCCAGTGCCACTGCCTCTAGTGCCCACTGCCTCTAGTTCCCACTGCCTCCAGTGCCCACTGCTGCCAGTGCTTCTGCCTCCATTGCCACTGCATCCAGTGAGCACTGACTTCGGTGCCTACTGCCGCTGGTGCCCTTTGCCTCCAGTGCTACTGCCTCTAGTGCCTACTGCTGCCACTGCCCACTGCCTCCAGTGCCACTGCCTCTCGTGCTGACTGCTTCCAGTGCCCACTGCCTCTAGTGCCTACTGCTGTCAGTGCCACTGCCTCTAGTTCCCACTGCCTCTAGTTCCCACTGCCTCCAGTGCCTACTGCTGCCAGTGCCCACTGCCTCTAGCACCCACTGCCACTGCCTCTAGTGCCCACTGCCTTCAGTGCCACTGCCTCTAGTGCCCACTGCCTCCAATGCAACTGCCTCCAGTGCACACTGCCTCCAGTGCAACTGCCTCCAGTGCCCACTGCCTCTAGTTCCCACTGCCTCTAGTTCCCACTGCCTCCAGTGCCCACTGCTGCCAGTGCCCACTGCCTCTAGTGCCCACTGCCACCACTGCCACTGCCTCTAGTGCCCACTGCCTTCAGTGCCACTGCCTCTAGTGCCCACTGCCTCCAGTGCAACTGCCTCCAGTGCACACTGCCTCCAGTGCAACTGCCTCCAGTGCCACTGCCTCTAGTGCCCACTGCCTCCAGCGCCCACTGCCTCCAGTGCACACTGCCTCTAGTGCCCACTGCCTCCAGTGCCCACTGCTGCCAGTGCTTCTGCCTCATGTGTCAGTGCCTCCAGTGCCCACTGCCTCCAGTGCCCACTGCCTCCAATGCCAATGCCTCTCGTGCCCACTGCTTCCAGTGCAAACTGCCTTTGAGTTCCTAGTGCAGCCAGTGCCCTTTGCCTCAGTGCACACTGCCACCGGTGCCCATTGCCTCTGGTGCCCACTGCTTCCAGTGCCCACTTCCACCAGTGCCCACTGTTTCCACTGCCTATTGCCTTTATTGCCCACTGCCTCCAGTGCCCACTGCTGCCAGTGCCCACCGCCTCCAGTGCTTCTACCTCCAGTGTCACTGCCTCTAGTGTGCACTGACTTTGGTGCCTATTGCCGCTGGTGCCCTTTGCCTCCAGTGCTACTGCCTCTAGTGCCCACTGCCTCCAGTGCCCACTGCCTCCAGTGCCACTGCCTCCAGTGACAGTGGACACACAAAGGTCTGCCACCTGACATGACATTACCACTGTTTAAGCCCCAGACAGCAAGTGGGCACAACCATTTTAGTGTTGATTTGAAGGTACAAATGCATCCTTTTATTTACGTGAATTACTTGCTACAAGAAAAGCGCTGATTACCCCCAAAATGCCCAGATTTCATAATTAAAATATACTTTTACTTGGCTAGAAATACATTTGTACTCCCTGCTCCAAAAGCAAAAATTAAAATATTGAAACTTCAAAATCTAACTGGCTCTGGTTTGAATAGTTTATGGTCAGAAACTTGTCATGAGATTCTTTCATAGCAACACAAGTGGAACCAGTGCCTACTGCCTCCAGTGCCCACTGCCCACTGTTGCCAGTGCCCACTGCATCTAGTGCCCACTGCCTCCAGTGCCCACTGCCTCTAGTGCCCACTGCCTCCAGTGCCCACTGCTGCCTGTGCCTGCTGCCTCCAGTGCCCACTGCACACTGTTGTCTGTGCCCACTGCCTCCAGTGCCCACTGCCTCCAGTACCCACTGCTGCCAGTGCTACTGCCTCTCTTGCCCACTGCTTCCAGTGCCCACTGCCTTTGAGTGCCTAGTGCAGCCAGTGACCTTTGCCTCAGTGCACACTGCCGCCGGTGCCCATTGCCTCTGGTGCCCACTGCTTCCAGTGCCCACTTCCACCGGTGCCCACTGTTTCCACTGCCTATTGCCTTTAGTGCCCACTGCCTCCAGTGCCCACTGCTGCCAGTGCCCACCGCCTCCAGTGCTTCTACCTCCAGTGTCACTGCCTCTAGTGCCCACAGCCTCCAGTGTGCACTGACTTTGGTGCCTATTGCCGCTGGTGCCCTTTGCCTCCAGTGCTACTGCCTCTAGTGCCCACTGCCTCTAGTTCCCACTGCCTCCAGTGCCCACTGCCTCCAGTGCCACTGCCTCCAGTGCCCACTGCCTCCAGTGACAGTGGACACACAACGGTCTGCCACATGACATGACATTACCACTGTTGAAGCCCCAGACAGCAAGTGGGCACAACCATTTTAGTGTTGATTTGAAGGTACAAATGCATCCTTTTATTTACGTGAATTACTTGCTACAAGAAAAGCGCTGATTACCCCCAAATTGCCCAGATTTCATAATTAAAATATACTTTTACTTGGCTAGAAATACATTTGTACTCCCTGCTCCAAAAGCAAAAATTTAAATATTGAAACTTCAAAATCTAACTGGCTCTGGTTTGAATAGTTTATGGTCAGAAACTTGTCATGAGATTCTTTCATAGCAACACAAGTGGAACCAGTGCCCACTGCCTCCAGTGCCCACTGCTGCCAGTGCCTGCTGCCTCCAGTGCCCACTGCCTCCAGTGCCCACTGCCTCCAGTGCCCACTGCCTCCAGGACCCACTGCTGCCAGTGCTACTGCCTCTAGTGCCTACTGCTGCCAGTGCTACTGCCTCTAGTGCCTACTGCTGCCAGTGCCTACTGCCTCCAGTGCCACTGCTGCCAGTGCCCACTGCCTCTAGCGCCCACTGACACCACTGCCACTGCCTCTAGTGCCCACTGCCTCTAGTGCCCACTGCCTTCAGTGCCACTGCCTCTAGTGCCCACTGCCTCCAGTGCAACTGCCTCCAGTGCACACTGCCTCCAGTGCAACTGCCTCCAGTGCCACTGCTTCTAGTGCCCACTGCCTCAAGCGCCCACTGCCTCCAGTGCACACTGCCTCCAGTGCCCACTGCCTCCAGTGCCCACTGCTGCCAGTGCTTCTGCCTCCAGTGTCAGTGCCTTCAGTGCCCACTGCCTCCAGTGCCCACTGCCTCCAATGCCACTGCCTCTCGTGCCCACTGCTTCCAGTGCAAACTGCCTTTGACTTCCTAGTGCAGCCAGTGCCCTTTGCCTCAGTGCACACTGCCACCGGTGCCCATTGCCTCTGGTGCCCACTGCTTCCAGTGCCCACTTCCACCAGTGCCCACTGTTTCCACTGCCTATTGCCTTTAGTGCCCACTGCCTCCAGTGCCCACTGCTGCCAGTGCCCACCGCCTCCAGTGCTTTTACCTCCAGTGTCACTGCCTCTAGTGCCCACAGCCTCCAGTGTGCACTGACTTTGGTGCCTATTGCCGCTGGTGCCCTTTGCCTCCAGTGCTACTGCCTCTAGTGCCCACTGCCTCTAGTTCCCACTCCCTCCAGTGCCCACTGCCTCCAGTGACAGTGGACACACAAAGGTCTGCCACCTGACATGACATTACCTCAATTGAATCCCCAGACAGCAAGTGGGCACAACCATTTTAGTGTTGATTTGAAGGTACAAATGTATCCTTTTATTTACGTGAATTACTTGCTACAAGAAAAGCGCTGATTACCCCCAAAATGCCCAGATTTCATAATTAAAATATACTTTTACTTGGCCAGAAATACATTTGTACTCCCTGCTCCAAAAGCAAAAATTAAAATATTGAAACTTCAAAATCTAATTGGCTCTGGTTTGAATAGTTTATGGTCAGAAACTTGTCATGAGATTCTTTCATAGCAACACAAGTGGAACCAGCCTCCAGTCCCACTGCCCACTGTCGCCAGTGTCCACTGCCTCCAGTGCCCACTGCCTCCAGTACCCACTGCTGCCAGTGCTACTGCCTCTAGTGCCTACTGCTGCCAGTGCTACTGTCTCTAGTGCCTACTGCTGCCAGTGCCTACTGCCTCCAGTGCCACTGCCTCTAGTTCCCACTGCCTCCAGTGCCCACTGCCTCTAGTTCCCACTGCCTCCAGTGTCCACTGCTGCCAGTGCCCACTGCCTCTAGCGCCCACTGCCACCACTGCCACTGCTTCTAGTGCCCACTGCCTCCAGTGCCACTTTCTCTAGTGCCCACTGCCTCCAGTGCAACGGCCTCCAGTGCACACTGCCTCCAGTGCAACTGCCTCTAGTGCCCACTGCCTCTAGTGCCCACTGCCTCCAGTGCCACTGCCTCCAGTGCGCACTGACTTTGGTGCCTACTGCCGCTGGTGCCCTTTGCCTCCAGTGCTACTGCCTCTAGTGCCTACTGCAGTCAGTGCCCACTGCCTCCAGTGCCACTGCCTCTAATGCCCACTGCTTCCAGTGCCCACTGCCTTTGAGTTCCTAGTGCAGCCAGTGACCTTTGCCTCAGTGCACACTGACACCGGTGCCCATTGCCTCTGGTGCCCACTGCTTCCAGTGCCCACTTCCACCTGTGCCCACTGTTTCCACTGCCTATTGCCTTTAGTGCCCACTGCCTCCAGTGCCCACTGCTGCCAGTGCCCACCGCCTCTAGTGCTTCTACCGCCAGTGTCACTGCCTCTAGTGCCCACAGCCTCCAGTGTGCACTGACTTTGGTGCCTACTGCTGCTGGTGCCCTTTGCCTCCAGTGCTACTGCCTCTAGTGCCCACTGCCACCAGTGCCCACTGCCTCCAGTGCCACTGCCTCCAGTGACAGTGGACACACAAAGGTCTGCCACCTGACATGACATTACCACTGTTGAAGCCCCAGACAGCAGGTGGGCACAACCATTTTAGTGTAGATTTGAAGGTACAAATGTATCCTTTTATTTACGTGAATTACTTGCTACAAGAAAGGCGCTGATTACCCCCAAAATGCCCAGATTTCATAATTAAAATATACTTTTACTTGGCTAGAAATACATTTGTACTCCCTGCTCCAAAAGCAAAAATTAAAATATTGAAATTTCAAAATCTAATTGGCTCTGATTTGAATAATTTATGGTCAGAAACTTGTCATGAGATTCTTTCATAGCAACACAAGTGGAACCAGTGCCCACTGCCTCCAGTGCCCACTGCCTCTAGTGTCCACTGCCTCCAGTGCCCACTGCTGCCAGTGCCTGCTGCCTCCAGTGCCCACTGCACACTGTCGCTTGCCTCCAGTGCCACTGCCTCTTGTTCCTACTGCCTCCAGTGCCCACTGCCTCTAGTTCCCACTGCCTCCAGTGCCCACTGCTGCCAGTGCCCACTGCCTCTAGCGCCCACTGCCACTGCCTCCAGTGCCCACTGCCTCCAGTGCTCACTGCCTCTAGTGCCCACTGCCTCCAGTGCCCACTTCTGCCAGTGCCTGCTGCATCCAGTGCCCACTGCACACTGTCGCCAGTGTCCACTGCCTCCAGTGCCCACTGCCTCCAGTACCCACTGCTGCCAGTGCTACTGCCTCTAGTACCCACTGCTGCCAGTGCTACTGCCTCTAGTGCCTACTGCTGCCAGTGCCTACTGCCTCTAGTACCCACTGCTGCCAGTGCTACTGCCTCTAGTACCCACTGCTGCCAGTGCTACTGCCTCTAGTGCCTACTGCTGCCAGTGCCTACTGCCTCCAGTGCCACTGCCTCTAGTTCGCACTGCCTCCAGTGTCCACTGCCTCTAGTTCCCACTGCCTCCAGTGCCCACTGCTGCCAGTGCCCACTGCCTCTAGCGCCCACTGCCTCCACTGCCACTGCCTCTAGTGCCTACTGCCTCCAGTGCCACTGCCTCTAGTGCCCACTGCCTCCAGTGCAACTGCCTCCAGTGCCCACTGCCTCCAGTGCAACTGCCTCCAGTGCCACTGCCTCTAGTTCCCACTGCCTCCAGTGCCTACTGCCGCCAGTGCTTCTGCCTCCAGTGCCACTGCCTCTAGTGCCCACTGCCTCCAGTGCGCACTGACTTCGGTGCCTACTGCCGCTGGTGCCCTTTGCCTCCAGTGCTACTGCCTCCAGTGCCTACTGCCTCCAGTGCCCACTGCTTCCAGTGATACTGCCTCTCGTGCCCACTGCTTCCAGTGCCCACTGTCTTTGAGTGCCTAGTGCAGCCAGTGACCTTTGCCTCCGTGTACACTGCCGCCGGTGCCCATTGCCTCTGGTGCCCACTGCTTCCAGTGCCCACTGCCTCCAGTGCCCACTGCTGCCAGTGCCCACCGCCTCCAGTGCTTCTACCTCCAGTGTCACTGCCTCTATTGCCCACAGCCTCCAGTGTGCACTGACTTTGGTGCCTACTGCCGCTGGTGCCCTTTGCTTCCAGTGCTACTGCCTCTAGTGCCCACTGCCTCTAGTTCCCACTGCCTCCAGTGCCCACTGCTGCCAGTGCCCACTGCCTCTAGCGCCCACTGCCACTGCCTCTAGTGCCCACTGCCTCCATTGCCACTGCCTCCCGTGCCCACTGCCTCCAGTGCAACTGCCTCAAGTGCACACTGCCTCAAGTGCACACTGCCTCCAGTGCAACTGCCTCCAGTGCCACTGCCTCCAGTGCACACTGCCTCTAGTTCCCACTGCCTCCAGTGCCCACTGCTGCCAGTGCTTCTGCCTCCAGTGCCACCGCCTCCAGTGCACACTGACTTCGGTGCCTTCTGACGCTGGTGCCCTTTGCCTCCAGTGCTACTGCCTCTAGTGCCTACTGCCGCCAGTGCCCACTGCCTCCAGTACCCACTGCTGCCAGTGCTACTGCCTCTAGTACCCACTGCTGCCAGTGCCTACTGCCTCTAATGCCTACTGCTGCCAGTGCTACTGCTTCAAGTACCCACTGCTGCCAGTGCTACTGCCTCTAGTGCCTACTGCTGCCAGTGCCTACTGCCTCCAGTGCCACTGCCTCTTGTTCCCACTGCCTCCAGTGTCCACTGCCTCTAGTTCCCACTGCCTCCAGTGCCCACTGCTGCCAGTGCCCACTGCCTCTAGCGCCCACTGCCTCCACTGCCACTGCCTCTAGTGCCCACTGCCTCCAGTGCCACTGCCTCTAGTGCGCACTGCCTCCAGTGCCCACTGCTGCCAGTGCCTGCTGCCTCCAGTGCCCACTGCACACTGTCACCAGTGCTCACTGCCTCCAGTACCCACTGCTGCCAGTGCTACTGCCTCTAGTACCCACTGCTGCCAGTGCTACTGCCTCTAGTGCCTACTGCTGCCAGTGCCTACTGCCTCTAGTGCCTACTGCTGCCAGTGCTACTGCCTCTAGTACCCACTGCTGCCAGTGCCCACTGCCTCTAGTGCCCACTGCCTCCACTGCCACTGCCTCGAGTGCCCACTGCCTCCAGTGCCACTGCCTCTAGTGCATACTGCCTCCAGTGCAATTGCCTCCAGTGCACACTGCCTCCAGTGCCACTGCCTCCAGTGCCACTGCCTCCAGTGCCACTGCCTCCAGTGCGCACTGACTTCGGTGCCTACTGCCGCTGGTGCCCTTTGCCTCCAGTGCTACTGCCTCTAGTGCCTACTGCCGCCAGTTCCCACTGCCTCCAGTGCAAACTGCCTCCAGTGCCACTGCCTCTAGTGCCCACTGCCTCCAGTGCGCACTGACTTCGGTGCCTACTGCCGCTGGTGCCCTTTGCCTTCAGTGCTACTGCCTCTAGTGCCTACTGCCGCCAGTTCCCATTGCCTCCAGTGCAAACTGCCTCCAGTGCCACTGCCTCTCGTGCCCACTGCTTCCAGTGCCCACTGCCTTTGAGTGCCTAGTGCAGCCAGTGACCTTTGCCTCCGTGCACACTGCTGCCGGTGCCCATTGCATATGGTGCCCACTGCTTCCTGTGCCCACTTCCACCGGTGCCCACTGTTTCCCCTGCCTATTGCCTTTAGTGCCCACTGCCTCCAGTGCCCACTGCTGCCAGTGCCCACCGCCTCCAGTGCTTCTACCTCCAGTGTCACTGCCTCTAGTGCCCACAGCTTCCAGTGTGCACTGACTTTGGTGCCTCCTGCCGCTGGTGCCCTTTGCCTCCAGTGCTACTGCCTCTAGTGCCCACTGCCTCTAGTTCCCACTGCCTCTATTGCCCACTGCCTCTAGTTCCCACTGCCTCCAGTGCCCACTGCCTCTAGCACCCACTGCCACCACTGCCACTGCCTCTAGTGCCACTGCCTCTAGTGCCCACTGCCTCCAGTGCAACTCCCTCAAGTGCACACTGCCTCCAGTGCAACTGCCTCCAGTGCCACTGCCTCTAGTGCCCACTGCCTCCAGCGCCCACTGCCTCCAGTGCACACTGCCTCTAGTTCCCACTGCCTCCAGTGCCCACTGCTGCCAGTGCTTCTGCCTCCAGTGCCACCGCCTCCAGTGCACACTGACTTCAGTGCCTACTGCCGCTGGTGCCCTTTTCCTCCAGTGCTACTGCCTCTAGTGCCTACTGCCGCCAGTGCCCACTGCCTCCAGTGCCTCTGCCTCTCGTGCCAACTGCTTCCAGTGCCCACTGCCTTTAAGTGCCTAGTGCAGCCAGTGACCTTTGCCTCCGTGCACACTGCCACCGGTGCCCATTGCCTCTGGAGCCCACTGCTTTCAGTGCCCACTTCCACCAGTGCCCACTGTTTCTATTGCCTATTGCCTTTAGTGCCCACTGCCTCCAGTGCCCACTGCTGCCAGTGCCCACCGCCTCCAGTGCTTCTACCTCCAGTGTCACTGCCTCTAGTGCCCACAGCCTCCAGAGTGCACTGACTTTGGTGCCTACTGCCGCTGGTGCCCTTTGCCTCCAGTGCTACTGCCTCTAGTTCCCACTGCCTCTAGTGCCCACTGCCTCTAGTTCCCACTGCCTCCAGTGCCCACTGCTGCCAGTGCCCACTGCCTCTAGTGCCCACTGCCTCCAGTGCAACTGCCTCCAGTGCACACTGCCTCCAGTGCAACTGCCTCCAGTGCCACTGCCTCTAGTGCCCACTGCCTCCAGCGCCCACTGCCTCCAGTGCACACTGCCTCTAGTTCCCACTGCCTCCAGTGCCCACTGCTGCCAGTGCTTCTGCCTCCAGTGCCACTGCCTCTAGTGCCCACTGCCTCCAGTGCGCACTGACTTCGGCGCCTACTGCCGCTGGTGCCCTTTGCCTCCAGTGCTACTGCCTCTATTCCCCACTGCCTCTAGTCCCCACTGCCTCCAGTGCCCACTGCCTCCAGTGCCACTGCCTCCAGTGACAGTGGACACACAAAGGTCTGCCACATGACATGACATTACCACTGTTGAAGCCCCAGACAGCAAGTGGGCACAACCATTTTAGTGTTGATTTGAAGGTACAAATGTTTCCTTTTATTTACGTGAATTACTTGCTACAAGAAAAGTGCTGATTACCCCCAAAATGCCCAGATTTCATAATTAAAATATACTTTTACTTGGCTAGAAATACATTTGTACTCCCTGCTCCAAAAGCAAAAATTAAAATATTGAAACTTCAAAATCTACTTGGCTCTGGTTTGAATAGTTTATGGTCAGAAACTTGTCATGAGATTCTTTCATAGCAACACAAGTGGAACCAGTGCCCACTGCCTCCAGTGCCCACTGCTGCCAGTGCCTGCTGCCTCCAGTCCCACTGCCCACTGTCGCCAGTGCCCACTGCCTCTAGTGCCCACTGCCTCTAGTGCCCACTGCCTCCAGTACCCACTGCTGCCAGTGCTACTGCTTATAGTGCCTACTGCTGCCAGTGCCTACTGCCTCCAGTGCCACTGCCTCTAGTTCCCACTGCCTCCAGTGCCACTGCCTCTAGTTCCCACTGCCTCCAGTGCCCACTGCCTCTAGTTCCCACTGCCTCCAGTGCCCACTGCTGCCAGTGCCCACTGCCTCTAGCTCCCACTGCCTCTAGTGCCCACTGCCTCCAGTGCCACTGCCTCTAGTGCCCACTGCCTCCAGTGCAACTGCCTCCAGTGCACACTGCCTCCAGTGCAACTGCCTCCAGTGCAACTGCCTCCAGTGCAACTGCCTCCAGTGCCACTGCCTCTAGTGCCCACTGCCTCCAGCGCCCACTGCCTCCAGTGCACACTGCCTCTAGATCCCACTGCCTCCAATGCCAACTGCCTCTAGTTCCCACTGCCTCCAGTGCCCACTGCTGCATGTGCAATTGCCTCCAGTGCCATTGCCTCTAGTGCCCACTGCCTCCAGCGCCCACTGCCTCCAGTGCAGACTGCCTCTATTTCCCACTGCCTCCAGTGCCAACTGCCTCTAGTTCCCACTGCCTCCAGTGCCCACTGCTGCCAGTGCAACTGCCTCCAGTGCCACTGCCTCTAGTGCCCACTGCCTCCAGCGCCCACTGCCTCCAGTCCACACTGCCTCTAGTTCCCACTGCCTCCAGTGCACACTGCCTCTAGTTCCCACTGCCTCCAGTGCCCACTGCTGCCAGTGCTTCTGCCTCCAGTGCCACTGTCTCTAGTGCCCACTGTCTCCAGTGCGCACTGACTTCGGTGCCTACTGCCGCTGGTGCCCTTTGCCTCCAGTGCTACTGCCTCTAGTGCCTACTGCCGCCAGTGCCCACTGCCTCCAGTGCCCACTGCCTCCAGTGCCACTGCCTCTCGTGCCCACTGCTTCCAGTGCCCACTGCCTTTGAGTGCCTAGTGCAGCCAGTGACCTTTGCCTCCGTGCACACTGCCGCCGGTGCCCATTGCTTCTGGTGCCCACTGCTTCCAGTGCCCATTTCCACCAATGCCCACTGTTTCCACTGCCTATTGCCTTTAGTACCCACTGCCTCCAGTGCCCACTGCTGCCTGTGCCCACCGCCTCCAGTGCTTCTACCTCCAGTGTCACTGCCTCTAGTGCCCACAGCCTCCAGTGTGCACTGACTTTGGTGCCTACTGCCGCTGGTTCCCTTTGCCTCCAGTGCTACTGCCTCTAGTGCCCACTGCCTCTAGTTCCCACTGCCTCCAGTGCCCACTGCCTCCAGTGCTACTGCCTCCAGTGACAGTGGACACACAAAGGTCTGCCACATGACATGACATTACCACTGTTGAAGCCCCAGACAGCAAGTGGGCACAACCATTTTAGTGTTGATTTGAAGGTACAAATGTATCCTTTTATTTACGGGAATTACTTGCTACAAGAAAAGCGCTGATTACCCCCAAAATGCCCAGATTTCATAATTAAAATATACTTTTACTTGGCTAGAAATACATTTGTACTCCCTGCTCCAAAAGCAAAAATTAAAATATTGAAACTTCAAAATCTATTTGGCTCTGGTTTGAATAGTTTATGGTCAGAAACTTGTCATGAGATTCTTTCATAGCAACACAAGTGGAACCAGTACCCACTGCTGCCAGTGCCTGCTGCCTCCAGTGCCCACTGTTGCCAGTGCCCACTGCCTCCAGTGCCCACTGCCTCCAGTGCCACTGCCTCCACTGCAACTGCCTCCAGTGCCACTGCCTCTAGTTCCCACTGCCTTCAGTGCCCACTGCCTCCAGTGCTTCTGCCTCCAGTGCACACTGACTTTGGTGCCCACTGCTGCCAGTGCCTGCTGCCTCCAGTGCCCACTGCCCACTGTCGCCAGTGCCCACTGCCTCCAGTGCCCACTGCCTCCAGTGCAACTGCCTCCAGTGCCACTGCCTCTAGTTCCCACTGCCTCCAGTGCCCACTGCTGCCAGTGCCTGCTGCATCCAGTGCCCACTGTCGCCAGTGCCCACTGCCTCTAGTGCCCACTGCCTCCAGTACCCACTGCTGCCAGTGCTACTTCCTCTAGTGCCTACTGCTGCCAGTGCCTACTGCCTCCAGTGCCACTGCCTCTAGTTCCCACTGCCTCCAGTGCCCACTGCCTCTAGTTCCCGATGCCTCCAGTGCCCACTGCTGCCAGTTCCCACTGCCTCTGGGCGCCCACTGCCTCCACTGCCACTGCCTCTAGTGCCCACTGCCTCCAGTGCCACTGCCTTTAGTGCCCACTGCCTCCAGTACCCACTGCTGCCAGTGCTACTTCCTCTAGTGCCTACTGCTGCCAGTGCCTACTGCCTCCAGTGCCACTGCCTCTAGTTCCCACTGCCTCCAGTGCCACTGCCTCTAGTTCCCACTGCCTCCAGTGCCCACTGCCTCTAGTTCCCACTGCCTCCAGTGCCCACTGCTGCCAGTGCCCACTGCCTCTAGCTCCCACTGCCTCCACTGCCACTGCCTCTAGTGCCCACTGCCTCCAGTGCCACTGCCTCTAGTGCCCACTGCCTCCAGTGCAACTGCCTCCAGTGCACACTGCCTCCAGTGCAACTGCCTCCAGTGCCACTGCCTCTAGTGCCCACTGCCTCCAGCGCCCACTGCCTCCAGTGCACACTGCCTCTAGATCCCACTGCCTCCAATGCCAACTGCCTCTAGTTCCCACTACCTCCAGTGCCCACTGCTGCCAGTGCAATTGCCTCCAGTGCCACTGCCTCTAGTGCCCACTGCCTCCAGCGCCCACTGCCTCCAGTGCAGACTGCCTCTATTTCCCACTGCCTCCAGTGCCAACTGCCTCTAGTTCCCACTGCCTCCAGTGCCCACTGCTGCCAGTGCAACTGCCTCCAGTGCCACTGCCTCTAGTGCCCACTGCCTCCAGCGCCCACTGCCTCCAGTGCACACTGCCTCTAGTTCCCACTGCCTCCAGTGCCAACTGCCTCTAGTTCCCACTGCCTCCAGTGCCCACTGCTGCCAGTGCTTCTGCCTCCAGTGCCACTGTCTCTAGTGCCCACTGTCTCCAGTGCGCACTGACTTCGGTGCCTACTGCCGCTGGTGCCCTTTGCCTCCAGTGCTACTGCCTCTAGTGCCTACTGCCGCCAGTGCCCACTGCCTCCAGTGCCCACTGCCTCCAGTGCCACTGCCTCTCGTGCCCACTGCTTCCAGTGCCCACTGCCTTTGAGTGCCTAGTGCAGCCAGTGACCTTTGCCTCCGTGCACACTGCCGCCGGTGCCCATTGCCTCTGGTGCCCACTGCTTCCAGTGCCCATTTCCACCAATGCCCACTGTTTCCACTGCCTATTGCCTTTAGTACCCACTGCCTCCAATGCCCACTGCTGCCTGTGCCCACCGCCTCCAGTGCTTCTACCTCCAGTGTCACTGCCTCTAGTGCCCACAGCCTCCAGTGTGCACTGACTTTGGTGCCTACTGCCGCTGGTTCCCTTTGCCTCCAGTGCTACTGCCTCTAGTGCCCACTGCCTCTAGTTCCCACTGCCTCCAGTGCCCACTGCCTCCAGTGCTACTGCCTCCAGTGACAGTGGACACACAAAGGTCTGCCACATGACATGACATTACCACTGTTGAAGCCCCAGACAGCAAGTGGGCACAACCATTTTAGTGTTGATTTGAAGGTACAAATGTATCCTTTTATTTACGTGAATTACTTGCTACAAGAAAAGCGCTGATTACCCCCAAAATGCCCAGATTTCATAATTAAAATATACTTTTACTTGGCTAGAAATACATTTGTACTCCCTGCTCCAAAAGCAAAAATTAAAATATTGAAACTTCAAAATCTATTTGGCTCTGGTTTGAATAGTTTATGGTCAGAAACTTGTCATGAGATTCTTTCATAGCAACACAAGTGGAACCAGTACCCACTGCTGCCAGTGCCTGCTGCCTCCAGTGCCCACTGACGCCAGTGCCCACTGCCTCCAGTGCCACTGCAACTGCCTCCAGTGCCACTGCCTCTAGTTCCCACTGCCTTCAGTGCCCACTGCCTCCAGTGCTTCTGCCTCCAGTGCACACTGACTTTGGTGCCCACTGCTGCCAGTGCCTGCTGCCTCCAGTGCCCACTGCCCACTGTCGCCAGTGCCCACTGCCTCCAGTGCCCACTGCCTCCAGTGCAACTGCCTCCAGTGCCACTGCCTCTAGTTCCCACTGCCTCCAGTGCCCACTGCTGCCAGTGCCTGCTGCATCCAGTGCCCACTGTCACCAGTGCCCACTGCCTCTAGTGCCCACTGCCTCCAGTACCCACTGCTGCCAGTGCTACTTCCTCTAGTGCCTACTGCTGCCAGTGCCAACTGCCTCCAGTGCCACTGCCTCTAGTTCCCACTGCCTCCAGTGCCCACTGCCTCTAGTTCCCGCTGCCTCCAGTGCCCATTGCTGCCAGTTCCCACTGCCTCTAGCGCCCACTGCCTCCACTGCCACTGCCTCTAGTGCCCACTGCCTCCAGTGCCACTGCCTCTAGTGCCCACTGCCTCCAGTGCAACTGCCTCCAGTGCACACTGCCTCCAGTGCAACTGCCTCCAGTGCCACTGCCTCTAGTGCACACTGGCTCCAGCGCCCACTGCCTCCTATGCACACTGCCTCTAGTTCCCACTGCCTCCAGTGCCAACTGCCTCTAGTTCCCACTGCCTCCAGTGCCCACTGCTGCCAGTGCAACTGCCGCCAGTGCCACTACCTCTAGTGGCCACTGCCTCCAGCGCCCACTGCCTCCAGTGCACACTGCCTCTATTTCCCACTGCCTTCAGTGCCTACTGCCTCCAGTGCCAACTGCCTCTAGTTCCCACTGCCTCCAGCGCCCACTGCCTCCAGCGCCCACTGCCTCCAGCGCCCACTGCCTCCAGTGCACACTGCCTCTAGTTCCCACTGCCTCCAGTGCCAACTGCCTCTAGTTCCCACTGCCTCCAGTGCCCACTGCTGCCAGTGCTTCTGCCTCCAGTGCCACTGCCTCTAGTGCCCACTGCCTTCAGTGCACACTGACTTCGGTGCCTACTGCCGCTGGTGCCCTTTGCCTCCAGTGCTATTGCCTCTAGTGCCTACTGCTGCCAGTGCCCACTGCCTCCAGTGCCACTGCCTCTAGTGCCCACTGCTTCCAGTGCCCACTGCCTTTGAGTGCCTAGTGCAGCCAGTGACCTTTGCCTCCGTGCACACTGCCGCCGGTGCCCATTGCCTCTAGTGCCCACTGCTTCCAGTGCCCACTTCCACCAATGCCCACTGTTTTCACTGCCTATTGCCTTTAGTGCCCACTGCCTCCAGTGCCCACTGCTGCCAGTGCCCACCGCCTCCAGTGCTTCTACCTCCAGTGTCACTGCCTCTAGTGCCCAAAGCCTCCAGTGTGCACTGACTTTGGTGCCTACTGCCGCTGGTCCCCTTTGCCTCCAGTGCTACTGCCTCTAGTGCCCACTGCCTCTAGTTCCCACTGCCTCCAGTGCCCCTGCCTCCAGTGCCCACTGCCTCCAGTGACAGTGGACACACAAAGGTCTGCCACCTGACATGACATTACCACTGTTGAAGCCCCAGACAGCAAGTGGGCACAACCATTTTAGTGTTGATTTGAAGGTACAAATGTATCCTTTTATTTACGTGAATTACTTAATACAAGAAAAGCGCTGATTACCCCCAAAATGCCCAGATTTCATTATTAAAATATACTTTTACTTGGCTAGAAATACATTTGTACTCCCTGCTCCAAAAGCAAAAATTAAAATATTGAAACTTCAAAATCTAACTGGCTCTGGTTTGAATAGTTTATGGTCAGAAACTTGTCATGAGATTCCTTCATAGCAGCACAACTGGAACCAGTACCCACTGCTGCCAGTGCCCACTGCCTCCAGTGTGCACTGACTTCGGTGCCCACTGCTGCCAGTGCCCACTGCCTCCAGTGCCCACGGTCGCCAGTGCCCACTGCCTTCAGTGCCCACTGCCTCCAGTGCTTCTGCCTCCAGTGCCACTGCCTCTAGTTCCCACTGCCTCCAGTGCTTCTGATTTTATTTGATTTGATTGTGGAATTTATATAGCGCACGATTGCCCAGAGGCGTCTAGGCACTTTGCGGAGGAGAATGCTGGAGATGGTATATTTTAATTTGAAAAGAGCCATGTCTTTAGAAGCTTTCTGAAACCGAGCAGTGTTGGGCAGCTTTTGATATTTAACTGAAGCAAGTTCCACAACCTCACAGTACCCAAGACAAAGCTTTTTCCTCCGCAGCTCGCTTTTTTGACTTTTGGTGTCTGGAGGAGTTTGCTCTGTGCTGAACGTAGGTGCCTTAGTGGATGGTACCATGTGATGTGTTGCTTCAAGAATGCTGGTCCGTTTCCGTGAACAGCTTTGTATGCTAGACATAGGGCTTTGAAATCTATTCTTTTCTTCATAGGAAGCCAGTGGAGTTTTTTCAAGCCTTCAGAGATAGACTGCGCACTGACTTCAGTGCCTACTGCCACCAGTGCCCACTGCCTGCAGTGCTTCTGCCTCCAGTGCCTACTCACTTCGGTGCCTACTGCCGCCAGTGCCCACTGCCTCCAGTGCTTCTGCCTCCAGTGCGCACTGACTTCGGTGCCTACTGCCGCCAGTGCCCACTGCCTCCAGTGCATACTGCCTTCGGTGCCCACTGCCTTCAGTGCCACTATCTCTAGTGCCTACTGCCTTCAGTGCCCACTGTCACCACTGACCCACCTGGAGAGATCTTCACTCCAGACTCTTTGTACTCAAAGTCGAGGAGGCAGGTTCCTCTTGTGGCCCTGCTATGAGTGTGTGCAAGAAAGGGGCCCCAAAGCAAAGAGATTTAACAAGTTTATTGGAACATTCCGCCCCCAGATCATTCACTAACCCTGCAGTCTGCGTCGTAAGCTATTTCTTTTTTTCTAAATGTTTTCCTTTGCCACCAAAAGTTTCCAGAACTTTCCAATACATTGGTAATGCAGGCGTTGTGTTCCGCCCCCTTCAGCTAACCACTGTGACTTGTCTTGGCAGTGGGTTTGAGTAGATTCACCCTCTGTGGTGCGGAGTTGGCTCTGATTGTTGAGTCCCCTTGAGAGATGCCTGTATCGGGGTGAAAGTCAATGTGAGAGAATTGTACGGTTCGTTCTGAAACCCATAAATTAAATTGTGTGTGCCGCAGTGTTGTGCACTCCTGGTCCTCCACCTCCGCGGTACCATCTGCTGATGCCAAGCCCCAGCAGAGGGACTTCATCCTGGGGGGCAGATGATTCCACAAGAAGGCTTCTTCCGTGCTTCGCCTCAAAGTGGTTTTTATTGTTTTATCTTCCTTTCCCAAGTGTGAAAGGCTGTTGTGCGCCAGTCTCAAGGTCCGCGCCTCGTTCATCGCATGAATGGTGTTGTTTGCAAACACAGTATGTGCACACAGTGATATTACATGAAATGAGGCTGCCCGCAGCGCACGCAGTGTGCCCATTTAAAAGGGCGGCCACCTTAGTGCCATATTAGGCACCTCACCACGTTCTAGTCGTGGGGACCCTGGGGGGTCCCCAAAGTCCAGGCGCCACGTCCCTTCCGGCGCCCAGAGAGTCGGGCGAGGTACTTGTACCTGCCCACGCCCATCTGGCCTTCCTTTGTTCCTCCCTACCCCATACCCGGCATGTTGGCTGGAGGGTGCGGCCAGTTAGGGAACATGTTAACTTGTTAATTTTGTGTTGCAGGCGGAGTTACAGGGCGATCCGGAGGCTGAATAGTACATAGGGGTACCCTCTTCAGGAACACAATAAGGGTGCCTATGCCAACCCCAGGAGTCTTTACGGCAGGACC
This sequence comes from Calotriton arnoldi, assembly GCA_963921515.1. Classification (NCBI taxonomy): domain Eukaryota; kingdom Metazoa; phylum Chordata; class Amphibia; order Caudata; family Salamandridae; genus Calotriton; species Calotriton arnoldi. The sequence continues at coordinate 355,545 of CAWUFW010013220.1, forward strand.
CTGGATGAAAACGACGGCGCCCCGCTAGTCCTTCGGGCTGTTTTAAGCCTGAGCAACCGGGGACTTGCCTTGCAATGCTCCGCTCCTATAAAGGTGTGAGTAAAGTTATGGACTGGTGGTCCATGGTATGTAAAGAGGATAATCCCCACATAAATGGTAGCACTGATTGGGTTGGCCACGGTGCAGTTTGGTTCATCAGGCGGGCAGGGCAGCTTAGGTTAGTCAACTCTGCCTGCCCCTGGATCGCCCGCCCGTAAGTTAACCCACCATGTTGGCATACTCCTTGTATGAAATAAACCTGCAGCAAACTGGTTTCCAACAAACCTATTTTCTGTGATTATTTATTGCGGTGCACGCTATGCTCATCATGCGGGGGGAGGTTGGCTATATCGGCACTAAGGGCTTTGGACCAGAACCATTTCACCCTCTGTCATATCCCGACCCTCTTCCCTTTCCCATCCCACCCTCCTAATCTCTCTAAACTAGCCTTGATTGCTATGCACAGATTTACTGAGCTAAGCTTGACTAGCACACCTTGCTGCCACCTACTCTTGAGGACTGCCTGACGTCGCTTCCAGTGACATCCACAGGCCTTAGCACTAGGGGTCGCTGAGAGGGCTTGGCATCTGCTCACAGGTGACTTCTGTTGATGTTATGCCCCTTGACGGGTGGGCCATTGGCAGGAGAAGCTATAGCAGTGCTTAATTTGTGCAGGTGTTTACCAGGGTTCTGCACCGGCCCCTATTTCTAAACATTAATCCGAGTCTACCATATGGTGGCACTGTCTACCCTGTGTTACAATATAATTAAAAAAAAATATGAGAGATCCAGCACACCCAGGTCACCCTGCTGATAGAGCTAGGTTGGGCTAGTCCAAAATGTCACACTTGTCACTGTGGTGGTTAGAAAGCTGATGCTGGCACTGATGACTCCAGACCTCCCCCCTTCCCTGCCCCATCCTTTGTTAGGAAGGCCCCCACCAAATATTACCCCACAGGATCTTGTGGCAGCCTTGGGTTCGGAAGTGGACGAGCGCGAGATCCTGAAAAGTAAAGATAGTCGACGCGGTGGGGTCAGTGCAACCACGCCCAGAACTGGGGCCTTTTCACGAGGACTTTTCACACTTCTCCTGGGTGTATTTATCGCAATTATTCACAGTCTACTTTCTGTTTTTTCTCGTCCTCCTTCTGTCTTTCGTTTGTTCAGTTACTACAAAGAAGATATTTGTATTGTTTCTTAGATCTTCAAACCATTGATCGTTGCATTATTTTGTTTGCTCGTTGGGGTGTCATCGTCTACTGGTCATTTTTTGTCTTTTTTGTTCCGTATATTTTATGGTCTGCATTATTTGTACAGCGCACACTACTTTTCCGAGTGACGGCTGCGTGTAGAAATGTTAAACAAACAAAACGAAGATCAGGAGATCTTGGAGGTGTCAGGTGCGGCGATTCCGGAATTTGCCTCAAAGCCCATTCCACTGCAAATGCAGCTCTTAAATGTGCCACTGGAGGGCGCATTTTCTCTACTGCTGAAATGTGTTTGCTATAACAATTATGGTTTTGTTATGAAAAGCAGGGAATGCATGGGGTACATAACCTTTATAGGTCTGGCTTTTGCCAAAACCTTCTGATTTTACTAAAATTAAATGTTTAATATAATTACTTAAAGGGACTTTCAACCACCCTCTTTATCCATTGGGGTCATTTACATTCTTCCGCCCTCGACAGCAAGGGTCAATAGGTCAGCGCACTTCAGCCATTGGCCCACTTCACTGTCTGTCAGTGATTCCATTCCGTCCTTTCACAAGCAGCACATCCACACACAAAGTAGTTCCCTTTAGTGTCAGAGACTACAATGGACCTGCCAGTTTCCCCAACATTATACTTCTGAAAAAACCATGGCAAAAAAACAAGCATTGATAAGGCCAAAAGGCTGGCGACCGACACCACACCTGTTTACCTTGCGCTTGTTCTCAAATAGACTTCAAACTTTCTACACCAAGCGGCTCCCTGGATGTGCAGTACCAGGAGGAAGAGCTTCCCTCTAGTTTTCTAAACAACCCATCTATACAGACAGCAGGAATCTTTAATGCACCACACTCAGGGGTATATTCACAAGAACGTGTGATAACTACCGCAAGAGTAGCGTAACGCAACTTACAGCATCGCAGCCTATCTTGGGAAAATAACCCAGTGACAACGTGGAATTCACAACACGGCGGTAGCATGCGATAGTTGGCCGACACCGCGGCCAATGCTCACGACACAACCAACCCGACGGAGATAAAAACACAAACCACAACGCGAAAAAAGCTGCGATGGGCCAAAGCGCGATAAGAAAACAGTGACAACCAGCGCGAGGGCAGCAATACGCATGCGCAATGCGGGAAAAAGCACAAGAACAGTATACGGAAAATGCCACAGAACAAAACATCAACAGCGGAGTACCACGGATGCACCCTGGCCAACTGCAGAGGACAACATGCACACCACAACATCCACGCACCGTGGAAGAACAGAACCTACAGGCACACCACATGAAAGAGACCAGTGGCAGACAAATCAGAGCCGCAGGAGTGACACACCCACCGTGCAGCATACGCACATAAGCAGAAGTGCACCCGGACAGTGACAACATCTCGGTACAAACAGCAACACCTCCACAACTGAACACAGGACACAACTGGTTCGGAAAATGTGCACAACATGGCAAATCACATCTGAAACCCCAGGGACATGTAACATGACAATGTACAATTCCAACCTGTGACCTGCAAATATGTTTTATTCACACATGCAGTGCAATTGGACATCTACTACTGTCCCATGAATGCCACGGACGGTCACAATGTGACGTGCTCATGAGAAGTAAGTGTCAATGATGGAGTCCCTACGGGCCATTCCTGCCGCAGCTGCAGTGGGATGTGGGCCACCTGCCCCATCACCACCATCATCGTCCGGCACCTCTGGAACTGGGATCCATGGGGCCCTGGTGCGAACACAGATGTTGTGCAACACACAACATGCAACGATCATCTTGCACACGACGTCCGGGCTGTACAGGAGCTTCCCACCAGTGCATTCAACGATGCCCCTGGTGCGTATGTGGGCCGCATTGTACTGCCTCTGGGCGGGTGTGTTCGGGTCCCGGAGGGGTGTCATCATCCAAGGGCAGAGTGCATATCCTTGATCACCTGTGACAGTGCAGGGAGAAAAGAGTCAATACTTGGTTCGGCAGGATGTGATGGCAGGCCCACCAATTCAGTGACGCCTGTGCTGGCTGTGTGTGGGGTGAGTGTAAGCCAGCCCTCAGGGAGTAGCATGTGCTGGCAACTACACCAACAGTCATCAGGCACACAGACATGCAATGTCTGAACTACAAGGGGGATGACTTGAGTCGCACAGGGCTCGTCACCCCAGATGCACAGCGGCCGACACGGGCCCACCATCACGGGACGCTGACCTGCGGGAGACTGGGGTAGGGTCATGAGGGCAGAGCAGTGCCTCACATGTGTCATGGCTGCATTCCGCATCTCCACACGTTCAGCTGTTGTGTGGCTGTGGTGCCATGTGAAGTCTGTATTGGGTGCAGGGGTAGCCCAGGATGACCATGGAGTGGTGTAGTCGTGTCTGGTAGGTGGTCGTGTAGTTTAACATGTCGGATGTGGTTAGGTCACGTGTGCATCCCCACAGTTGTGCCTTGTGCGTTGGTGGCTGTGGGATGTGTGGTGTGTTGATTTGGTACTTACCAACAAGCAGTCCCGTTCCATATGTGCCATCCTGGAAGCGCTGGTTGATGATGGACTGTCGGAAGATGAAGGAATCATGCACACTGCCTGGGTAGTTGGTGACGACATTGGTGAACATTGCCCGGTGGTCCACTATTGCCTGCACATTGATGGAATGCGTGTGCTCCCTGTTGCGGTAGTGGTATGCAGTATCCGATGGGGCACAAGTGGAACATGTGTGCAGTCGATTGCCCCCAACACAGCCGGGAATCCGGCTATGGCGTAGAAGCCTTGCTTAGTCTCCAGCTGTTCCTGCGCAGTGTTGGGGAAGTGAAGGTACTGGGGTATGAAGCTGATGATGGCATCCAGGACGGGTGTGATGAACTTTGATAGGGCTGGCTGTGAGACCCCTCTGACTCTGGCAGTTGTTGGTTGGAAGGTCCCAGAGGCCAACAGGTGCAGCACTGCCAGCAGCTTTGTCTGCGGAGGGATGTTTGTTCTCCGCTGTGTTGGGACAGTCAGCCTGTGGGCGATGTGGGTCAGGATGTGGAGGATGGTTGTCCTTTTGAGCCTGTAGTGGGCAATGACTTCCGCGGGCGTTAGGTCTGTGAGAGTGGTGCGCTTTCGGTAGGTCCGCTGTCTTACTCTACGCTGCCTCTGTGGTGGTCTGGGGGGTGGGGGGAGCGGTTCCGGGTTCTGGGGGTGGTGGCGGTCCAGGGGTTGGTGGGGGTGGGTGTTGTGGCCCTGTTGGGGCTCTGAGCTGCATGTAGAGTAGCTCCATGGCGTCGTTTGTTCTTCGGGTATGGCTGTGTGCGGGACTCCGTTGCCTACTGCAGGTAGACGTCCGTCTTTACACTTGCTTGAGGCAGGTGTTAAATACCTGCGGCTACCGCACCTTATCGCCTGTTTTGTGTTCTTATCGCCGATGTGGCTGGTCGTTGTGAATGATGAGGTGTGATGTTGTCTCGGCTTTTCACACGGGAACGCCCACTCTGCATCTCATTAGCGATATTTGCGGGGGTCCTCTGTGGCGATGTTTTTTGCGGCTGCTATCGCGGGTAAACTGGTGATGTGGGCTGTTTACACCGGCTTGTGAATGGGGAGGCAAATTTATCACGACTTTGGCTGCGATGAAGTGCCGTTAATTCGGAGATAGCTCCTTGTGAATATGCCCCTCAGGGTGCTATCTCACGGCTAGTGCAGGAAATGAGGGGGGACCAACCAGATCCCGGTTCTGGCAGCTGTTTCTGGGCTGGATGTGAGATCAAGCCAACACTGTGAAAAATGCAGAATCTGTCCTAATGTCATTTTTCCACACGGTACACATTTTAGCAGCCACACGCTGTCTTCTTTCTGTTCAGAGCAGCAACCTGCAAGTAGCGAGCAGGCTTTGTTACTTTCTCTTAGAGGTGGACCCAAAACAAAGGCCTGATTTAAAGTGTCATCAGCCATCGGTTTGTTTGAGTATCATCAAGGTTGGGAGCTACCTGGAGCCTAGCACCTAGATGCCAATGCAATGGAAGGAAAGAAAGGCACACAACGTTGTTCCCACTTCATAAGTACTTAAAAAAACTATGATATGGACGCAGGTTTTCAACTTTGTTCAACCCCTAGTGCATGACAAGTGCTTACACTGTGAGAATCACACCTAAGATACCCCTGCAGTGACCTCATGTTCCTCAGAATCTTTCACACTGTATCTATAACCATGATTCTGTTGGATTTGTTTAGAACAATATTCAAAGCCTTAATAGAGGGGCGTAACTGGTTTTCTTAGAGTCAAAAAATGAAACAAACTTGGACATTCATTTTTAAGTTTCTCATAAATGATGAAACATGTAATATGTGAACATCACTCAGTTATTCACTTATATAGGTGCTCCCAAATAATAAGTGCTGTGGCGCAGTGCTTGTGGTGTGTGAAGAAAGTTGGGAAGAATAACATGTACAAGGAAAGAAGGTTCAGGTTGGTATAATAAATACAGTGATAACAATAGTGATCCAAAGACTCCAATTTGTTGATTTGCTTTATTGTAATTAATGATATCCAAGCAATCAAATTATTAGAGTGCCAGTGTTTCGACTCATCGACAATTAATTCAAGAAAACCAGGTCTTCATCAGGACCCAGGCCATGGATGCAACCTTGATTCTCACTGCCTGGGGAAGACAACCTTGCAGAATAGTATTGAGCAGCTCAAGAGCAGAAGTATTGTGGGGACATATTGCCCAGATATCTTCACAATAGTGAATTGGGGACCACACTGGTCCTTCGTTATCATTAGGTTGCCTTCCCCATGTGGTTGGAAGATGTTTGGCTCTTGACTTTGCACTGATAAAGGTTATTGGCATTGTTCATGTCATTCAGTGATAGAGATAAACTGGTTTCAGATTTCTGATTTCAGCAGAAAGAAGAAGTTTACGAAAAGGCATAAGGTTTTATTGGACGCGTTCCTGCTCTGGAATAACTCGAATCATGTTGGGCGGTATCACCTGTAGGGACACCACTCTTGTTGACTCGGAATCATCTCATTGGTGTAAAGCATGCACAGCATTGCACCAATCAGAAAACAAGCACAGTTGTCTTGTCTTGGTACACATATAGGGGCTTATTTACAAGCCCCTTGCGCCACCGGTGAGTCACTTTTTCAAATATTAAAAATGCTTACTACCCTGAAGAGTCAGTTCTAAAGAAAGAAGTTGTGCCTCTTTTATCCTGGGCATCCCAGCTGTGTTTGGAACACAGTCTTCTGCAAACCAGATTCAAGCGTATTCTGTGTTCACACTGTCTGTCATCTTAAAGTTCCTTTTCCCACCGTGGAACATGCACAACAACAATACAGTACAATTACACCTTTATTAAGGGCCTGGTAAAAATGGAGTCGCAAATATCCGGTGTTATTTGCACCCGATTACAGTTTGTGCATCCAGGAATGGGTAATCATGTGGCATTTGCACCATTTCACCCATTGCCAAGTGCGCCAAATGACATTGTGGCAATTTGCACCACAATTGGGCCATCACCAGTGGTCGAAGTGGGCGGGATCGCGGCAGGGCACGGCGTGCCCCTACTTCTTTAATTTCATAGATTCTGTTCCCCTACATTCTTATTTTAAACATGCCTCCCGGACGGCAGAAATTGCCAAGGCCGAAAGTTAAGGCTCAGCTTTTGGGGATGGGCGGAACGGGCAGAGAAGGAAAAGGACTCTGTCTTTTCCTTCATGCCCAGAGAAGACAAGGACAGTGTCCAGTTCTCCTGCTGCTGGCAGCTGCCCCTCCCCCCCCCTCTTTGTTCCCCCTCTTCCCTCTCTTTCTGTCTCGCTCCTCCTCATTCAGTGAAAACCGAGGGGCAGATTTACAAGCCCCATGCGCCACTTTTGCGTCACTTTTCCCATGTTAAAAATGACGCAAACGTGGCGCAAGGGCCTTGTAAATAAGCCCCCGAGACTTCAAGAAACAGGTATTACCTTCACTTTCCTCCTTTCGTTTATTTGCTCCCCTGTGAAATGGATCCAAAAAAAGAAAAACACTTTTGCTGGAAACGTCGTCTTTTTCTGACATTTTTCAATTTCCAAGTGCAGCCTCGGGGTGGAGAGAAATAAAACATTCAAAATATGAAAAATAACTAACTAAAGCAAGACAGAGTGGTTGCAAGGTGGCCAGATTGATTTATTCACACTTAAGCACATTAGCGCCACTTTACAGTGTTTGCCAGTGAAGCGCTACTTTTGTTTTCTCATCTCTTTTTGAACAACATTGTTTTCCCTGGGTGGGAAAGTGCACTATTCCTGGAGGTACTGAAATACCTACTTGATGGGTGAATTGGAAAACAAAATGTGTACAGCGGCTTTGTGTTCACGAATGTGGTCTTTTTAAACCATACTGCTCATGTTTTGTAAGGATATAAGCAATGGGCATTGAAGCCGGTCCCTTCTGGGCCCTGTAGTCATGGCCTTAACTTTTCAGGCAAAACCACACACTAATTTCTGAATCATGAGTGTAAAAAGAAAAAGGTAACCATGTTGTTCCTGCTTACATTTCACATGCTTTACTTAATCTTGCATTCCCTATGAGTGTATGCTTTTTCTAGGATGTTGTTAATTTTTTTTTAGGCAGCATATTGCTCTTGTCTAGTGCGTAATTTGAATTGAGTCACATCCAGGTATTTATAGCGGGTCAGTGCAGTGCAAGTTTCTCTCAGTGGGGCAGTATGGTGTTCAGTGGGGGAGAGGATGTGGCACTATGGTCAGAGCTGCTGAATTTGGAACTAGGGAACCAGGTTCAGCCTTCATGACCAGTCCAGCAGACCACTACCCCTGAGTGAGCACATTCCCATACTAGACCTTAGAAGGCCCCGCAAGATCTTAAAAGCCCTGGTGTCTTAGCACCAGCAGGTGGACCCTAGCAGTGGCAAGTGTGGGTTAACCTTGAAGGCCTGTCCGCCACAATGCATACTGAAGTTCACCTCCAGTCTTGCAGGCAGGCCTATGAAGCAGCACACCATTGAGTGACAGTGACTCTGTCACTGAGGTCACAGGACCCTTGAGAGGGGCCGGCCCTAGGGCAGTGCAACCACACCAGGCGCTGACCAGCCGCGGTCCGTGCAGGTAACAGCGGTGGGGCAGAGGGGCCAGGTAAGGGGGGATTTCGAGGGACGATGCAGAGGGAAAATTAAATAATTAATTTTCCCTTGGCATCGTCCCTCGAAATCCCACCTAACCCGGCCCCACCGCACCACCGCTGTTACCTGCACAGACCGCGGCTGGCACTGACTTCAGGTGGGTGCGTCGTGTTTGCAAGTATAATATGGTTTTAAAAGCACTTGCTGCCTCCTTCCTGACCTCCAACAATTTTTGGCAACAATAAAAATGTCCTGATAACTCCAGTGATTAATGTTCTTAGTAGAGAGAGATGGTGTTTTGTCTAGTGGACGTTTTGACTCATGGAAAGGAAGCGCAGAGGGTTAATGTGCTTGCTGCTAAGAACATGTACCATGCAGATCACAAAATGCACATAATGAAATAGGTCAGTGGGTTACTGCTTTTGTCAGAGAGACCCTATTGTTACTTGCAGTTAATAAGTTAAAATCCTAACATAGAACAGTGAGCTATTAACTGTCATGTAAGAGCTGCATGCAAACTGCAAGGTATAAATTAGAGCATTATGGTTTATCCCCAGTCTTTGATTATCCTAATGTTGCAAAAAAGGGTTCATTTGGGTAGAAATCAATTCTGATTATTAAAGAGAACCCCCAACCATGGTATTACGTTTTAAATTCTGAGTTTGTTTCTCCAGGCCAATCACTATTAAACTATGCTGCCTACTAGTATGGTTGTCATGTGACTCCTACACCTTGTAGTCCTTTGTCTTATGTAACATTTCCTATACAGTGATTTACACACGTATGATTGATTGTCTCTGTGTAATATGTGTAATGTAAAGTGCTCTGACACCGTACACTGGTATTAGTGGTGCTGTAAATTTTCTGATACTTTATTATTTTGACATTTTTACACATGCTAACTGTCCCTGCAAAGATTTTTCCTTATTAGCACCAGTGGAACATACAACTGCAGCAGTGAGAAGAAAGGTGACCAGTCAACCTTTGCAAAGGGCCCTCCACTCCACAGCAGCACAAGTCACATTTTTTAGTAACTTTTGATCCGTTTGAGCCATAAACAATTTATTAGTTAAAATCGTCAGATTATGCAGCAGATGATGCATTATGTGGCAAATATGGCAGAGCCATAATTTTGTGGAAAACATTTGCAAACTAGGATATTTTGCCATTCATGTTTGAACTGCTCTTGTGGAAAAAGGGAGGAGAAGTGCTAATGACAGAAACTCCAAGGCTGGGAGATAAATGGCTTGCGATTCCACTTTTAAGGATATTTGGGACATTCTGTGATTGGAAACGTATCCCACTTTGTGAATGCATTTTAATGTCAATAACTCATATTAAACCTTAAATAAACATGTGTATCCATTGGTTAAGTTAAATAACGTAATAAGCTGTAACCGGTTAGTGAAAAGGGAAACAAATACTAAAAATTTAGATATTTTGATCTTTCTGCCACACCTCTGACTCCGCCCACTGACCCAATCCACGGGTTATTCTTGCCCTCTGATTCTCCCCCCACAGTTCCCCTACTTTTTTTCCCCCACTTCGACCACTGGCCATCACCAAAACGCACATGACTTGCATACCAAGGTTGTTTCAAACCCTACTAAACTAATCCATGTCAGTCCATAATCTCCTTCTGTCCTAAACTGCTGGACCTTCCAAACGAAACCCTAGTGGGCTGTTGACTCCATAACTCACTGCCCCAGGCTGTGTAAGCATCGCCCTAAATATGTACAGCTGTGTCCTCTATCAACACTACTGCCGTCCAGTACCACAGTGAACTGGGACGACCAAACAGAATAACACCCTCTATGTACTGCAGTCCCTCAGTTCCCTTTAGTCACAGATACGCAATTAGGAATGCAAATCGATGCATAACTACGGCATCTGCACCAATAACAAGAATTAGCAACTAACTTTCCTTGACTAGAAATTGAATGCAACTTATTTGTGTACCACTTCTAATGGTGTTGCATAATATACGACTAACTACAGCACCTAAAACTAGCACAACTAACTCTAGGATCCATGGAGTAGAATGTCACCCATCCACAAAGCGCTTCAAGGCCTTATCAGGGGTGGTAAGTGATTTGTAAGTCTACTGTACAATTCACAATTTGGAAAATTCAGTATCGGGTGGATATGTGGAAAATGACTCTAATACATCATCATGCGGACAATGACAAGGTAGTTGAGGTGTGTCAGAATGACGCAATGGAGTAGGACACTAGGACCCTGCTCCCACCAGATGGCAGGGGACTGGACACTGGACACCGCTTCCGCTCAGGGAAAGGAAAGGGAGGAAGTGGACACACAAAGGGTTGGACCTGGGGCAGGGAGGACGGGACGACCAGAGCTCCGAGTAAAGCAGCCTTTACACTTACCTGTCTGCCTCGTAGGTAACAATCCCCGTTTTTAAAAACTTCAGAGATGGGGGCCTCCTTTATTGTCAGAGCAACAAGTATGTGAAACAAGATGCCTGATCATGTGAGATTAATAACTGAGGAAGCACCCTTCAAGAAGGCCCTGAAGACACATATTTTAAAGCTTCAGCACTTGGGTACACTTTTGGGGGCTCTACTCCTTCTCACCTGTTCTTCTATTCTGAGCACTGGGACACTCTCCGAGTAGCTGTGAGCTATATAAAAGACAGTCATTCATTCATTCATTCATCATTTGGGGACCTGGGTAATGGGACATGACATCTGGTGATGAACGTGGTGAGCTGGACCTAGGCGACGCCGCTCAGCATGTCTCGCGGTGTTCATCTGCAGCATAACAAGCGGCACCAGTGCGATGTCGGGAGCCCACCCCAATGGCCCTGCAACTGCTCAATGCCTACGGCAACGTCGGGAGCCCACCCAGGTCAGGCGCCTCAGCAGTATACAATGCGTGTTCTCAGGAGCCCACCCTGACCACGTTTCAAGTGAGACCATTGCTGGAGCCACACGGTAAGCGCCACATCGACATTGCTCCCTGCTTTGTTCAATCCTCCCGTGCGGTGATCTCACTGCATCACAAGATCTCGAAAGAGCGGGACCACCTCAGTGGCCATTTTGAAGTCAGGCGAAAGGGCCTGTGAGCTTCGCAGGAGCCCCGGCGGCCATTTTTAAGTCAGGCGCCACACGTGATTTTGAGGTTGAACTGCAGCATTAGAATTAATAAGCTAAGTGGCACTGTGGTTGCTCTCCTCTTAAGGAATACCAACAAATGCATCAGCAACAAGCCCTGCAGTCTGACTAACATGCTTGCGTACCACTTACGACTGGCATGGCTGATGGATGCAACGAGAGTGCAATACCGAGTGCCAGTTTCCGGTGCCCTCTTCCCCTTGATCTGTCTGACTCTCAAACGAAAGGTGCTCGGTGGGAGAAATGGATGAAACGCTTCACGCAATATCTGTGGGCCACCTGAAAAAAACTACACAGATGAACAGGTCAGGGATCTATTCCTAAACCTTGTTGGGGATGAAGTGGAAGATCTGCTTGTAACTTTCCCGCCTGAGTCCATGACTACTTACAAAAGACCTGATAAAATGTCTTACAGACAGTTTTGACCCCCAGCGGAATGTCAACTTCGAACGATACACGTTAAATATGCACAAATTAGTGACCGACTGTGAGTCTGACATATTTGACAGCGAGGCAGCAATCTGGCTGCGCATCATTGAAGGATGTCATTCAACTGGGTTTCGCACGAAAATACTAAAAGAAACATACATGCTAGACAAAATATTCGCTATGGCCAGGACAGACGCCAGGGCCACATCACACGTCATCCATATGGAAAATGGAAGAACGCAAACAATAGAACAAGCTCATCGCATGGCCTGGGGCAGTGGCAGATGTGACAAGTCCATGCCGCCTCCGCAACAAGAGAGAGCATGCTACCGCTGCGGACTGGAGTACCCGCACGTCGGCGCTTGCCCGGCCATGGGACAGAAGTGCCAAAAAGGCAACAAATACAATCACATTGTGAGTGCAAGGGCGGACAAGTCAAGTCGGAGGGAGAGCGATCTGTCAGACTTTGTACGAAGTTGACTCGCTAAGCAAGGCACATGGAGGCACCAACAGCAGCCCATCAACAGACTCTGACTCCGCTTCTGCAAGACGGACCCCCAAAGTCCTATACCTCATGACGGACGCCCCAGCACCTGAAAGAGCATCAGGGCATGTCCAGCTAGTGGACAAATGGCAGATTAAGAAGAGAGCCACAGTGAATCTCCAAGTCGGGATTCACACAACGAGATTTGTACTTGACAGCAGAGCCACATGTAACATCATGTGTGTGTCAAAGTATGACAAGATGAAACATAAACCTCCGCTGGTGCCCTCCACCATCAACGTTTTTACAAGGGGTGCGAAACACCCCATTAGAAACATGGGATAATTCATGGAGACACTCATATACAACGGAACGTCAGTTCAAGAAGACATGCACGTCCTCAGGGGAGACATACCAGCACCATGTTTACTGAGCAACGTCACAGCTCAACTGATGGGTTTGTTGGCCATGGCATATCACATGTCTGAGCACTACAGCATCTTGAAAGAGCACCCGGCACTCTTCAAACGACTTGGAAAGATAAAGGACACGTAAGTCACCCTTCACATCAATGAAGCAGTTAAACAGGTAGCTCAGCATCGCCCCAGAGTTCCAGTGCACCTCCAACAGCAGGTAGTGGAAGAACTGAACAGCCTACTAACGCAAGACATCATTGAGCCCACTGAAGGACCAACACCGTGGGTGTCCGTCATTGTGGCCATATTGAAGAAAAACAAACTGAAAATTTGCATCTGCATCGACATGCATGTACCAAGCACAGTCATCGAAAGGGAACGGCACCCAGACCCTCACCTGAACTACATGATCAGCTGCCTCAATGGTGCCAGTGTGCTCTTCAAGCTAGACCTATTCAAAGGATATCACCAGCTGGAACTTGACCCGCTGTCGCAGTGCATGCCCACATTCTCCACTCACCTGGTGCTGTTCCACTACAGGCGTCTAAGCTTTAGTGTGTCATCCACAGCAGAAGTATTCCAAGAGGTGATACGGAGGGTGATCAGGCCCATAAAGAACTGTCTAAAATACAGCAACGACATTCTGGCCTTAGGTTGCACAAATAAGAAGCATGGCAAGGCACTGAGGGAGGTATGCAGTCAACTGGAGAAAGCTGGACTGATGCTGAGTGTTGACAAATGTGAGCTAGGAAAAGGAGAACTCATCTTTTTGGACACATCTTCTTTCAGAAGGGAATGTGGCGAGACCCAAGCAAAGTCGAAAAGCTCTGCAAAACACAACCCCCAGCAGATGGTGCAGAAGCTAGGTCATTTCTCAGACTGGCAAGTGACTTTGCCACAGTGAGCACCAGCTTCGAGAACTTACCAAACAAGGACAGCAGTTCCAATGGGCATTGGAATGTGACAAAGCATTGAAGGCCATTCGGCAGGCGGTCCCAGCTGTGGATCACCTCGCCTACTTCGATGCGTCCCTATGCACTGAGTTCATGGTAGATGCCAGCCCGATAGGACTAGGAGCCCTTCTTGCCCAACACAAGCCTGGACGAGACTCACCAAAGCGCATTGTCGCGTATGCAAGTAAAAGCCTAAAGGCTATAGAAAGGGCATACTCAACCAGAGAAAGAGAGCCCAGCAGTGGTGTGGGCATGTGAGCAATACCACATGTTCATCTATGGGAAACTATTCACCATCGTGACAGACAATCAAGCACTGGTCATGATATATGGCAACACGAATGCAAAAATTCCACCATGCATTGAGAGGTGGGTGATACTCTTGATGGACTACAACTTCAAAATTGTCCATAAACCAGGGAAGGAACACAACCCTGCGGACTACATGTCACGGCAATGCATATGTTCTCCTTGGCGGAAGAGTACCTCAATTTTGTGCTGAAAACAAAACACACCTGGTCCAATACGATGGAGGAATTAGTACAAGAGACAAAGGCTGATGTCACGCTGGAAGCAGTCAAAAGAATTATACAGCAACAGTGGTCAGCTTTGCACATGAGAGTCAGAGGGGAATGGTAGCAATGAAGAAAATGCTGAGGGAAAATGTATGGGTCCCGGGCCTTGATCGTGTGGTGGAGGACATGATCATGAACTGTCACCTCTGTCAGATCAGAGGAAGACCATTCAGGCCAGAGCAACTGGTCATCATGGATGAGTACTCTCGTTTCTCCATAGTACGCCAAGTATCGTCAACATTGCCTCGTAGTCTCCGCAGATCCAGGAATGAAAGCTCTGAGGTGCACCCATGACAGGTGGAGAATAAACACCAATAGGAGGAGTGGAGAAAAGGCACAAGATCCACTTGTTGACTTTAGAACATCTTTAGTTACATAATACCAGCATGCCCATGATGCTCAATTAGTGCATCACAGCCAGTTCCCACTGTGCCCAGTTGCACATCGTGGCCAGTTCCCACTGTGCCCAGTTTCACATCGTGGCCAGTTTTCATTGTGCCCAGTTGCACATCGTGGCCAGTTTTCATTGTGCCCAGTTGCACATCGTGGCCAGTTTCCATTGTACCCAGTTAGCACATCTTGGCCAGTTTCCATTGTACTCAGCACATCTTGGCCAGTTTCCATTGTACTCAGCACATCTTGGCCAGTTTCCATTGTGCTCAGCACATCTTGGCCAGTTTCCATTGTACCCAGTCAGCACATCTTGGCCAGTTTCCATTGTACTCAGCACATCTTGGCCAGTTTCCATTGTACCTAGTCAGCACATCTTGGACAGTTTCCATTGTGCTTAGCACATCTTGGCCAGTTTCCATTGTACCTAGTCAGCAAATCTTGGCCAGTTTCCATTGTGCTCAGCACATCTTGGCCAGTTTCCATTGTACCTAGTCAGCACATCTTGGCCAGTTTCCATTGTACCTAGTCAGCACATCTTGGCCAGTTTCCATTGTACCCAGTTAGCACATCTTTGCCAGTTTCCATTGTACTCAGTTGGCACATCTTGGCCAGTTTCCATTGTACTCAGCACATCTTGGCCAGTTTCCATTGTACTCAGCACATCTTGGCCAGTTTCCATTGTACCCAGTCAGCACATCTTGGCCAGTTTCCATTGTACCCAGTCAGCACATCTTGGCCAGTTTCCATTGTACCCAGTCAGCACATCTTGGCCAGTTTCCATTGTACCCAGTCAGCACATCTTGGCCAGTTTCCATTGTACCCAGTCAGCACATCTTGGCCAGTTTCCACTGTACTCATCACATCTTGGCCAGTTTCCATTGTACCCAGTCAGCACATCTTGGCCAGTTTCCATTGTACCCAGTCAGCACATCTTGGCCAGTTTCCATTGTACTCAGCACATCTTGGCCAGTTTCCATTGTACTCAGCACATCTTGGCCAGTTTCCATTGTACTCAGCACATCTTGGCCAGTTTCCATTGTACTCAGCACATCTTGGCCAGTTTCCATTGTACCCAGTCAGCACATCTTGGCCAGTTTCCATTGTACCCAGTCAGCACATCTTGGCCAGTTTCCATTGTACTCAGCACATCTTGGCCAGTTTCCATTGTACTCAGCACATTTTGGCCAGTTTCCATTGTACTCAGCACATCTTGGCCAGTTTCCATTGTACCCAGTCAGCACATCTTGGCCAGTTTCCATTGTACCCAGTCAGCACATCTTGGCCAGTTTCCATTGTACTCAGTCAGCACATCTTGGCCAGTTTCCATTGTACCCAGTCAGCACATCTTGGCCAGTTTCCATTGTACTCAGCACATCTTGGCCAGTTTCCATTGTACCCAGTCAGCACATCTTGGCCAGTTTCCATTGTACTCAGCACATCTTGGCCAGTTTCCATTGTACTCAGCACATCTTGGCCAGTTTCCATTGTACTCAGCACATCTTAGCCAGTTTCCATTGTACCCAGTCAGCACATCTTGGCCAGTTTCCATTGTACCCAGTCAGCACATCTTGGCCAGTTTCCATTGTACTCAGCACATCTTGGCCAGTTTCCATTGTACTCAGCACATCTTGGCCAGTTTCCATTGTACCCAGTCAGCACATCTTGACCAGTTTCCATTGTACCCAGTCAGCACATCTTGGCCAGTTTCCATTGTGCTCAGCACATCTTGGCCAGTTTCCATTGTACCTAGTCAGCACATCTTGGCCAGTTTCCATTGTACTCAGCACATCTTGGCCAGTTTCCATTGTACCTAGTCAGCACATCTTGACCAGTTTCCATTGTACCCAGTCAGCACATCTTGGCCAGTTTCCATTGTGCTCAGCACATCTTGGCCAGTTTCCATTGTACCTAGTCAGCACATCTTGGCCAGTTTCCATTGTGCTCAGCACATCTTGGCCAGTTTCCATTGTACCTAGTCAGCACATCTTGGCCAGTTTCCATTGTGCTCAGCACATCTTGGCCAGTTTCCATTGTACCTAGTCAGCACATCTTGGCCAGTTTCCATTGTACCTAGTCAGCACATCTTGGCCAGTTTCCATTGTACCCAGTTAGCACATCTTTGCCAGTTTCCATTGTACTCAGTTGGCACATCTTGGCCAGTTTCCATTGTACTCAGCACATCTTGGCCAGTTTCCATTGTACCCAGTCAGCACATCTTGGCCAGTTTCCATTGTACCCAGTCAGCACATCTTGGCCAGTTTCCATTGTACCCAGTCAGCACATCTTGGCTAGTTTCCATTGTACCCAGTCAGCACATCTTGGCCAGTTTCCATTGTACTCAGCACATCTTGGCCAGTTTCCATTGTACCCAGTCAGCACATCTTGGCCAGTTTCCATTGTACCCAGTCAGCACATCTTGGCCAGTTTCCATTGTACTCAGCACATATTGGCCAGTTTCCATTGTACCCAGTCAGCACATCTTGGCCAGTTTCCATTGTACCCAGTCAGCACATCTTGGCCACTTTCCATTGTATTCAGCACATCTTGGCCAGTTTCCATTGTACTCAGCACATCTTGGCCAGTTTCCATTGTACCCAGTCAGCACATCTTGGCCAGTTTCCATTGTACCCAGTCAGCACATCTTGGCCAGTTTCCATTGTACTCAGCACATCTTGGCCAGTTTCCATTGTACCCAGTCAGCACATCTTGGCCAGTTTCCATTGTACCCAGTCAGCACATCTTGGCCAGTTTCCATTGTACTCAGCACATCTTGGCCAGTTTCCATTGTACTCAGCACATCTTGGCCAGTTTCCATTGTACTCAGCACATCTTGGCCAGTTTCCATTGTACCCAGTCAGCACATCTTGGCCAGTTTCCATTGTACCCAGTCAGCACATCTTGGCCAGTTTCCATTGTACCCAGTCAGCACATCTTGGCCAGTTTCCATTGTACTCAGCACATATTGGCCAGTTTCCATTGTACCCAGTCAGCACATCTTGGCCAGTTTCCATTGTACCCAGTCAGCACATCTTGGCCAGTTTCCATTGTATTCAGCACATCTTGGCCAGTTTCCATTGTACTCAGCACATCTTGGCCAGTTTCCATTGTACCCAGTCAGCACATCTTGGCCAGTTTCCATTGTACCCAGTCAGCACATCTTGGCCAGTTTCCATTGTACCCAGTCAGCACATCTTGGCCAGTTTCCATTGTACTCAGCACATCTTGGCCAGTTTCCATTGTACCCAGTCAGCACATCTTGGCCAGTTTCCATTGTACCCAGTCAGCACATCTTGGCCAGTTTCCATTGTACTCAGCACATCTTGGCCAGTTTCCATTGTACTCAGCACATCTTGGCCAGTTTCCATTGTACTCAGCACATCTTGGCCAGTTTCCATTGTACCCAGTCAGCACATCTTGGCCAGTTTCCATTGTACCCAGTCAGCACATCTTGGCCAGTTTCCTTTGTACCCAGTCAGCACATCTTGGCCAGTTTCCATTGTACTCAGCACATATTGGCCAGTTTCCATTGTACCCAGTCAGCACATCTTGGCCAGTTTCCATTGTACCCAGTCAGCACATCTTGGCCAGTTTCCATTGTACCCAGTCAGCACATCTTGGCCAGTTTCCATTGTACTCAGCACATCTTGGCCAGTTTCCATTGTGCCCAGTCAGCACATCTTGGCCAGTTTCCATTGTACTCAGCACATCTTGGCCAGTTTCCATTGTACTCAGCACATCTTGGCCAGTTTCCATTGTGCTCAGCACATCTTGGCCAGTTTCCATTGTACCCAGTCAGCACATCTTGGCCAGTTTCCATTGTACTCAGCACATCTTGGCCAGTTTCCATTGTACCTAGTCAGCACATCTTGGCCAGTTTCCATTGTGCTCAGCACATCTTGGCCAGTTTCCATTGTACCTAGTCAGCAAATCTTGGCCAGTTTCCATTGTGCTCAGCACATCTTGGCCAGTTTCCATTGTACCTAGTCAGCACATCTTGGCCAGTTTCCATTGTACCTAGTCAGCACATCTTGGCCAGTTTCCATTGTACCCAGTTAGCACATCTTTGCCAGTTTCCATTGTACTCAGTTGGCACATCTTGGCCAGTTTCCATTGTACTCAGCACATCTTGGCCAGTTTCCATTGTAATCAGCACATCTTGGCCAGTTTCCATTGTACCCAGTCAGCACATCTTGGCCAGTTTCCATTGTACCCAGTCAGCACATCTTGGCCAGTTTCCATTGTACCCAGTCAGCACATCTTGGCCAGTTTCCATTGTACCCAGTCAGCACATCTTGGCCAGTTTCCATTGTACCCAGTCAGCACATCTTGGCCAGTTTCCATTGTACTCAGCACATCTTGGCCAGTTTGCATTGTACCCAGTCAGCACATCTTGGCCAGTTTCCATTGTACCCAGTCAGCACATCTTGGCCAGTTTCCATTGTACTCAGCACATCTTGGCCAGTTTCCATTGTACTCAGCACATCTTGGCCAGTTTCCATTGTACTCAGCACATCTTGGCCAGTTTCCATTGTACTCAGCACATCTTGGCCAGTTTCCATTGTACCCAGTCAGCACATCTTGGCCAGTTTCCATTGTACCCAGTCAGCACATCTTGGCCAGTTTCCATTGTACTCAGCACATCTTGGCCAGTTTCCATTGTACTCAGCACATCTTGGCCAGTTTCCATTGTACTCAGCACATCTTGGCCAGTTTCCATTGTACCCAGTCAGCACATCTTGGCCAGTTTCCATTGTACCCAGTCAGCACATCTTGGCGAGTTTCCATTGTACTCAGCACATCTTGGCCAGTTTCCATTGTACTCAGCACATCTTGGCCAGTTTCCATTGTACCCAGTCAGCACATCTTGACCAGTTTCCATTGTACCCAGTCAGCACATCTTGGCCAGTTTCCATTGTGCTCAGCACATCTTGGCCAGTTTCCATTGTACCTAGTCAGCACATCTTGGCCAGTTTCCATTGTACTCAGCACATCTTGGCCAGTTTCCATTGTACCTAGTCAGCACATCTTGGCCAGTTTCCATTGTGCTCAGCACATCTTGGCCAGTTTCCATTGTACCTAGTCAGCACATCTTGGCCAGTTTCCATTGTGCTCAGCACATCTTGGCCAGTTTCCATTGTACCTAGTCAGCACATCTTGGCCAGTTTCCATTGTACCTAGTCAGCACATCTTGGCCAGTTTCCATTGTACCCAGTTAGCACATCTTTGCCAGTTTCCATTGTACTCAGTTGGCACATCTTGGCCAGTTTCCATTGTACTCAGCACATCTTGGCCAGTTTCCATTGTACTCAGCACATCTTGGCCAGTTTCCATTGTACCCAGTCAGCACATCTTGGCCAGTTTCCATTGTACCCAGTCAGCACATCTTGGCCAGTTTCCATTGTACCCAGTCAGCACATCTTGGCCAGTTTCCATTGTACCCAGTCAGCACATCTTGGCCAGTTTCCATTGTACCCAGTCAGCACATCTTGGCCAGTTTCCATTGTACTCAGCACATCTTGGCCAGTTTCCATTGTACCCAGTCAGCACATCTTGGCCAGTTTCCATTGTACCCAGTCAGCACATCTTGGCCAGTTTCCATTGTACTCAGCACATCTTGGCCAGTTTCCATTGTACTCAGCACATCTTGGCCAGTTTCCATTGTACTCAGCACATCTTGGCCAGTTTCCATTGTACCCAGTCAGCACATCTTGGCCAGTTTCCATTGTACCCAGTCAGCACATCTTGGCCAGTTTCCATTGTACTCAGCACATCTTGGCCAGTTTCCATTGTACTCAGCACATTTTGGCCAGTTTCCATTGTACTCAGCACATCTTGGCCAGTTTCCATTGTACCCAGTCAGCACATCTTGGCCAGTTTCCATTGTACCCAGTCAGCACATCTTGGCCAGTTTCCATTGTACCCAGTCAGCACATCTTGGCCAGTTTCCATTGTACCCAGTCAGCACATCTTGGCCAGTTTCCATTGTACCCAGTCAGCACATCTTGGCCAGTTTCCATTGTACTCAGCACATCTTGGCCAGTTTCCATTGTACCCAGGCAGCACATCTTGGCCAGTTTCCATTGTACCCAGTCAGCACATCTTGGCCAGTTTCCATTGTACTCAGCACATCTTGGCCAGTTTCCATTGTACTCAGCACATCTTGGCCAGTTTCCATTGTACTCAGCACATCTTGGCCAGTTTCCATTGTACCCAGTCAGCACATCTTGGCCAGTTTCCATTGTACCCAGGCAGCACATCTTGGCCATTTTCCATTGTACTCAGCACATCTTGGCCAGTTTCCATTGTACTCAGCACATTTTGGCCAGTTTCCATTGTACTCAGCACATCTTGGCCAGTTTCCATTGTACCCAGTCAGCACATCTTGGCCAGTTTCCATTGTACCCAGTCAGCACATCTTGGCCAGTTTCCATTGTACCCAGTCAGCACATCTTGGCCAGTTTCCATTGTACCCAGTCAGCACATCTTGGCCAGTTTCCATTGTACTCAGCACATCTTGGCCAGTTTCCATTGTACCCAGTCAGCACATCTTGGCCAGTTTCCATTGTACCCAGTCAGCACATCTTGGCCAGTTTCCATTGTACTCAGCACATCTTGGCCAGTTTCCATTGTACTCAGCACATCTTGGCCAGTTTCCATTGTACTCAGCACATCTTGGCCAGTTTCCATTGTACCCAGTCAGCACGTCTTGGCCAGTTTCCATTGTACCCAGTCAGCACATCTTGGCCAGTTTCCATTGTACTCAGCACATCTTGGCCAGTTTCCATTGTACTCAGCACATCTTGGCCAGTTTCCATTGTACCCAGTCAGCACATCTTGACCAGTTTCCATTGTACCCAGTCAGCACATCTTGGCCAGTTTCCATTGTGCTCAGCACATCTTGGCCAGTTTCCATTGTACCTAGTCAGCACATCTTGGCCAGTTTCCATTGTACCCAGCACATCTTGGCCAGTTTCCATTGTACCTAGTCAGCACATCTTGGCCAGTTTCCATTGTGCTCAGCACATCTTGGCCAGTTTCCATTGTACCTAGTCAGCACATCTTGGCCAGTTTCCATTGTGCTCAGCACATCTTGGCCAGTTTCCATTGTACCTAGTCAGCACATCTTGGCCAGTTTCCATTGTACCTAGTCAGCACATCTTGGCCAGTTTCCATTGTACCCAGTTATAACATCTTTGCCAGTTTCCATTGTACTCAGTTGGCACATCTTGGCCAGTTTCCATTGTACTCAGCACATCTTGGCCAGTTTCCATTGTACCCAGTCAGCACATCTTGGCCAGTTTCCTTTGTACCCAGTCAGCACATCTTGGCCAGTTTCCATTGTACCCAGTCAGCACATCTTGGCTAGTTTCCATTGTACCCAGTCAGCACATCTTGGCCAGTTTCCATTGTACTCAGCACATCTTGGCCAGTTTCCATTGTACCCAGTCAGCACATCTTGGCCAGTTTCCATTGTACCCAGTCAGCACATCTTGGCCAGTTTCCATTGTACTCAGCACATCTTGGCCAGTTTCCATTGTACTCAGCACAACTTGGCCAGTTTCCATTGTACTCAGCACATTTTGGCCAGTTTCCATTGTACCCAGTCAGCACATCTTGGCCAGTTTCCATTGTACCCAGTCAGCACATCTTGGCCAGTTTCCATTGTACCCAGTCAGCACATCTTGGCCAGTTTCCATTGTACTTAGCACATATTGGCCAGTTTCCATTGTACCCAGTCAGCACATCTTGGCCAGTTTCCATTGTACCCAGTCAGCACATCTTGGCCAGTTTCCATTGTACTCAGCACATCTTGGCCAGTTTCCATTGTACTCAGCACATCTTGGCCAGTTTCCATTGTACCCAGTCAGCACATCTTGGCCAGTTTCCATTGTACCCAGTCAGCACATCTTGGCCAGTTTCCATTGTACCCAGTCAGCACATCTTGGCCAGTTTCCATTGTACTCAGCACATCTTGGCCAGTTTCCATTGTACCCAGTCAGCAGATCTTGGCCAGTTTCCATTGTACCCAGTCAGCACATCTTGGCCAGTTTCCATTGTACTCAGCACATCTTGGCCAGTTTCCATTGTACTCAGCACATCTTGGCCAGTTTCCATTGTACTCAGCACATCTTGGCCAGTTTCCATTGTACTCAGCACATCTTGGCCAGTTTCCATTGTACCCAGTCAGCACATCTTGGCCAGTTTCCATTGTACCCAGTCAGCACATCTTGGCCAGTTTCCATTGTACCCAGTCAGCACATCTTGGCCAGTTTCCATTGTACTCAGCACATCTTGGCCAGTTTCCATTGTACCCAGTCAGCACATCTTGGCCAGTTTCCATTGTACCCAGTCAGCACATCTTGGCCAGTTTCCATTGTACTCAGCACATCTTGGCCAGTTTCCATTGTACTCAGCACATCTTGGCCAGTTTCCATTGTACTCAGCACATCTTGGCCAGTTTTCATTGTACTCAGCACATCTTGGCCAGTTTCCATTGTACCCAGTCAGCACATCTTGGCCAGTTTCCATTGTACTCAGCACATCTTGGCCAGTTTCCATTGTACCCAGTCAGCACATCTTGGCCCGTTTCCATTGTACCCAGTCAGCACATCTTGGCCCGTTTCCATTGTACCCAGTTAGCACATCTTGGCCCGTTTCCATTGTACCCAGTCAGCACATCTTGGCCCGTTTCCATTGTACCCAGTCAGCACATCTTGGCCAGTTTCCATTGTACTCAGCACATCTTGGCCAGTTTCCATTGTGCTCAGCACATCGTGGCCAGTTTCCATTGTACCCAGTCAGCACATCTTGGCCAGTTTCCATTGTACCCAGTCAGCACATCTTGGCCAGTTTCCATTGTACTCAGCACATCTTGGCCAGTTTCCATTGTGCTCAGCACATCGTGTCCAGTTTCCATTGTACTAAGTTAGCACATCTTGGCCAGTTTCCATTGTACCCAGTCAGCACATCTTGGCCCGTTTCCATTGTACCCAGTCAGCACATCTTGGCCAGTTTCCATTGTACTCAGCACATCTTGCCCAGTTTCCATTGTACTCAGCACATCTTGGCCAGTTTCAATTGTACTCAGCACATCTTGGCCAGTTTCCATTGTACTCAGCACATCTTGGCCAGTTTCCATTGTACCCAGTCAGCACATCTTGGCCAGTTTCCATTGTACCCAGTCAGCACATCTTGGCCAGTTTCCATTGCACCCAGTCAGCACATCTTGGCCAGTTTCCATTGTACTCAGCACATCTTGGCCAGTTTCCATTGTACCCAGTCAGCACATCTTGGCCAGTTTCCATTGTACCCAGTCAGCACATCTTGGCCAGTTTCCATTGTACTCAGCACATCTTGGCCAGTTTCCATTGTACTCAGCACATATTGGCCAGTTTCCATTGTACTCAGCACATCTTGGCCAGTTTCCATTGTACTAGGCACATCTTGGCCCGTTTCCATTGTACCCAGTTAGCACATCTTGGCCCGTTTCCATTGTACCCAGTCAGCACATCTTGGCCCGTTTCCATTGTACCCAGTCAGCACATCTTGGCCAGTTTCCATTGTACTCAGCACATCTTGGCCAGTTTCGATTGTGCTCAGCACATCGTGGCCAGTTTCCATTGTACCCAGTCAGCACATCTTGGCCCGTTTCCATTGTACCCAGTGAGCACATCTTGGCCAGTTTCCATTGTACTCAGCACATCTTGGCCAGTTTCCATTGTGCTCAGCACATCTTGGCCAGTTTCCATTGTACTCAGCACATCTTGGCCAGTTTCCATTGTACCCAGTTGGCACATCTTTGCCTGTTTCCATTGTGCTCAGCACATCGTGGCCAGTTTCCATTGTACCCAGTCAGCACATCTTGGCCAGTTTCCATTGTACTAAGTTAGCACATCTTGGCCAGTTTCCATTGTACTCAGTTGGCACATCTTTGCCAGTTTCCATTGTACTCAGTTGGCACATCTTGGCCAGTTTCCATTGTACTCAGTTGGCACATCTTTGCCAGTTTACATTGTACTCAGTTGGCACATCTTTGCCAGTTTCCATTGTTCTCAGCACATCTTGGCCAGTTTCCATTGTACCCAGTTAGCACATCTTTGCCTGTTTCCATTGTGCTCAGCACATCTTGGTCAGTTTCCATTGTACCCAGTTAGCACATCTTGGCCAGTTTCCATTGTACTCAGTTAGCACATCTTGGCCAGTTTCCATTGCACCTAGTCAGCACATCTTGGCCAGTTTCCATTGTACTCAGTTGGCACATCTTTGCCAGTTTCCATTGTACTCAGTTGGCACATCTTTGCCAGTTTCCATTGTTCTCAGCACATCTTGGCCAGTTTCCATTGTAACCAGTTAGCACATCTTTGCCTGTTTCCATTGTGCTCAGCACATCTTGGCCAGTTTCCATTGTACCCAGTTAGCACATCTTGGCCAGTTTCCATTGTACTAAGTTAGCACATCTTGGCCCGTTTCCATTGTACTCAGTTAGCACATCTTGGCCCGTTTCCATTGTACTCAGTTAGCACATCTTGGCCCGTTTCCATTGTACTCAGTTAGCACATCTTGGCCAGTTTCCATTGTACCCAGTCAGCACATCATTGTTTCCATTGTACTCAGTTAGCACATCATTGTTTCCATTGTACTCAGTTAGCACATCATTGTTTCCATTGTACTCAGTTAGCACATCATTGTTTCCATTGTACTCAGTTAGCACATCATTGTTTCCATTGTACTCAGTTAGCACATCATTGTTTCCATTGTACCCAGTTAGCACATCATTGTTTCCATTGTGCTCAGCACATCTTGGCCAGTTTCCATTGTACTCAGTTAGCACATCTTGGCCAGTTTCCATTGTACTCAGTCAGCACATCATTGTTTCCATTGTACCCAGTCAGCACATCTTGGCCAGTTTCCATTGTACCTAGTCAGCACATCATTGTTTCCATTGTACCTAGTCAGCACATCATTGTTTCCATTGTACTCAGTCAGCACATCATTGTTTCCATTGTACCCAGTCAGCACATCTTGGCCCGTTTCCATTGTACCCAGTCAGCACATCTTGGCCAGTTTCCATTGTACTCAGCACATCTTGGCCAGTTTCCATTGTGCTCAGCACATCTTGGCCAGTTTCCATTGTACTCAGCACATCTTGGCCAGTTTCCATTGTACCCAGTTGGCACATCTTTGCCTGTTTCCATTGTGCTCAGCACATCGTGGCCAGTTTCCATTGTACCCAGTCAGCACATCTTGGCCAGTTTCCATTGTACTAAGTTAGCACATCTTGGCCAGTTTCCATTGTACTCAGTTGGCACATCTTTGCCAGTTTCCATTGTACTCAGTTGGCACATCTTGGCCAGTTTCCATTGTACTCAGTTGGCACATCTTTGCCAGTTTACATTGTACTCAGTTGGCACATCTTTGCCAGTTTCCATTGTTCTCAGCACATCTTGGCCAGTTTCCATTGTACCCAGTTAGCACATCTTTGCCTGTTTCCATTGTGCTCAGCACATCTTGGTCAGTTTCCATTGTACCCAGTTAGCACATCTTGGCCAGTTTCCATTGTACTCAGTTAGCACATCTTGGCCAGTTTCCATTGCACCTAGTCAGCACATCTTGGCCAGTTTCCATTGTACTCAGTTGGCACATCTTTGCCAGTTTCCATTGTACTCAGTTGGCACATCTTTGCCAGTTTCCATTGTTCTCAGCACATCTTGGCCAGTTTCCATTGTAACCAGTTAGCACATCTTTGCCTGTTTCCATTGTGCTCAGCACATCTTGGCCAGTTTCCATTGTACCCAGTTAGCACATCTTGGCCAGTTTCCATTGTACTAAGTTAGCACATCTTGGCCCGTTTCCATTGTACTCAGTTAGCACATCTTGGCCCGTTTCCATTGTACTCAGTTAGCACATCTTGGCCAGTTTCCATTGTACCCAGTCAGCACATCATTGTTTCCATTGTACTCAGTTAGCACATCATTGTTTCCATTGTACTCAGTTAGCACATCATTGTTTCCATTGTACTCAGTTAGCACATCATTGTTTCCATTGTACTCAGTTAGCACATCATTGTTTCCATTGTACTCAGTTAGCACATCATTGTTTCCATTGTACCCAGTTAGCACATCATTGTTTCCATTGTGCTCAGCACATCTTGGCCAGTTTCCATTGTACTCAGTTAGCACATCTTGGCCAGTTTCCATTGTACTCAGTCAGCACATCATTGTTTCCATTGTACCCAGTCAGCACATCTTGGCCAGTTTCCATTGTACCTAGTCAGAACATCATTGTTTCCATTGTACCTAGTCAGCACATCATTGTTTCCATTGTACCTAGTCAGCACATCATTGTTTCCATTGTACCCAGTCAGCACATCATTGTTTCCATTGTACCCAGTCAGCACATCTTGGCCAGTTTCCATTGTACTCAGCACATCTTGGCCAGTTTCCATTGTACCCAGTCACCCTGTGCTGTCACGAATGAGGTATGAGAAAGGATTGCGAAGGATTCTGTCCAGGCGCTAAAAGCTTGAAATATCACAAAAAAGAGAGACTAGGGAAAAAGCCTTCTCTGACTCCCCTGTCATCAATGAAAACTCACTCAACAGAGAAGTGCTAAAACCATTAAAACTCCTTGTTCTAAATAGACAAGGGCGAAGGGATTCAATTATCCTTCACTTTCAATAATACAAAGGGGCAGATTTACAAGCCCCTTGCGCCACTTTTGCGTCACTTTTCCCATGTTAAAAATGACGCAAAAGTGGCGCACGGGGCTTGTAAATAAGCCCCAGAGTAATTAGAAGAGGATGGGGTACAGGGGAAAAAGACAACACTTGTCTTAATACTGCCCTCACACACTTTGCAGTGTCATGCTTCATCATAGGGCCGCATCTAACGTCCAGGTGCAGACCAACACACTGGACGGAGCGCAGTTTTTTGGGTGTATGTATGAAGATTAGTGGTGAGGGTACAGAAAATGTGGCGGAACAAACAAACCAACAAGAAACCTAAAAAAGGAATATAAAGGAAAAAATATTCCCTTAAGAAGGGACCAAAGAGTGCAGACACACACAATTAAAACTACCTAAGAGGAAGCTGCCATCACTCTTTATTCATGTAACCCCTTGGTAGGATTAAAAATCAAGGATTGGGATAATCAGGGAGGTGAAAGCTTGAAACCAGATGTGAGTGCACGGGTCCTTTTATACAAGCCATGATCAGATCAGATCATTAAGCTTAAACTTTTCATTTCATTCATTACGACGACGCTACAAGGGGAGGAGCCATGATTTGCGAGCCCCGAGCTTGGCGGCTGTTTCTCTGCTGTTTCTTTGCTCCCGCTGGGCCCCCGCCGGGCTGTCATCCATCGGCCGAATCCCGGGACCTTACTTGTCGGGACTTTTGAGGTCCTTGAGGCTGTGTACGGCAGTGGCGGCGCTGACGGCCATTTGCTACCATTACAGTGCTTCTTCCCTCACTAACCATCATTAGCCACCTTTTCCACCTGCAGAACCCTCAGAGAACTCGGAATCCTGCAACAACAAAAAAACCTGTCTAGCGAGTGCGGCTGCCATTAGTGGGTAGCCGCGGAGTGTGGGCTACAAACAGGCTGCGGAGACAGCCCGACTAGGTTGGGTGCGGTTTGCAGCCTTCTAGTGGCTCCCACTCGCTGGATGATCAGCCGTGTGGCCAGTGGACGCAGTGGATGAAGTTGAGTGGTCAGTGGTGCCGTGGAAAAACGTAGCGGCACCCCCGAACGGTGGAAGGAGCAGTCAGAACCCAGAATCCCTAATTCTTTAAAGGCACAGCACCTTATTACTGTGAGAAGCCTGCAGATGAGTCACTGCCAACTAATTTATTCAAACTACATATTTAAGCTACTTTAGCCTCGGGAGGAAAGTGAAGGGGCCGATACAGCAGGTCGGCAGCCGATTGTAAGCAGCATAGTTCCATTATTGGCACAAGACCCCCACCCCCACAATAGAGTAGGCATGCATAAATAAATACGCCACACACCTTTGTTTGGAGAAAATAATGCTGCAGGTTTATTCCATACAAAGTATGCAAAACATGGTGGGTTATCTTACGGGCGATCCAAGGGCAGGCAGCTAAAACCAACCTATGCTGCCCGCCCGCCTGCTGAGCCAAGCACCGTGGAGAATCCAATCGGCGCTACCCTTATGGGGGTGATCCCCTTACTGGATCACGTGACACATTGGTCCGAATTACTCACGCCCCTTTCAGGGCGGAGCGTAGCAAGGCAAACCCCCGGTTGTTCAGGCCCACAACCGCCCGGAGGACTAACGGGGCGCCGACGTAATTGTTCCAGGCCCCTCCCATGAGGTTCCTGGGGTTTGGCTCTGGCACCCCTATTGTGCTCTTGCAGAGGTACCCTTCTGTACCCGTCCTGCGTCCAGATCGCCCTGTAACTCCGCCTGCAACGACAAAGAAAACATTACCACGTCCTCTGTAATTAGCCTGACAGCCCCCACGCCGGGTAAGAGGTAGGGTGGGAAACGGCGTGCCAGGCGTAAAGAGGGCACAAAATGGAGTGGGGAGGCCTAAATACCCTCCCCTCCCCAATCCTAGCCGGAAGTGACGTGCTTGGGTCGTCATGTAAGGGGACTCCGCTAGGAGTCCCGCAAACCACAACGTAGGGGGTGGGGACGTGCCCAAATGCCACTAAAGGGGCCGCCCTTTTAGGGTGGCCCCCTGCGGGGGCCGCGGGCAGCCTCATAGTTCCATTATTGGCACAAGACCCCCACCCCCACAATAGAGTAGGCATGCATAAATAAATACGCCACACACCTTTGTTTGGAGAAAATAATGCTGCAGGTTTATTCCATACAAAGTATGCAAAACATGGTGGGTTATCTTACGGGCGATCCAAGGGCAGGCAGCTAAAACCAACCTATGCTGCCCGCCCGCCTGCTGAGCCAAGCACCGTGGAGAATCCAATCGGCGCTACCCTTATGGGGGTGATCCCCTTACTGGATCACGTGACACATTGGTCCGAATTACTCACGCCCCTTTCAGGGCGGAGCGTAGCAAGGCAAACCCCCGGTTGTTCAGGCCCACAACCGCCCGGAGGACTAACGGGGCGCCGACGTAATTGTTCCAGGCCCCTCCCATGAGGTTCCTGGGGTTTGGCTCTGGCACCCCTATTGTGCTCTTGCAGAGGTACCCTTCTGTACCCGTCCTGCGTCCAGATCGCCCTGTAACTCCGCCACAGCTCAGGAGGCGGCCCCCGTCGCCTAAAGAGCCCCCCACCACACAGCACTCTCATTCATTTGCAACCTGCTGTTTCCAGGACCTCTTGTATGTCCAAGAGAAACAGGTCCATACCAACTTGGGACAAGTGCACTCCATCAGCCTCAAAATAGCCTCTCACCTTCATTTGGATCAGCTCATGTCTGATAAACCCAAAGCCTCGCTGGACTGTAAACTTGCGCATTGCGCTATTCACCCTTTTGCGCGAATGTTCTACTGCTAGAATAGACTTGGCCCCGTGCCAGGCCAGGCGCGGCACCATTTCCGACCAGAAGAGCTCACATTGCCCCAAGTACTTGCTGATCTCCCCTAGGTCAGCCTTCATTGCCTGTAGTAGGGCACCCCTGCCCCTGGTAGTGAGATCGTTGCCCCTAAGTGAATTATCAAGATGTTGGGGAAACCTTTCTGCCCAGCCAGGCCCTGCTCTAGCCTGTTCAGGAGACTGTTCCAGGTCATGCCAGGAAAACCCCACCAGACAAGCTTAGTGTTTGTGAACCTTTGCATCCACCTCCTGCGTGCAGCCCACTGGGCCAGTCTGGCGACGAGCGAATGGCCGATCACCCATACTTGAAAACCTGGCAAAATAAACGGATGCCGTTTTTACTCACTTGTTTTAATAAACTTGGTGTTACACAATGCACTACATGTTATGCTACTGGTATTCACTGCACACAATATACAAAAACGGATACTAGGATCCGGAAACGCACTTCACTGCACACGTAATATAGGAACAAATGCTTGATTCTGTTGCCAGCCTTCACTGCCCTCCCCATAAATGCGTTGTCCCCAGGGGACGCCGGCACAGCACGCCGCTACCTGTCCCACTCAAGGTCGAATGTAGCGCGCAAAGCAACGGGACTCCCAGCGTCCCACCTTCTTTATGCTTTCTTGCCCCATGCCTGCCTTAAACGCTGCAGTGGCCGCTCCGATCCGAAATGAGTGGCTAGAATACCTCTTGCCAGCCTGGGTGAAACCCGCCCGCTCAAGGCACGCACCCATGACCCTATCTATTTGGAACTTCGAGAGAGGCACCTGGTCTGCATGAATAAGGAAGTACCCGGGGACCAAGGGGCGAACAGCTAAGTACTCTTTGACTATACCCACTGGGCAGTACCTCTGATCCCCCAGAGGCATCAGTACTATGTCAGCCCCCCGCCCTGCTTGGTCTGTTTTGGACCTCCTGAGATGGATTACCAATCTATCCGACACTCTTACATCCGGGCTGCATAAGGCATCTCCTGATTGGTCGGTTTTAGACCTGGCCACTAATTCGCTAATGCGTAGAGCCCCAAAGAATGCCAGGCAAAAGGCAGCTGCAAAGAGACGAGCCTCAAACTGTGAGAGGGTAACCTGACCTACCACATCTAGCATGCCCTGCAGCGTGTGGAAATCAATAGGCGCCCTGTTATCTGGAACTCTGACTTCTTCCCTGGCCCACCCTTTTAGCGCCGCCCTGATTAAGAACGCTTTGGTCGGGTCCTGTTCTCCTCTCAGTTTGGCGTCGTGGCTAAACGCCGCCAAATGGCCGCGCACCCAGGAAAGGCTTCTCTCCTGTCTTTTTGCCCAGAGCACGAAACCCTGCACCTGTTGTTCTAGGGGGTGAGATGCTAGGCCCAGTGCCGTGGAGACGTTCTGGAAAGTGGTGAGCTGAGTCCTGTATCTTTTCCTGGTCCCTGAAGCGAGTGCCCGTTCACCCAACGCTCTCAGCTGCAGTTCCATTGCAGAAGTCTCCAAAGCTGCGCTGGGAAAGGGGTCATTGCCGCTCTCGCCCGTGGCCAGGCCTCCCGGAACCGGAGCCACTGAAAACGAGAGAGAGCGTCAGCAGCTACATTCTTTACCCCCTCGACGTGTCTAGCCCTAAACTCGACATTGCAGCGCATGCACACCCTGATAAGTTCCCTCAGCAGACACAGCACCAGGGGGCATTTGGCTGTCTGCCCGTTTATGGCTTGCACCACTGCCATGTTGTCAGACCAGAAAACCACCCTTCTGGCTGACAGCGTGTCCGGCCACAGATGAAGGGCAACTACGATGGGGAACAGCTCCAGTACAGTTATGTTCGCTGTAATTTTCTTTTTACGCCAAGCATTAGGCCATTTTTGCGCGCACCAATAGCAGTCCATAATAGCACCAAAGCCCTCCCTTCCTGACGCGTCTGTGAATAGGCAGATGTCGGGGCTCCCAGCCCAGGGGGATCTCCAAAAGACTGTGCCATTAAAACTCAGCAGAAACTCGTGCCACATGAGGAGGTCCTCTTTCAAACCCTTCGCTAGTCTGACCATGTGATGTTTCCTTTGCACGTTGGCTGTGGCCCTAGCTAGTCTTCTTGCAAAGACTCTGCCCGCTGGTATAACCCTGGCGGCAAAGTTCAACTTCCCTAAGAGGCTCTGAACCACAGCCAAAGGGGCCTTGTCCTTGCCCAGGAGTGCCTGGATATCCCGCTGCAGTGCCTGCACCTTCTCCGCAGGGAGCCTGGACACACCTTTGATGGTGTCCATCTCGATGCCCAGAAAAGTGAGGACCTGCGCTGGACCCTCGGTCTTCCCTGGTGCCAAAGGGACCCCCAAGTGACCTGTCAGTTCCTGGAAGTGACCCAGTGCCCTGCTGCAGTCCTGAGTCCCTGCCTCCCCTATGAAGAGGAAATCATCCAGGTAATGCGTGACTCCACTTGTGTTGTAAGACCAAATGAGCGCCCACTGCAAGAAGCTGCTGAACGCCTCAAAGTAAGCGCAGGACACCGCGCAACCCATCGGCATACACTTGTCAAAGTAAAGTTTGCCCTCCCACTTGAAGCCTAGTAGGTGGTGACTATCCGGGTGGACCGGGAGCAGGCGGAAGGCTGACTCAATGTCAGCCTTGGCCAACCAGGCCTCCCTCCCTGCTCTCCGGACCAGGTCCACTGCCAAGTCATAGGAACAGTAGGAGACGGAACACGTTCCGTCCTCCAACCAGTGGTTGACAGAGTCGCCCTCCGGGTAAGACAAGTGATGTATCAGGCGGAAAGACCCAGGTTGTTTCTTTGGAACTACTCCAAGGGGAGATACCAGGAAATTGTCCAGGGGGGTGGTCAAAAGGCCCTGCTATCCTCCCCAGAACCATCTCCTTCAGGAGTTTTTCCTGTACTACGCGCGGGAGCTCTCTGGCTGACCGCAGGTTGTCTGCATCCCTGCAAACTAGTGGCCCTTGGTATGGGATCTTGAAACCCTCCAGAAAACCCTCCGCCAGCGTCCTACTGTCCTTTGTGTTGGGGTAGGTCCTAAGCAGAGGGAGGAGGTTACCAATAATGATGGGTGAGGGGCCCTTAGAAGCGGAAACCTTGAAATCGGTGGAGTCTGAAGGGGGGGATGCTCCTGGGTGAGGCTGGAGGCAGGCAGGCAGGCGGAAAAAGGTCTGTCGCTAAAGGCATGTTAGTTGTCTTGCTTGATGGCGGCTGGCTTGGTGTTGCATGACACCGCCGGGTGGCTGGCGCCGCACTTGCTGCAAATGTGCCCAAACTTGCAGGCCTTTCCCCAAGAACAAGACCCTGCGTTGTACAATCTACACGAGCCAGAGTTGAATCGCTTGCCCCCTTTCCCTTGGTTGCCGCCTCCCTGGCCTTTCCGAAAGGACTGCTTGAACTGACGTTTCCCTGACTGTTTCTGTCCCTTCTGGTTGTCCTGCCCCTTCTGACTTTTCGAGGTCCCCTTGATATCTACAGTGAACTTCCCCATGTGTTCTACCCAGAGCTGAATTTCCTTCTGGTCCCAACTTAAGTCTGGGCACATAGCCATTCTTTTGCGGAAGTCACGATCATAATTGTACCAACCGATGCCCCCAGTTTTTTCAGCCTCATTATGGATAAGACGGGAGTACTGCCACATGGCTGGACCTTGTTCTGGGTATTTCTCCGTCACCACTGCTGCCAGTATTGCGAAAGCATCCCCCCAGTTCTTAATGGTCTTTTCTGGCCAGGTCTGGAATTTTACCTTTTTCTCGTCATCTTTTAACCCCATCTTCCTGGTGTCAAGACCGTCTGCCCCATGCATTAGTAAAGTAAATATGTCTACAAATTCCCTTCTCCAGATCCCTTCTTTCGCAGCCAAAGGTACTTCCCAAGCCAGTGAGCAGCGCCCGGATGCTAGTGGTGCCACTGTGACGAGCGCCGGAGGTGCTGCCGGGTCCGACAGGCCTGCCTTTGCTGCTGTGGCGGGATTGGGAGCCCCTGTGGCCCCGCCCGCTGGGAGGGCCACCTTGTCTGCTACGCCGGGACTGATGGGGGAGGCCCCAGCCGATAACTGTGGGATGGGAGTCGCCAGCAGCTGCGCACTAACTGTAAGGCCGCCTCCGCCAGAGGGGTCCCTGGGGTCGCGCTCTATTACTTTTTTCGCTAAGCAATCCTGCTGTGCCCCAGCCGGAGCCCCGGCCACTGAAGGACCCGGTGCCCTCAGAGCACTCGCGCTGCTGGCCGCTTCCCCCAAACTTGAGCAATGGATGGAGGCCCCCAACGCTAGGTGCAGCAGCCGCAGGCATGGGTGATATTACAGTGCTGCCAAGGCGAGATTTAAAGTCCTCCAAGATGCCCAACATAGAGTCCATCATCTTACCCATTTTGTCAGTGTTCGTGTCGCTCCCTGCGGTAGGGAGGGACGGGACGGCCGGGACTGCGGGCACCGCTGTCCGAGGAGGGAGGTCACCCTGACTCTCTGCACTGTGGGCTCAGGAGGGAACTCCTTGTTTGTCGCGCGGCGGGCCCTTTTCGCCCGTCCGAGAGTTGCCTCTTCTGGCCTTGCTGTAGGCCCAGTGGGCACATCCTCAACTACGCCAGAGTCTGCTTGGTCTCGGGCGTCTAGCATCCCTTTGGCCCAGGACACCCCTCTGGCCTTCGCCATTTCCATGAAGTCGGCCCAAATGTCCTCCTGCGAAGTGCCGGCCTGAGACTCTTCCACTGTGGTGATTTGGGAGAAGAGTAGGGAAGGGGATCCTTGGCTATCCATGCCTCTGGCTTGTCGTGCAGTAACCTCTACGCAGGTCCTGCAGGGAAAAAGCACGTGAGTATCTACACAAGAAGGCAAGGCAGAAGAACGGCTCCCCTCCCTCGTTCAGCTAGGCCGGAGTCCCTCCCCCTTGCGTCTGCTGTACTTACTTCCTTCTTAGCTTCTCGTCTCCCCTATCCCCTGAAGTGGGTCTGCTGATCGCACGCTTCGAGGGGGAACCCGGTGGGGGGGGGGGGGCGGGTATCCGAGAAAGCCGGCCAGCAGGGGGGTAGGTGTCTCACTTTGCTGTGGATAAAAACTACGGTTAGACTGAGTTGCGGAGCGGAGGCCCTCGCAGCGGAGGGGGGTCGGGTGATGGGAGGGTGGGTGAAGCTCAAGTTTACCTACGCCGAGTCCGCCGGGGACTTGCTCTTGCGTGGAACGACTGTCAACGGGGCGCCAGCTCCACATCCTGAAAGAAGAGCAGTAGCACGGGGCAATCATTAGCGGCTAGCACCCCTCCCGCCTGCCACCCCCCTCCCCCCCAACACAGGGTGGGGAGGGTCCACCTGGAAACTCACTGATTCTGACGAAGTGTGCGCCTCGGTGGCCTCCCTTGGTCCTCTTGCTCGGTGCGTGTGGGAATGTTCGAAACCTTGGTGATATAAATAACAATGGTTAAGTCCCATCAGAGGTTAACCCTGCATGACCTGACGTAACAGGTGTGTTAGCAAAATGTAAGAATACCCGCAGGTGTCTTGGCGCAGAATAACAGATGCTTGTTGTTACCCAACTTAACTGTACAGATATTGACCTAAGATGGAAGGAGAGGCTGAGTGGACCCACAGGGGAAGTGAACCAGAGAGCATGCGGACGAGCACCGGCTTAGCGGGGCAGCATAGTTCCAATAAGCCGCCACCCGCCGCTGCGTGCTCCTACCTTAACTCGAGTCCGGGGTCATGCTCCCTTGGATACCCCCTCTCCAACGGGCCCCCCATCCCAACTTGCTCCCCCACGCCTACCTCTGTGCAGCAGCCGCGCAATCCTGCTATGGCTTAGCCCTCGGGCGCCTGAACCTGTCGTCTCACGCGTCGAGCTTTCTTATTCTCTCTGGGGGGTAAAGACAGTGGACGTTAAATGCATGGCGGACCAGTGAAAAAATGACGATAAAACATAAGGTATTGCCCCCAGTCGATCACATCCCTGCTTGGAGATGGCCTGGCGTAGTCGGCCGTTATGCCACTACCGTCAGGCACTCCATTGTAATGCTTGTCATTGTGGATGATACCTCGTGCACTGCGAGGTACCCTGTATGGGCTTGCCAGACATGGATACAAGGTAACTCTGGGGACTGAAATGGAGTGAGTGCTCTCCCCCAGCGCAGGTCAGACCACATCCTGTCCTAGAATTATGCTGGGGGTTAGGACAAAGAGGGTACTGCACGGACCCCAGCTGCAGAGCAGGAGAGGCGGCTGTCCGGAAACCATGACTTGCCACGCTGCCAAAGATGCGGCGGGCGGCATGACTCCGAATCGGCAAGCCGCCCGAGAGACTGCTTCCAGCCTCATGCCCTGTGCCGCCCGTGGACAGCCTCCTCCCCACCCGGTGCGGGGAGACCTGATCCGGCAGCCCACCGAGGGGACGCGAAACCGGCTCCGGGGCAAAGAGAGGGAAATGAGGCTCACGGAGGTGTCGGGTTGAACCCGGGGCCTCGACATGCGACGCGTGTGCTCACCACTGAGCAGCATGCCGCTTCCCGCCAGGTACTCCGCCCCGGACGGAGGAGCCGCCAACTCCCCAAGGTGCCAAGCAGTTGATCGTCGCTTAAGTACTAGCGGTGGTGGCCCGAGCCGGACGCACACTCACCGGCCTGACCCCGCTGCGCTGCAGTCGTCGCGAGGGTGGGGATGCCGGGCAAACAGGGGGGGGGGTAGGCACTGCTCCGGAGCAGGAGACTCGGCGGGCGTGCCCGGTGCAGCTGCGCCGGCCCATGACCCCCCCGCCAGACGGCCTGGCCCTGGGCTGACCAGCTAGCAAGCCCAAAGACCGGGGACGCATACCTCCCGTGGATCGGGGCACGATTGGAGAGAGGGGGCGAGAGGCACGCATGCTGCCTCAGCCTAACGCGGGCAGGGCACGGCTATGCAGCTCCCACACCCAGTGCGACCCCATGCCAAGCTTGATCCTACCCTGCCCACCGCCGCTGGCGGTAGGCCACACAAGGTAGCCCGCCCCTCCCCCAGGCGAGACGCGCCGTGGCCTGCTGGGCCCACCGGGGCTCCCCCAGAGAAGGGGAGGTGGCCATGAGCAGGACCGGACAACGGGGCAGTGGCGAAGATCACCCTCCCGCCGGCGCGTCAGGGGCAGGAAACCTTGAACAGCCCCAAAGGTGGTCTGTGTCCACGACCGTGGGGGGAGGCACGGAAGGGGTCCAAGCCCGAGAATAACCAGCCCGGAGCGCAGGGAATCTCAAACGGGCACAGGGCAAGACCCCCCCCCCCCCCTGTACCACGCATACGGGCCCGCTCGCTGCCCCATACGGAGCCGAGCGATCAGCCCACTGCCGCGCCCTCCGCACGGCAAAATAACCCCCGGCCCCCAGTTCGTGGGTGTACCCGGCGCGCTCCGATCGAGCGCGATAGAGAGGTGTCGGCCTGCAGTGCACCCCCCCCCCGCGGGTCCCGCTGCCATGAGGCCGTCGGCGAACCCCAGCCAGGGGCCCGACACAGACCAGCACCGCCCGCGAGTCGGGGGCACCCCAGGGGCCGGGATGGGAGGAGGGAGTGCTGTACACCACACCGAGGCAACACCCCCCCCCCACAACATACGCCAGGCAGGATGACTGGTGCGCCGCTACCAGGACACTACGACCGGGCACCACGGGCCGCCCCACCGCGGTGCTCGCAGGATAGCAGTCGCGTGGGGAGGTGGCCGGGCCACAGGTCCTAACCGGCCGCCTGCGAGGGCTGCGAGGCCATGAGAGGCGCGCAGGGCCGAGGAACTGCTGTGTTGGCACGACCCGGGACTGGTAAGCAACATCTGAGCCCCACACCGCAGGGCTGGGCAAGCACTGCGGGGCCCGCGACCACCAGGGCCTGCTAGTGCAGGGGCACCGTCCGTGGCCAGGGCAGCCCGACGTGTGCGGGTTGCCCCCTGGCCAGTACCCAAGCGGGCCGGTAGCAGCCCAAACCCACCTCGCCCTAGGCGGACAATAACCTCAGGGATGGCTGGGTCAGGCCATCAGCCTGGGGACGCCCAACCATGGGGATGGGGAGAGGGGCAAACTCACCGCGCAAGCTGCTCCGGGCCCTGGTGAATCGGCACTCAGCTCGTGAACACGTCCAGCGAAACGGCGTGCCAGGCGTAAAAGAGGGCACAAAATGGAGTGGGGAGGCCTAAATACCCTCCCCTCCCCAATCCTAGCCGGAAGTGACGTGCTTGGGTCGTCATGTAAGGGGACTCCGCTAGGAGTCCCGCAAACCACAACGTAGGGGGTGGGGACGTGCCCAAATGCCACTAAAGGGGCCGCCCTTTTAGGGTGGCCCCCTGCGGGGGCCGCGGGCAGCCTCATACTGAAGGTGAGGAGGTGGTGTGGAGGAGAAAGGAGGAGGGAGAGGGAGTCTAAAGTGAAGGAAGTGGAGGAGGATCCCCGACGCGCTCTCGCTCTCAGTTCTATTGGTCTGGTTGGATCAACTAGCAGATTATAGACCCTATGTCCCTTCGAGTAAATACAGGTATGAGGTCAGGCCGGTTGCGTGGGATATTGCCCCGACCACAATTAAAGTGGCAGAGAAAGAATGGGGAGGAAATTCTGCACAGCAGCCTAAGTACCCCAAAATCGAGAAACAGATAACTTAGCAGCTCTATCATCAACATCTCCTGAAGATGCTCAATATTCAAAAACTCATAGCGTGGCTTGCCAACCAACTATCACAGGATATTTTAAAACACTTGAAAGCATTAATAAAGACCCCAGGGAAGGCATTATAGATTGTGGAGTGCATTGAGCGCAAACAACTACGGTCAAAGCTAAAACAACGCAAGATATAAGTTATAAAAAACCTGGGTCTACCAATATTAATGATTTATTTCTTCCAGGGAACAAAGAAGTGGTAAACAAGCTCTCAATAGCTGACAAGAGCCCTTGTATTGTATCTAAAGTTGACAATGCGGTCTTGACCACGGAGATAGGCCCTGGCCCACTTTTGGCAAAAGCGCAGGTTCATGCCCCTAGTACTCTAACAGGAGTGCTTCAGCAAAGAAGTGCATCTAGTGGACATGCAGATGTAACAAAAACTGTCCCCACATCATCATCATTTGTGCCAGAGAAAAAGTCAGTGACAGATCATAATGCTAATATAATTTACAGAATGCAACAGGATATCAGCCTAAATCCGAACAATACGCTGATTAACATATCATCCGGTTTCGATGAAAATACAAGTGATGAGTATTTTTGTCATCTCCTACCCGGGCAGCCATTCTTGTCTCGTCCAATCCAGATAAAGTTAGAGGTTGCCAAAATATGATACCCGAAGCTTCTTCAAGTCCAAAGGACCGTAAGACCACAAATAAAACGGATCCATTTAGTTTAACTTTGGAAACAGGAATCACTACACATGACCTCAAACCGACTTTGATTCCGAAGAAAATTGATAAAGCGGACGTGCTCGTTATAAATTGACAAAGTAAGGTAGAGCAAGCCGATTCCATGATAAACCCTCTTAATTCAGCAGACCTATCATTAGTTACTAGCTAAACGTGATGAAAATTTCCGGGAAGGCGCACGTGTTTCAGAGGGTAAAAAGGAGTCTAAAAATGGAATATGGGGTAGTCTGCTTAATACCATTGACACCATAACTAATGTTCTTAATTTTCATTCAGCTAAAATGAACATCCAATTGGACTTATTAAACACACTAGCGCTCTATGTTGCCGGAATAGGCTCCAAGTTACTCAACCTATCAAATTTGGTAGTAAAGGCACAATCTGATAAAGATAATCAACTGATCACATGTACCTGTGCCCAAATGTTAGATAAAATCTCGGAGTTGCCAAATATAGTGGGCTCTATGGTGGTGGCAGTCAAGTCAATGTCGGATAGGATTACTAAAGACCGAGTCGGCACAACAGATTATGACCACTATCATTGTCTTGGTACCAAAGCACTAATTGTGGCAACTCCTAGCCAGTCTACGAACACACTAGATAAAAATGGGATTGGAAAAAAATCGACAAATAACATAAAAGGCTCCCTTAGGCGCAAAGACCAGCAACAGAATACAATTCCATCAATAAGGAAGGATGAAAAAAGGGAAAACCAATAAGTAAGGGAAGAAAGCACAAGAAGTAGCCCACAGAAACCTTCTGATTATATCGAATGTAATGAACCCATTGAATCACCATCCGCACGAGAAGCGGATGATACTCAAGTTATCAATAACACGGCTTCATCTTCTAATCCAATACAAGAACGGCTAACTAAAAGAGCAAGGAAAAGATTAAGAAAAGCCCACAATAAAACAAAGAAAATAAAGAAAGCAATGAATGTAAGCTCGCTCCCTAAACCAAAAGAAATCTATCCAATTTTTAAATCATCGAAATATCATCAGTGCGAAATAAAGGATGGGCTGATCCCATGTCCAAACAGACTAGTTGTGTCACCTTCTCCTGATGATGCTGCCAACAAGCCTATAATGCCACATCTAATAGAAGCATCAAACTCTCCAGCGCCTGGACAAGGTTTTGTACAACGATCCCTTCTAGGAAGCAGAGACCTGCAGATTGTAGTGCAAAATACGGTAAGAGGAAAGCGAGATAATAATACAACTTTACCGGAAGCAATTCCAATTAACATAAAGCTTCTGGCATTTCCACGATCCTGTAAAGGCGTACATCCATCTGACACAGAGGATATTGGATCCGGAGGTAGGAAGACTCAAGGCTCACCGCTATCACTTATGAATTGTGGTCATACAAAAAATGGAAAGCCAGTGGGTGACAACTGTTCTGCCTCCTCTACGAAATTAATATTCATCCCACGGTACGCTTCAAGGGGTACTTACGATATCTTAAATCATGGTAATATTTTGAAACTATTGAACTCAATCCCAGAGCTTAAAGATCTAACATCAGATGATCTAGACTCGGTCCAATTCAAACAAGATCCAAATAATCCCACCCAAGAGGTGTCCTGTACAACCTGGCATTGTGAAGAGATTGCTATTAAAATTTTAGAAAACAGTCCACAATTTGAGGAATGGGGCATCGAATTACAGAAATGTAATGGCAATCAATATCCAGCTTTATTAATTCCGAAGCAAGTGTCAAAGAGCATTGCTTCGTCAAATTCCACGACAAATGAAACATCCGGAGGTCACACCAAGGTCTTAAAAGGAGCCGTGGGCCCTCTATTTAATCCTGCACTGTCTTCTGGGATCAAAGTTACAAGCTGCAACTCGGGCTCACGAGTCTGTGAGGAACTTAAGAAAAATCCAGTATTTAGCGATGATTGGGCTTGGCTTCTGAAAATTCTCACTAAAGGGAAAGCTGGAGTGCATAAATGATGCTTAAATAGCTTGACCAATACAATTAAATCTTTTAATATTTGTTCATGGAATACTCATGGCCTGGCAACTCTGCTTGAGGATCAGAATACGGTAACTTTTATAAAGAACTTTCAAGTTCAATGTTTCAGGAAACCTGGAATATGTGTAAAGTACTGATTATTGGATATCAGGAGTCTGCAAACCTTGCATCCCGTTCGTCTGCCTATGGTCGCGCAAGAGGTCGGTTATCTACCTATGTGTCATTGGACCTGGATATCAAGCATTATGACATTGATTTTCAGCTAGCATGGCTTCTATGTATTAAAATAGATTTTAAACAACCAATAATATTTTTAAACGTCTATCTAAGCACAAACAGACCAGTTAAGATATCCCAATTCACCGCGCTTTGGGAAAGAGTCAAAATCTTGAATTATCAATATCCTGCCACCATGTTAATTATATCAGGAGACTTTAACATGCATTTGCTCTCTAAAAACTGAGCCGACAAACCAAGCAGAGCTTTAATTCAGATGTGTCGTTCTCAGCTATATAAATATAATCTTATGTTACTACAGGAAGATAGACAAAATATTATTGAGAGCGTGCCAACATTTAAAAACTCTTGGCAACATTCCATTATTGACTATACTATTATTTCAAAGGATCTTGTATCCTCTCTCCTCGATTATCAAGTGATCCCCAGAATAGAAAGCGATCATAATCCACAAATAATTACACTGGTATCATCAGTTCATCATCTGCCTGAGTCAAGGTCCATGGTAACTGGGTCAACGGCTTATAATCTGAAAAGGTTAGTGTGGAACTCGACAAATCGAACGGAAATATATGCATTTATAGAACCTGCAATAGACACAGCGCTAACCGAGAGCAGACAAGGGAAGTCAATGGTTGAAATCTGGCCCTGTTTTTGTGCTTCCCCTCAAGGTTGCTTTCCTTCTACAACAATATTAAGAGGATACACTACAAGGCCAAAATGATCAGGATGGTATACAATTAGGCTACAACAGCAAAAAAGGGAACTTAATAAAGCAACACGGGCCATCTTCAGACAACCGAATTGTGCCTTTAAATTTTCACAGCCGAGCAATTTCAAACGCTTGAGAAGAACATACAAAAATGAAATATGGAAAGCAAAACATACATATTATGAAGGAATATGGACCAAGTTGCACTTTGCCAGCAAAACGAACAATCTGAAAGCGTTCTGGGGTCTAATAAATAACCTTGAATACAGCAGTAGAAGAGCGAACAGTGCTAACATCCATGAATCATGCTGGGCATCCTTCATTCACAACTTATATGGGGCCTCTTCAGTTACAGTTTTAAACAACAACATCGATCACCATATGTTAAGTCCACTGAGTAACAGAAATAGCGGGGAAAACGGAAATGATCATCATTATAATGAAGCCAAACTACTAGTAACGGAGACATGGCAAGATCAAGTTAAAATGGCCTGTTTCCATTGTGCTGTGTTAGCACATCTTGGCCTGTTTCCATTGTGCTGTGTTAGCACATCTTGGCCTGTTTCCATTGTGCTGTGTTAGCACATCTTGGCCTGTTTCCATTGTGCTGTGTTAGCACATCTTTGCCTGTTTCCATTGTGCTGTGTTAGCACATCTTTGCCTGTTTCCATTGCTGTGTTAGCACATCTTGGCCTGTTTCCATTGTGCGGTGTTAGCACATCTTGGCCAGTTTCCAAGGTACCCAGTTAGACATCTTGACCACTTTCTATATTCCCTGTTCGTAGAGCATGACCAGTCTCCATTGTGCCCAGTGTGCAGCTCACCGAGGCACGAAGACTGAAGGTCTTTGTGTCTGGGTTTGAATCTTGTGAACCTGCTCTGATGCTTTTCACCTCAATAAACCTGTCATTTTGTGAGTCCACTAAGGGTGGCCCATCATCTAAGTCAAGTCAAAGTCAAGTTTATTTATTTATGATCTCGGAACTCCATAGAGATCCACATAAACTGAAAAACCAACAACATATAAGAATTTTTATCCAACATAACATCTACAAATCCTAAACGAAATCCAACAGTAGAAATCTCCAAATATAAAACATTGTAATATTTTATACAATAAAAAATAATTAAAATATCCTTTATGTCCTTAGTGCTATATAACGCCGGGTTAAAAACCGGAATTAGCAATTGCTCCCTTCATCTAATGAGCCTTAATACAAATTTAAAAACACTTAAAAAAGTAAAAATCCTATGACAGAACATTTCATTTGGTGGCTCATAAAT
This sequence comes from Calotriton arnoldi, assembly GCA_963921515.1. Taxonomy (NCBI): domain Eukaryota; kingdom Metazoa; phylum Chordata; class Amphibia; order Caudata; family Salamandridae; genus Calotriton; species Calotriton arnoldi. The sequence continues at coordinate 399,315 of CAWUFW010013220.1, forward strand.
AGAATCAATTCGTGCAGAGGCCGAGAGAATGGATAATTGTAAACAAATTGGTCTCATCCATTTACGCTGACACAATAATAAAGCGGGGAAAATAAATAACACATGATTAACATCCTGAATGGCATTATTACACAAATTACAAATCGGGGAAGAACCATACCATTTAGACAGTACAGGATTTAAAGGGAGCATACCCTGCCTCAATAGTAGCCAAAAGCGGCGCACTCCATGGGGCAGGTTCCAGGAAATGTAGGCCTGTACTTTATTTATCACACAGGAGTCAATGGCCGGATGGATACCCCTCTTTGAAATGCAAGCTTCCCTATCCCTTGTGAAACTTAATTCCCAAGTGGCCTGTTTTTTGATACGACGAAAGGGTGAAGAGCAGGGACTCATTCAATTGCAGCAAATCAACCGCAGTCCTAAAATTTCTAAAAATTAATGACTGTTCTTTTAAACATTCTAATATTTCTTTCTGAATTAAAAATCTTAACGTACCATGATCACCCTTTACCAGGCTTACAACCCAACGCACTATCCCCGCAAGACCCTGTACCGAATACTTTTTAACACAAATTCTAACCTGAGGGCAGCCACAGGGCAAGCAGAGTTAACTGAGGCTAAGCTCCTTAAAATTCGGCCTTCCGTTGTATTTAAGAAACCCCATTTCTCTACATCAAGCAATTCAATAGCATACAACAGCGAAGCAGGGATTTTTGCACTAAACACCTCCAGTAAAAGTGCAAAATGCACATCTTGCCCAGTTTCCATTGTGCTGTGTTAGCACATCTTTGCCTGTTTCCATTGCTGTGTTAGCACATCTTGCCCAGTTTCCATTGTGCGGTGTTAGCACATCTTGGCCAGTTTCCATTGTGCGGTGTTAGCACATCTTGGCCAGTTTCCATTGTGCGGTGTTAGCACATCTTGGCCAGTTTCCATTGTGCGGTGTTAGCACATCTTGGCCAGTTTCCAAGGTGCCCAGTTAGCACATCTTGCCCAGTTTCCATTGTACCCAGTTAGACATCTTGACCACTTTCTATATTTCCTGTTCGTAGAGCATGACCAGTCTCCATTGTGCCCAGTGTGCAGCTCACCGAGGCACGAAGACTGAAGGTCTTTGTATCTGGGTTTGAATCTTGTGAACCTGCTCTGATGCTTTTCACCTCAATAAACCTGTCATTTTGTGAGTCCACTAAGGGTGACCCATCATCTCCTCATTGCTTAAACTGCAAACCAAAAAAATCTGCTGTTTGGTCATGGGCTCTAAGTGCACCCGACTCATGACAGACGGGCCATGGCGCGACTGATGGATAGTGTCAGCTAAGTGCTTGTTGCCTTGATCTCTTTCACTGTACCCCTGGGATAGAGGGTGTAAGAAAGTGCCCTCTTTCTGCATGGTTGCCCCCACTTTTTGCCAACCTGCTGATGTACTTTGACTAAGTGTGCCCTGGGTTCCTGCCAAACAGGTACCCAGGGCCTATGTTCTTTCCCTAAACTGCATTAAAAACAAAACCCAATTGACACTCTTTGGCCACATGTCAGCCCCTGGTAAATGGTACCACAGGTACCAAGGGCACTGTGACCAGGGAAGACCTCTAAGGGCTGCAGCACTTATTGTGCCAACCTTAGAGGTCCTGTACCTTCACACTCACACACTGCCTTTGCAGGCTGCGTGTTTTGGTGCAGAACAAAGTGAAGAGTCGACATGGCACACATCCCTGTGTGCCATGTCTACAACCCACTGCCCTGGCATAGGTCAGCCACCCCTCTAGCTGGGTGCACTATACCAGTGGTGAGGGTACAGGTGCATCAGCCCTGTACCCCTACATTGTCTAAGCCAATTCTTAGATATTGTAAGTGCAGTAATGCCATTAAGAGTATATGGTCCTGGGAGTTTGTCATCACGAACTCCACAGCATAATAATGACTTTACTGAAAATTGGGAAGTTTGGTATCAAACTTCTCAGCACATTAAATCCACACTGATGCCAGTGGGGATTTAAGGAAAAATGTACTGAGAGGGCATCCTAGAGATGCCCCCTGAAAAACGACCTAACACTAGTGTCCAGGCTGAGTGGCTGCTTGCCAGCTGCCACCACCAGACATGTTTCTGGACCCCTGGGTCGAGAGCCTGCTACTCTCGGGGGACTGAATTCACATCCTGGGACAAGGTGCCAAGCCTTTTCCCCCAGGATGGGCAGGGTCCACGAAGGGGAAGCTTCAAAGGCCGCCTTTGTGAGCTACCCCAGCCCTTTGCTGCTTCTAGCAACTGGCTCCCCCCGGCTCTGACCCCCACTTTGGGCAGGAGAATCGGCAGGAAAACCAAGTGAGGAAGGGAGGTGTGCCCACCTTTGCCAACCCCACCCCTCAGGTGGGGGAGGAGAGGTGAAGCAATACTTTCAGTCCCTGCCATCCTGCAGATGGGGGACCCAGCCAACCAGAGTGAGGCATCTGCCCCCTCCCCCTGGAGGGTGGCAAAATAGGGGGTGTACCCACCCCAAGGAAGGGACCCATTGGTCCCAACCTTTACCTACCTGTAACGCCCCTAAATCTAGTATTTAGGTGCAACCCTGAACCTTGCCTCCTCAGACAAGAATCAACAAGAAGAAGAAAAGAAGAAGGATGGAAGAATACGCGCTGAAACTAAGAAGAGGACGACGCCCACTGACTTGGCCCCAGCCCTACCGGCCTGTCCCCACCTCGAACCTGCTCCAATGAAATCCTGGTGTGTCCTGCAACCAGCAACCTCAAGAACCCGGAGGACCTGCCCTGCCTTACAAGACAAAGACTTTGTCTCCCGTGAGCACCAGATTTGCTCACCCACAGACTCTGGCTCTGGCCAAAACTGCGAGTCTGCACCACTCTGCACTTGACGCCCACAGCCCGAGTTCGAGAGGCCCAACACCACGAGGAGGTCTCACCAGCGATCCTGACCTGAGATCTGGTGATCTCTAACCTACCTCGAATCTCCAAGCGAAGCCTGCAGCCTATTTTTGGAGGATCCCCCTGACCGCGACCGGAGCTAGTATAAAAAACCTGACGCCTAAAGACACCCCTGCACCCGGCGTCCCACAGCCTTGGGTGGCCCAACTGACTGTGTCCCAGCATCCCCAGGCATCCCAACTTACCTCTCCAACCGGTGGTCACCTCCAGAAGATCTTCGTCCCGAGCATGCAGTCTTTGTTGCAACCAGAAAATCCCCATTTAAATCAACAGGGCACCTGACGCCAAAATAGCACCCTGCACCCAGCCGCCTCTGCGCCGCTGCGGGTGTACTTTTTTTGGTGCTAACTTGGATCCCCCTTTGCCCTGAGCCTAACACCAGGAGCTTTGCTCCCACAACCTTATGGCCTGCTCGTGAGCAGCCACCAACCGGAGGCCCCCTAACCCCCATTGGATAACATTGGGCATCAGCACTCTGCACCCGGCCACCCTAGTGCAGCTGAGGGTGCTTTCAGAGTGCATCCTTGATCCTGGGGAACCCTGGTTCTAACTCCAGAATACCAACTCCCATAAACTTTTACTTACCTGCAAACCGTTAACTTCATCTTTCTCCATAGGAATACATTGACTGTTTTCCTTGAAAATTGTTCTACGTGTGGAGTTGGTTTGTATGGAACATTGAAAAACAGTCTATGTCCTAAAAGTGAATTACTTACCTTTTGTCTAGGAAATGTCTCAGTGTGCTATCTAGGCATATCACACTGATTAGCAAAAGTAATCTGAAAAGTAATCTAAAAAGTATCGTACATAGTAATCTAAAAAGTAACTGAAAAGTAATTTCAAAACATTGACTTACCTGTAATTCAATCAACTGCATTTGAACCTGCATTCAACTGTAAAACATTGCATAAGATTTTGCAAAGCATTTCTTTCACTTACCTGCACCAGGTGTGGGTTGGTTCTAAGAAATAAAATAACTTAATAATATTTTTGATACAAACAAATTGGTCTGAATTCAGTCTTTGAGTGTGTGAATTCATTTGCTGACTGAGTGTGTACAACAAATGCTTAACACTGTCCTCTGATACTGCCTTAGTGCTCTACCACACTACCACAAATAGAGAGTAAGGTTCTATCTAACTTTACCTCTGCCTACCTTTGGGGATTCACTGGACTCTGTGCACACTATACCTCACTTTGGTATAGTATATACAGAGCCAGCTTCCTACAGAGGGTCTACTGGCCCCTGATGGAGCCTGATGAACCTCTCATCTCTTAATTCCTTCACTGCCTTCTGTGGGCTGTGTATGTGGTCTGTGTTCATATATTGCATGAGCGTAGGAAGTATGGGGGACACAGGGGATTTATCCCCCCATATTTTGGAGTGAGGGGGACACAAGGAACAAGGGTTTGAGGGACCAGAGGACAAGGGTTGGGGGACCAGGGGTAAAAAGAATGTTAAAATAATTCACTCAAAAGAGGAGGGGTGAGGGTAACGGACTCACCTACTCCGGACCCCCAGACAATACTTTAATACACCTGAAAGAGTAGGGAGTGATAAAAAGTGTCTCTATTTCATGGTGGCACGTGCTGTGTGTCTTAATACTGCCCTCACTCACACAATTGTGTGACATGCTTCATCATAGGGCTGCTACCAAACACCCCTGCGGAGCCAACGCCTGGGGTGGAGCAATAGGATAGGGAAGACAAACACAACATAAAAGAGAAACAATAAGGTCTAAAGTGACTGGGATCACCGGAAGTGAGAGTGCAGTGTGGATTAAAACTAGCTCGGAGGTGTCGCTGTGCCTATACTTTATTCCTGGACCCTCCGGCCAGGATTAAAAACGTGAAGGATGGTGGTGATTGGGAGATGTAATGTGCTCCTTACTGCCAAATCATCGACATGTTTCAGCCGTGTGTTTGCGCCCCTCGTTCGGGGTCACGCCGGCCTTCCTCAGGACTCTTCCGGTCCCAGAGTATATATGTGTGTGTATCTCTCACCTCTTATTCCGAGATAAGAGGGTGTCAGAACCACTCGTTCTGGCTCCGAGGTATCCCTCGACAGTACTCTGTTGATGTACTAAATGGGGACAAGAGGACAAGAGACAACAGAACAACAGGGGCATTAAAAATTCGGATCCCCTACGTGGTTCTATGATTAACAGTGACATATTAAAAATATGCTCCACCACAGACTGGGGTCAATTACCCTAATTGTACTCCTCATTCAGGAATCAAGCCAGTCGCACGTAATAAACAATTCGTTTTATCCTACCCAAAGAGTAGGTGTAGATCAAAGCGACATGTACACCAAAGTACGTTGTTACACAATCAAACATAAGGACACCTAGGGCCATATGTAGGTAGCTAAATACCGGTCGGTAACGGCCGAAATTCGGTAAATCTCCCGTTACCGACCGGTATTTAGGTAATCGAGATGTAGGAGGCCGGATTTAAGGAATCGGTAATTTACCGATTCGTTATTTTAAGGAATCGGTAAATTACCGATTCCTTAAATCCTATGTAGGGAGCACTCAAGTGAGTGCATTTTTGGTTTCAGGATTCCTTATTTACCACCAACTACAAGTTGGTGGTAAATACTGAATACCTTTTAAAAAGCAATTTTGTGCTTTTTTAAAAGTGCCATGTGGCAGACAAACATGCCCTTAGGGCATGTATGTGCGCCACATGTGCACACATGCACGATTCAGGGTGCAACAGGGTGTCAATTTGACACCCTGCCACCCTTGAATATGCTCCCCTATTACCGATTCGGTATTTACCGAATCGGTAATAGTGAATGGCTTCCCATTCATTCCTATGGGCCTCCAGGCCCATAGGAATGAATGGGAAGGTATTCCTTATTACCGATTCGGTAAATACTGAATCGGTAATACCGAATATTACCGAATCGGTATAATTTACCGAATGTTTACCTACATTCTATTTACCGATTCTTAAATACCGAATCGGTAAAATTCGGTATTTAGGAATCGGTAAATAGAAATTACCTACATATGGCCCCTAGTGTCTTATGACTTACTGAGTTTATCCCTAAACAATGTTAAAACTGGCGGGCGGCAAGGAGAGACCCCCTGTAGTCACACTCTGGGGGGAGAAAGTTAAAAAGAAAAAGAACAACATTGTCGTAGTTAATGGTAATAATAACAACATATCGTATAGGTGTCTAGAGACATGGTTGCAATCAACTGTGCAGTTGTCTGAGGCATCCCTGTCAAATGGGTTTATAGCTACAGCCGTATTTCTAGATACGTGCGGTCAATCAGGCCTATGTAATCCGAGCTGCATGTATTGTACTCAGATATGCATCTACCAGCCCGGTGGTTTTATAGCGGTATGTGCAAGGCCCAGGAATTATCTCTCAGAAATACCCCCAAGTGCCACTCAGGGCAAAGGATCACCTGCTAATCGGCCCCATTGGGAGGAGGCCTCCCCTTCAGTGGATACGCGTCTTGCGCTGAGCCCATGTAGAGTGCCCCACCGCCCCGACTCCTTACTTCCTCAAGGTGGGTGCTCCTCCTTAGGACTGCTCATCTGCTCCCGCTGTGTAGATTTGCGGGAGGACAGCGAGCGAGTCCTGTTAAAGTATCATTGGATCCCGATCTGCCTGGAGTGTTTCCGGTCACGTGAACGTCGTCATGACGTGCACGTTGCCGGCGGCTCGGGCGGGGGTGCACAGAGCGTCCTGTTGCCCAGGCGACAAGGCTCTGTCACGTGTGTAGTAACGTGGCAACCAGTTCCGAGACATTGCATTATGGTGAATAGCTATCGTCTATTCCTCACGAGAGTTCTTATGAAACAAATTGATTTTGTCTTAGTGTATTTACAGTAAATAGTGGTAAATGTATCAGTCACTCCTGCTCTGTGGGGGCTGACCTAGGTTGGAAAAACGTATGTTGACTATTGAGGCTTAGCTACAAGCTAGCTGGCGATGCCCTAAGATCTATTAGAATGTCCCGAAGGAAACATGGAACAAATGCGGTGAGCAACCCCGAGAGGTGGACCCCCACTCGGTAAGTACTGCCCAGAGTGGTAACAGACTGTCTCACATCTCCTTCACGGGGACCCCTCATAATTAAGCCACTGGTGCCAATACCGCTCTACTATGTGCTCCTCCCTCATAAGGACGTTGATCCTGCCCTGGAGATTACCTCAATGGTGTGTGGGGCGTGCCCGGGTCAGAATGACCCCATTTAGATGAAAGGTTACTAAACCTGCGTCATGCAGTTTAGAACATTATATATAGATGTCTCCCACCTCATATTTTATTTCTAAAAAGGTCATAATCACAGTCACGTTGGCCTCATAAATAGTAGAATGCATATGAGCTCCACAAACAGGCCAGGGAATTTATATTGCGACAGGTTTTCTCCAGTATCTACATGTGGGGTGGACATCTACCTATTCAGGGTATGCCATGGAATGTCGTCGTTGAGACCCACCAGATGACTTTTCAGACGATATACCCATTTCTGCTCTCTCAGGAGGAGGGCCCTCGTCCTTTCTCCAGCGGCAGGGTTCACAGCGGGTCTTTCAATTACCCTCCAGGTCAGATCGTCGATGGTGTGGTGTTTCTCTAGATAGTGTGCTGTGAGCTTAGTGTTGGATTTCAAACACCTTATTGTGCTGCGATGCTCCATAATGCGTGTCTTAACCTTTCTACTGGTCATGCCCACATATTGCTTGTGGCAAGGACAAGTGATAAGGTAGATCACGAAATCGGAGTTGCAGTTAGTCTGTGATCTCTGCTCCCATGGATAGGTAAGTCCCACATCTATTGTTTTTGTGTTTTCGGTGAGGTGACACACATTGCATGATCCACATCGCGAGTGCCCTAGTACAGGAGGAAGTCCCCCTGGTGTAACGGTCCTCCTCTGCTGTGGTGTGTTTGGTCTTGTGTGCACCAAGAGGTCTTTCAGGTTCGCGCTCCTCTTGAAGGAGAACAACGGCTTGGCTAAATTCATACCATTCAAATTCAGTATGCGCCAGTGTTTTAGTACCGCTTGTTTGATCTGATGAGAGGCCATATTAAAAGTAGTGACACACACTGGTTTCTCAGTTGGTGGTCTCCTGTTTTTCTCCAAGAGGTTTTCCCTATTGGTGTTGGTTGCTCTCTTTCTGGCTCTCGCAATTGTGTGCTCAGGATATCCCCTTTGGGTAAGCTTTCTCGTGAGGAGTGCGGCCTCTACCTTGAAAGTGGTTCTATCGGTACAACTCCGCCTTAATCTAAAGAATTGTCCCACAGGCAGGTTGTCCCTGGGGGATTTGGGGTGGAAGCTGTCATATGCTAGCACTGAGTTCTTATTCGTTGGTTTGTGGTAGACCTTGGTATGCAGTCTCCTTCCTTTGGGTTCGATCACTAGATCCAGAAAAGGTAGCTCAGTCTTGTGGAGCAGGGGGTTCCTGTTGTTTAGCCAATCCAGGAAAAGGGTGACTGATTGTGCATCCCCCTTCCATATCACCTGGACGTCGTCAATATACTGACGCCACACTCTGATGTTATCCGTCCAAGGGCAATGAGTATTGTAAATCTCAGTCCTTTCGAAAGCACCCACATACAGACCCGCCAGGCTCGGGGCAAACGTGCTGCCCATCGAGGTCCCGTGGGTCTGCAGGTAAAGGGTGCCCTCGAACTCAAAAAGTTTCTTGTCAGGGCTATCTCTGCCAGATTTAGGATGAAGTCTTGTGGGGTTTGGTATCTCCATTCCTCCTCAAAAAGGATCTCCTCCAGTACCCTCAGAGTTTCCTTCTGTGGAATGCTGGTGTACAGGGCCTCGATGTCTAGGCCTAGTAGAAATTCGCTGTCTGGGTTGAAATCCATCTCCTTGATAAGATTAAGGATATCCAGGGTGTCCTGTAGATAGGCCGGTAGCTTCTGGACCAATGGTTTCAAGTAAAAATCACAAAATTGTGATAGTGGTTCGAGAATTGATCCGATGCCTGACACGATGGGTCTGCCGGGTGGAGGTCTGGTGGGTTTATGGATTTTCGGCATTATGTAGAAGTATGGCGTCTTGGGTTGGCCTCTAATGAGGTAGTCTGCCTCATGTTTCGAAATCCAATCATTGTCCAACCCCTCTTCCACCAGTGTTGCGATGTCCTTGGTTATCTCAGCCGTGGGGTCCCTGGCCAGGATCCTGTAGTTTCTTTCATCCGAAAGGAGGTGATGACATTCATTGGTATGAGTTATTTTGTCCAAAATAACTGTAGCTCCCCCTTTGTCCGCCGGCTTGATGATGATGGAGGGGTTCTCCTTCAGTTCCTTGAGTGCCTGCTTCTCAATGTTGCTCATGTTGGCATATGAGCGTGTGTCCCGTCTCCCTAGAGTTTCAAGGTCATGTATGACTGCTTGCTCAAATGTGCCTACCTCCTGTGGTAGCATAGCAATCTGGGGTGTAAACATAGATTTTGGGCATAGGGGTGTATCCCCTGTGGTGGTATTTCTTACTTCGGCATCTTCGAAGAAGATCTTCAGTCTCACACTTCTGAAGAACGTGGCCAACTTCTGGCGCAATAGGAAGTGATCAAGCTGGTTTGTTGGAACGAAACCCAGGCCCTTGTTGAGGAGGTTCTCCTGAGTACCCGTGAGGACCGTCGAAGAGAGGTTAACCACTAATGATGTTCCCTGCTCGTTCCCGGTATCATGCTCTGGGCCATGCTCCTCGTCACTCGCTGGTTCAACTCCTGATCCTGTTCGTCCCAGGTTAATCTCTGCTGGCCCTTCTGATTGCCTCTGCCCCTTCCTCTGCCCCTGCCTAAAAAGGAACCTGTGGTTGTTGGAATTGGGGTGATTGGAAATGGGGGTTCTGGAAACCCGGATGAGGGGGGAATCCCATTCCTGGCCAGTTGTAGCCCTGGTTTGGGTAGCCTTGAAAAGGTGCAGGAAAAAAGGGTCTTGGTCCCCTCTGATAGCCTCAAATCCCACCTTTTATATGAACCCCCTACTCCCCTTTACCTCTTCCTTCCACTGAACCCTAAAACCTTGTTCCTGTACCCACACCTGAACCCAAAAATATTCTTGCCCCCTTCAACCCTACCTGCCCTGAACCCCCAAAAATGCCTCTCAGCCCTTTACCTGTAACTGCCCCTGACACCTAAAGAACCCATACTTCCTGTTACCTGTAACTGCCCCTGAGCCCTATAGAACCCATACTTCCTCTTACCTCTAACTGCCCCCTAAAGAACCCATACTTCCCTTTACCTCTAACTGCCCCTGAGCCCTAAAGAATCCATACTTCCCCTTACCTCTAACTGCCCCTGAGACCTAAAGAGCCCATACTTCCCTTTACCTCTAACTGCCCCTGAGACCTAAAGAACCCATACTTCCCCTTACTTCTAACTGCCCCTGAGTCCTAAAGACCCATAATTCCTTTTACCTCTAACTGCCCCAGAGCCCAAAAGAACCCATACTTCCAGTTACCTCTAACTGCCCCTGAGACCTAAAGACCCCATACTTCCCTTTACCTCTAACTGCCTCTGGACCCTAAACAACCCATACTTCCCCTTACTTCTAACTGTCACTGAGACCTAAAGAACCCATACTTCCCTTTACCTCCAACTGCCCCGTAGCCCTAAAAAACCCATACTTCCCTTTACCTCTAACTGCCCCAGAGACCTAAAGAACCCATACTTCCCCTTACCTCTAACTGCCCCTGAGACCTAAAGAGCCCATACTTCCCTTTACCTCTAACTGCCTCTGGACCCTAAACAACCCATACTTCCCCTTACTTCTAACTGTCACTGAGACCTAAAGAACCCATATTTCCCTTTACCTCCAACTGCCCCATAGCCCTAAAAAACCCATACTTCCCTTTACCTCTAACTGCCCCAGAGACCTAAAGAACCCATACTTCCCCTTACCTCTAACTGTCCCTGAGCCCTAAAGAACCCCTACTTCCCCTTACCTCTAACTGCCCCCAAGACCTAAAGAACCCATACTTCCCTTTACCTCTAACTGCCCCTGAGCCTTATACAACCATTACTTCCTCTTACCTCTAACTGCCCCTGAGACCTAAAGAACCCATACTTCCCCTTACTTCTAACTGCCCCTGAGTCCTAAAGACCCATACTTCCTCTTACCTCTAACTGCCCCCTAAAGAACCCATACTTCCCTTTACCTCTAACTGCCCCTGAGCCCTAAAGAATCCATACTTCCCCTTACCTCTAACTGCCCCTGAGACCTAAAGAACCCATACTTCCAGTTACCTCTAACTGCCCCTGAGACCTAAAGACCCCATACTTCCCTTTACCTCTAACTGCCTCTGGACCCTAAACAACCCATACTTCCCCTTACTTCTAACTGTCACTGAGACCTAAAGAACCCATACTTCCCTTTACCTCCAACTGCCCCGTAGCCCTAAAAAACCCATACTTCCAGTTACCTCTAACTGCCCCTGAGACCTAAAGAACCCATACTTCCCCTTACCTCTAACTGCCCCTGAGACCTAAAGAGCCCATACTTCCCTTTACCTCTAACTGCCTCTGGACCCTAAACAACCCATACTTCCCTTACTTCTAACTGTCACTGAGACCTAAAGAACCCATATTTCCCTTTACCTCCAACTGCCCCATAGCCCTAAAAAACCCATACTTCCCTTTACCTCTAACTGCCCCAGAGACCTAAAGAACCCATACTTCCCCTTACCTCTAACTGTCCCTGAGCCCTAAAGAACCCCTACTTCCCCTTACCTCTAACTGCCCCCAAGACCTAAAGAACCCATACTTCCCTTTACCTCTAACTGCCCCTGAGCCTTATACAACCATTACTTCCTCTTACCTCTAACTGCCCCTGAGCCCTAAAGAACCCATACTTCCCTATACCTCTAACTGCCCCATAGAGCTAAAGAACCCATACTTCCCTTTACCTCTAACTGCCCCAGAGACCTAAAGAACCCATACTTCCCCTTACCTCTAACTGCCCCTTAGCCATAAAGAACCCAAAATTCCCCTTACCTCTAACTGCCCGAGACCTAAAGAACCCATACTTCCCTTTACCTCTAACTGCCCCTGAGACCTAAAGAACCCATACTTCCCCTTTATTCTAACTGCCCCTGAGCCCTAAAGAACCCATAATTCCTTTTACCTCAAACTGCCCCAGAGACCTAAAGAACCCATACTTCCCTTTACCTCTAACTGCCCCTGAGCCCTATAGAACCCATACTTCCTCTTACCTCTAACCGCCCCTGAGCCCTAAAGAACCCATACTTCCCTTTACCTCTAACTGCTCCATAGCCATAAAGAACCCATACTTCCCTTTACCTCTAACTGCCCCAGATACCTAAAGAACCCATATTTCCCCTTACCTCTAACTGCCCCCTAGCCCTAAAGAACCCAAAATTCCCCTTACCTCTAACTGCCCCGAGACCTAAAGAAACAATACTTCACTTTACCTCTAACCGCCCCTGAGCCCGAAAGAACCCATACTTCCCCTTACCTCTAACTGCCTCTGAGACCTAAAGAGCCCATACTTCCCTTTACCTCTAACTGCCCCTGAGCCCTAAAGAACTCATACTTCTCTTTACCTCTAACTGCCCCTGAGACCTAAAGAACCCATACTTCCCCTTACTTCTAACTGCCCCTGAGCCCTAAAGAACCTATAATTCCTTTTACCTCAAACTGCCCCAGAGACCTAAAGAACCCATACTTCCCTTTACCTCTAACAGCCCCTGAGCCCTAAAGAACACATACTTCCCCTTACCTCTAACTGCCCATGGGCCCTAAAGAACACATACTTCCCTTTACCTCTAACTGCCCCTGAGACCTAAAGAACCTATACTTCCTCTTACCTCTAACTGCCCGTGAGACCTAAAGAACCCATACTTCCATTTACCTCAAACTGCCCCTGAGACCTAAAGAACCCATACTGCCCTTTACCTCTAACTGCCCCTGAGCCCTAAAGAATCCATACTTCCCTCTACCTCTAACTGCCCCTGAGACCTAAAGAACCCATTCTTCCCTTTACCTCTAACTGCCCCTGAGACCTAAAGAACCCATACTTCCCTTTACCTCTAACTGCCCCTGAGACCTAAAGAACCTATACTTCCTATTACCTCTAACTGTCCCTGAGACCTAAAGAACCCATACTTCCCCTTACTTCTAACTGCCCCTGAGCCCTAAAGAATCCATAATTCCTTTTACCTCAAACTGCCCCAGAGACCTAAAGAACCCATACTTCCCTTTACCTCTAACAGCCCCTGAGCCCTAAAGAACACATACTTCCCCTTACCTCTAACTGCCCATGGGCCCTAAAGAACACATACTTCCCTTTACCTCTAACTGCCCCTGAGACCTAAAGAACCCATACTTCCTCTTACCTCTAACTGCCCGTGAGACCTAAAGAACCCATACTTCCATTTACCTCTAACTGCCCCTGAGACCTAAGGAACCCATACTGCCCTTTACCTCTAACTGCCCCTGAGCCCTAAAGAATCCATACTTCCCTCTACCTCTAACTGCCCCTGAGACCTAAAGAACCCATTCTTCCCTTTACCTTTAACTGCCCCTGAGACCTAAAGAACCCATACTTCCCTTTACCTCTAACTGCCCCTGAGTCCTAAAGAACCTATACTTCCTATTACCTCTAACTGTCCCTGAGACCTAAAGAACCCATACTGCCCTTTACCTCTAACTGCCACTGAGCCCTAAAGAACCCATACTTCCCTTTACTTCTAACTGCCCCGAGCCCTAAAGAACCCATACTTCCCCTTACCTCTAACTGCCCCTGAGCCCTAAAGAAATCCTTACCTCCCTTTATTACAACCGTCCAGAACCCCAAAAACCCCTTTACTACTATTACCCCAACTCACCCTGAACTCTAAACCCCCCTTGGCATTGCTTACCTCTTCCCTTCCCTCAACCTCAAAAACATCTCACCTCCCTCTACTTTTACCCACCCTAAACCTTAAAAACCCTTCACCTCTACCCTCCTCTGAACCCTAAATCCACTTCGTCCCTTAGCCCTACCTGCCCCTGAACCCGAGAAACCCCTTAACTACCTTTACCTCTACCTTGCCCCTGAACCCCAGAAACTCCTTAACTCCCTTTACCTCGACCCACCCGAGAAACCCTAAAAAACCATCAGCTCCCTTGAACTCTACCCACCCCTGAACCCTAAATGCCCCTTTGCGGACTCTAACTCTTCCTTCCATTAGACCTTAACACCCCCTTATCTTCCTTTACCTCTACCTGCCTGTGAACCTTAAAAACCCTTTGGCCCCTTTACCTGTACCTGAATTCTAACAACCCCTCACTTCCATATACCTCTAACCTGCCGTTGAACCCTTAAAACCCCTTAGGTCCATTTACCTCCATTTACCTCTAAACTGCCCCTGAACCCTAGAAACACCTTAAATTCCTTTACCTTTACCTCTACCTGCCCCTGAACCCTGAAAACCCTTTACTTTCCTTTCCCTCTACTCACCCCTGAGCCCTTAAACCCCCTTGGCAACCTTTACCTCTTCCCTCCCCTGAATCTTAACCTTAAATCTACCCACCACTGAACATTAAAAAGCTTCTAAATCAACCTGCATCTGAACCCTAAAAGTCACTTCCTCCCTTTGCTTCTTCCTGACCCTGAATGCTTGAAACCCTTCACCTCTACCCGCCCCTAAACCCAAAAAGCCCCTTAACTCCATTTACCTCTACCCAGCCAAGAAGCCTAAAAATACCTTTCCCCTCTTTACCCCTCATTACCCATGAACAATAAAATCCCTTACCATCCTTAACCTCTCTTCCCCAAAAATCTCCTCACCTCCTTTTATCTTAGCCCATCATTAAACCCTAAAAAGCACTGGTCTCTCTTTACTCCTAGCTACCACAGAGCCCAAAAACCCCTTACCTCCCTTCACATCTACTCACCCCTGAACCCTATAAACCCTTCAGCTTACCTCTTCCTGGCCGAGAACCTTAAAAACCTCCTACCTCCCTTAACTTCTACCCCCTCCTGAGCCCCACGAACCTCCTAGCATTCTTTACCTCTACCCGCTGCTGACCTCTAAAAAACCCTTACCTCCATTTAACACAACCAGCACTTGAACCCTAGAAACCCCTTACCTCCCTTTACCTCTACAAACCCTCAACCCAGAAAAAAGCCTTAACCTCCCTTTACATTCTACCCGCCCCTGAACCCTAAATACCCCTTATGCCTATCTACCCTGAAACCTAAACACCTCTTTACTTCCATTTACCCTAACCCGCCCCTGAACTCTAAAAACCCATTACCTCTCTTTACCTCTACCTGCCTCTGAATCCTAAAAACCCTTACCTTCCTTTACCACTATGCGCAGGAGCAGGTAACACTAAAAACTAAAATCCTGTAAAACATTGGGTTATTAGTTGAGGGGTATAACTAATAATAACAATCCTTGTCAGGGTGAACCACTAAGGTCACAAATTAAACCTGAGCTCAAACCCCTAGTGCCTATCGCACAGAGAAGATGGGCTTAACATTGAGGCAATATGTTACGTATCTATGCAGTACTAAAACAGTAATAAAGTTGAAATGCAAAACAATAAAAATCCCAAAATGAATTTCAAAATAGAGTGACATTTAACCTTTTAGCTGCTAGGCCTTTTTCCCCCATGTGCTAATCTTTTTTTGGGCTTTTTGGGGTAGTTTGCACTTAGGCCCCTGTAACTTTTGTCCACATAAGGTATCCACGCCAAATTTGCGCCCTTTTCTTCCAATAACATGGGGATTTTAAAGGTACCCAGGCAATGCTTAATTTGTAAAATATTAAGTGCCAGGGCTCTGACCAGGAGGCCACTGCGGCTTGCATCACCTATCGCCCTTGTCATCGCTGCCAAAACAACTACTAGCCATCTCTCTCACATGTAAATGCGACAGTTCAGATTATTCTAGGTCCCCAAAGGTAAAGGAATGGCTGGGGAGGCAGGTATTAGCAATTTTAATGTATATTGTATTCCTAAACTACCGTTGTTCTGCTCATCTCTAAATTAGATGAGCAGCGCCACCATGTGGTGGACTGTTCTAAGTATGGTGTTGACAATTAGGTGCCGGTGCCAAGCACCGGAAACCAATTAAGTGCCGGTGCTTAGCACCGGAAAGCCCTGGCTCAAATTAAGCACTGTACCCAGGGTTTGTGGATTCACCTGGAGGGGACCCAGAAATTAGCCAAAATCGGGCTAAAGGTTTTTTTGGGGGGGAAAAATGGGGAAAAAGTATTGCAGAAGAAAGCGTCTGTTTTTTTCCCTGCAAATTGTATCAACAAAGGGTTTGTGGTGCTGAAATCATCATCTTCCCAGCTTTCAGGGACAAGCAGACTTTTGTCAGAAAACCAGCATTTTTTACACAGTTTTGGCATTTTACTGGGACATAGCCAATTTTTGCTACTTTTTATGCTTTCAACCTCTTTCCAGTTAGTGGTAGAAACGGGTGTGAAAGCAATAATGGATCCCAGAAAGTTATACATTTCTGAAAAGTAGACAACATTCTGAATTCAGCAAGGGGTCATTTGTGTAGATCCTTGAAGTTTTTTTTAACAGAAACTAACAGTTGAAAATATGAAAAATTAAAAATGACTTGAAAAAAACAGCCATTTCTGCCAACGTTTTCACCTGTAACTTCTTCAAATTATGACAGATTTTTTAAAGCAATATATCATTACATCAGCTAGACCCTTCTGGTTGTG
This sequence comes from Calotriton arnoldi, assembly GCA_963921515.1. Classification (NCBI taxonomy): domain Eukaryota; kingdom Metazoa; phylum Chordata; class Amphibia; order Caudata; family Salamandridae; genus Calotriton; species Calotriton arnoldi. Next base: position 415,931 of record CAWUFW010013220.1, read on the forward strand.
GGGAGGGATATATAGGACTTGTAGGTTCACCAAGAACCCGAGTAACCCAGAGCCAATTACTGAGCAGCGTCTTGCAGCGGTTTTTCATTGTGTACCGGGTATATAGTAATTCATTTGGTAAAATATAAAAAGTGAAAAATAGGTATCAAAGACACTTATGTAATTCTGAAATGGTAACAAAATATCGAGTCTAGAAACAGTACCTATTTGCACATCTCCGAAATTGTGAGTACCCATACTAGCCTGTGAATTGAAGGACATTTTTCAAAGTGACTTCTTTTTTACTCATTATCTTATATTTGGAAGGCAGAAATACATAGAAAGTTAATAGGTAATAACAGTTGCTCTACAATTCTGTGTTCTTCTAAGTCTTCCGATTCAAATGGTACCTCACTTGTGTGGGTAGGCCTAGTGCCCGCAACAGGAAACGGCCCAAAACGCAACGTGGACACACCACATTTTTACAGGGAAAACAGACACTTTTTTTGCACAGTGCCTAGCTGTGGATTTTGAATCCTAGCTCAGCCGGCACCTAGGAAAACCTAGCAAACCTATACATTTTTTAAAACTAGACACCCAGAGGAATCCAGGAGGGGGTGACTTGTGTGGCTCTCACCAGGTTCTGTTACCCAGAATCCCTTGCAAACCACAAACTTTGTCAATAAAAAACATTTTCCTCACATTTCTGTGATGGAAAGTTCTGGAATCTGCATGGATCCACAAAATTCCACCCACCCCGCATCCCTCAAAGCCTTCCGATAAAAATGGTACCTCACTTGTGTGGGTAGATCTAGTGCCAGCGACAGGAAACGGCCCAAAACGCAATGTGGACACACCACATTTTTACAGTGAAAACTGACCCTTTTTTTGCAAAGTGCCTGGCTGTGGATTTTCAACCCTAGCTCTGCCGGCACCTAGGGAAACCTAGCAAACCTATACATTTTTAAAAACTAAACACCCAGGGGAATCTGGGATGCAGTGACTTGTGTGGCTCTCACCAGGTTCTGTTACCCAGAATCCCCTGCGAACCTCGAACTTAGTAAAAAAACAAAACATTTTCCTCACATTTCTGTGATGGAAAGTTCTGGAATCTGTGTAGATCCACAAAATTCCTCCCACCCCGTATTCCCCAAAGTCTTCCAATAAAAATGGCACCTCACTTATGTGGATAGACCTAGTGCCCGCGACAGGAAATGGCCCAAAACGCAACGTGGACACACAACATTTTGACAGTGAAAACTGACCCCTTTTTTGCAAAGTGCTTAGCTGTAGATTTTGAACCCTAGCTCTGCTGACACCTAGGGAAACCTAGCAAACCTATACATTTTTTAAAACTAGACACCCAGAGGAATCCAGGAGGGTGTGATTTGTGTGGCTCTCACCAGGTTCTGTTAGCCACTGTTACCCAGAATCCCCTGCAAACCTCAAACTTTGTAAAAAATAAAACATTTTCCTCACATTTCTGTGATGGAAAGTTCTGGAATATGCGTGGATCCACAAAATTCCACCCACCCCGCATTACCCAAAGCCTTCCAATAAAAATGGTACCTCACTTGTGTGGGTAGATCTAGTGCCTGCGACAGGAAACGGCCCAAAACGCAACGTGGACATACCACATTCTTACAGTGAAAACTGACCCTTTTTTTGCAAAGTGCCTAGCTGTAGATTTTGAACCCTAGCTCTGCCAACACCCAGGGAAACCTAGCAAACCTATGCATTTTTTTAAACTAGACACCCAGAGGAATCTAGGAGGGGGTGACTTGTGTGGCTCACTCCAGGTTCTGTTACCCAGAATCTCTTGCAAACCTCAAACTTTGTCAAGAAAACACATTTTCCCCACATTCTGTGATGGAAAGTTCTGGAATCTGCGTGGGTCCACAAACTTCCACCCACCTTCGCATTCTCCAAAGTCTCCCAATAAAAATGGTACCTCACTTCGCATTCTCCAAAGTCTCCCAATAAAAATGGTACCTCACTCGTGTGGGTGGGTCAAGTACCCGCGACAGGCAAGGGCCCAGAACATATTGTGGAGACTTCAAAATTGCCTTTCACAAAACGCAAGGGGGGTCACCTGAGTTTTTTGCCATGGGCTCAGCAGCCATCTAGGTAAACCTACCAAACCCATACTTTTCTGAAAACTAGATACCCCAGGGAGTCCAGGGAGGTATGGCTTGCGTGGATCCCCCAACGTTTCCCTACCCAGAATATCCTGCAAACCTTAAATTTAGCTGACAAAATCAAATTCTTCTCAAATTTCTGTGTGGGAAAGATGTAGGATCACCGGACTGATACAAATTTCCTGCCACCCAGCATTCCCCCAGGTCTCCAGATAAAAATGGTACTGCACTTGTGTGGGTGGGTCAACTACCCGCGACAGGCAAGGGCCCAAAACGTATTGTGGAGACTTCAAAATTTCCAATCATAAAACGATCTGGTTTTGCAGGGGGGGGGACCTGGTTTTTTGGTCTCTGGCTCGCAGCCATCTAGGGGAACCTACCAAAACCACACATTTCTGGAAAGTAGACACCCTGGGGAGTCCAGTGAGGTATGGCTTGCGTGGATCCCCCAATGTTTTCCCAATGATTTCCTACCCAGAATCCCCTGCAAACCTCAAATTTAGCAGAAAAAATCACTTTTTCCACATTTATGTGTGGGATCACCGTGCCGGCACAACTGTTCTACCACCTAGTGTTCCCCTTGGTCTCCCAAGTAAAATGATACCTCACTTGTGTGGCTGTCCAATGCAGAATTGACTAAAATCTTATTTTCTTAAAAATTTTGCTCTTAGAATTTGCTGTGCTATTCCCCTAACCCCTATGTTTTTGTCCCTTCCCCGTCACAGGCCCTTAGCCCACCCACACAAGTGAGGTATCATTTTACTGAATAGCACTTGTTACAACGCATGCGTTTTCTGCACATGCCATTACAACGCAAGTCGTTACAACGACGCGTTGTTACATCGCATGCCATTACAACGCAAGTCGTTTCAACGACTTGCTGTAGGGGGGCGCTGGAGTTTGGAATAGTATAATTTACTATTCCAACTCCAGTGTGTGCAACATTAGGGAAGGTGTTGGATTGAAAATCCAACAAATCCAACACCTTCTGCCCCCTACAGCAAGTTGTTGTAACGACTGCGTTGTAATGGCATGCGATGTAACAACGCGTCGTTGTAACGACTTGCGTTGGAATGGCATGCGATGTATCGCATGCGTTGTAAAGGATGTTTCCCCATTTTACTCGGGAGAACAAGGGGAACACTGGGTGGTAGGACTATTTTTGTGCCGGCACAAAAAAGTGTGGAAAAAGTGATTTTTTTCCAGTTAAATTGAGGTTTGCAGGGGATACTGGGTAGGAAAACGTTGGGGGATTCATGCAAGCCATACCTCCCTGGACTCCCCAGGGTGTCTAGTTTTCAAAAATATGTGGGTTTGGTAGGTGTCCCTAGATGGCCGAGCCCGGGACCAAAAACCCAGATGCCCCCCTTGCAAAACCAGGTCATTTTGTGATAGGTAATTTTGATGTCTCCTCAATATGATTTGGGCCCTCGCCTGTCGCGGGTACTTGGCCCACCCACACGAGTGAGGCACCATTTTTATCGGGAGACCTGGGGGAACGCTGGGTGGTAGGAAATTTGTGTCAGCCCAGTGATCCCACAATGTTCCCACACATAAATATGTGAAAAATGTGATTTTTACAGCTACATTTGAGGTTTGCAGGGGATTCTGGGTAAGAAAACTTTGTGGGATCCATGCAAGCCATACCTCTCTGGACTCCCCCGGGTGTCTAGTTTTCAGAAATGTATGGTTTTGGTAGGTTTCCTTAGATGGCCGCCGAGCCCGGGGCCAAAAACCCAGGTGACGCCCCTTGCAAATCAGGTTGTTTTGTGATAGGTAATTTTGTTGTCTCCACAATACGCTTTGGGCCCTTGCCTGTCGCAGGTACTTGGGCCACCCACACGAGTGAGGTACCATTTTTATCGGGAGACCTGGGGGAACACTGAGTGGTAGGAAATTTGTGTCAGCCCGGTGATCCCACAACTTTCCCACACAGAAATTTGAGAAAAATGTGATTTTGTTTTTAGCTAAATTTCCAACAATACCTTTCCTGACTTTCTACGTGTTCAGGGGGCTGAGATAGCACCTTGAGCATGTAGAAAGTGAAACTGAAATGAGCCTAACAGCTCATTTCAGTTTCGGTTTCACTGAAATGACGTCAGCGCGACGTGAGCGCTGATCGTCATTTCAGAGAAACCAACTACACAGCCTCAGGAGCTGAGGAAGCTCTTCCCCGGCTCCTGACGCTGTTGGGGGGAGGAAAGAAATTCCTCTGGTGCCCACACCAGAGGGATTTCAGGTGTCATGTGAGAGAACGGCCGGGAGCCGTCCTGCGCACACGAGCACCGTGGCGCACAACGGCTCCCGGCTGTCCTGAGCATTGAAGGGGTTAATAAACGAAATGACATAAAAATTACAAAAATCCATAAATGGGAACCAGAGACATGATTTTTTAAAGTTTTAAGTAGAAATAGTGCCAAGAAGCACAAAACGCAAAAGATAAGAGAATGGCCGCGGTAGACAGAGACTGAGGTGCAATTCGAAGCTGACCGTGATGAAGCATAGGTTGGATACACCAACTTTTACCTTATGAAAGATGGGTAGGTATTTATTTATTTGTTGATTATTTAAAATCATTACAAACAGCAAAGTACACATATAAAATAAAATTAAAATAGGATTATGACAATCAAATAAAAGACAAAAAAAATCATGATCCCTTCATAAATATTTTGTAACTATAGTGTACATTTATATTCAAGCAAGATCTTCAAATAAGCATCAACATAAGTTATTTAGCAGCAAATGATCGGCAATCAAGAAATAAAGTGCTTTGTGCTAGCTGCCATTGTTTACAATATACCATACAATATTCTCCAAAAAGACTTTAAAACTATGTGAGTTTACAAAAGATAAAAACAGCCATAATAAAATTGCATTTGGAGCAACGTTAGCAATAAAGTGCAGTTGTGCTGGAAAGCTTTTAGCAACAAATAATAAAATATCTTATGCTAGCAGCTAAAATTATCAATATAACTCTAGAAGGAAACTTTAGTAAAATTGCAATTGAAACAACATTGACAATAAAAATGCATTTAAAAATGGTTTAAAATAAACAGTACTTAACCCTAAAAACGTAATGTAGCATTGTAAATAATTTTCGTGTCATAAAAGTTATCACATTCTATTAACAGTATTACAAAGTTTCCTTTCAGCTATAATAGTAAACTTAACAAATGGGAGATAAGGTAAGCGTTGACACCGCTAAGGCAAAAGATGATGGCATTTCTACAAGATCTTACCCCCAATTCATTAAAAATAGGCTTTAAGATGGTTTTCCGCTCTACTAACAATTGGGGGCATAAAGTTACTATATGCACTAAAGTTTCCTCGCTGGACCCACATAACCTACACAAATTGGAAGGCCATTTATTTTCCCATTTTGGGATTCCATCTTTAGTCGGATATCTTCCGAACCGTAGTAACATAAATTTATTCTTAATTAAGAGATTTAAGTAAAACGACAGATATGGTTGGGGAGCCAATTTACCAAAGGAGTTTACAATTGACCATAAATGATTTTTTCCCCTAAGTTCATCTTTATCTATTAAAGTCGACAAAAAAATAGCTGATTGATTGATTAATTTTTTATAGACAATTTTACTGCTGATTTCATCTTCTAAATTTGGGCAATCAAAATTACATAGGCATTCTTTTAGGAATGTTTGCCAGCTGCTCGCATACTCATTTCTCATCATCTCGAGCCAACACTGGTTTGCAAGAGAACCTTCTTCAGCACGAGACAATGACAATAATGTTTTTAAAAATGTAGATTGTCTAGCCAGGATTTGTCTTTTTAGGCCAAATTCTAATCTTATATTGGCACGGCTAATATATCTGGGTATCTTAAAACTGATTTGTAAGTTCTTACTTCGATGTCGTCAAAGATTTTTGCGTCTTTGCCACGGAAGATAATAGAACCGTAATCTAAAGATGGTATCAATTTTGATTTCATAACCTTCAACAGATGGTCATAATTTGGGCATGCTATCTTGTCCCTCAGTTTTCTAAAGGCAAATGACAGTGATGTGCCCTTAGCCTCGAGGTTATTAAAATGCTGCCTAAACGACATATTATCATCAAATGTGACTCCTAGATATTTATACGATTTTACACATTCGACGACCAAACCATTGATATTCCATTCTTTCAATCCTAATTTCGTTTTCCCTACAGTCATTATTTTTGTCTTTTTAATATTTATTTTAAGTCCATTTTGGGTAACATATTGATTAAAAGAATCTATTAGTCTTTTTAATCCTATGACAGATTGACTTAATAAAATAGTATCATCGGCATATTGTAGGTATTTAATCTCCTTGCCTAAAATTGCGGGAGAATGGGCATTAATATGTTTAAGATGAGTTGGGAGGTCAGACATAAAAAGATTAAAAAGACAAGGAGCCAGGACACAGCCTTGTTTCAGTCCGGTGTTAGTCTCAAGACGACGAGTTGTATGTCTTCCATCGCCAACTTTGATCTGTACCCATGTATTAGAGTATAACAATTTAATCATATTTAATAAGATGTTAGATATGCCCCAATCGGTCAACTTCGCCCATAACAAATTTTGCGGTACAGAATCAAAGGCAGCTTTTAAATCAATGAAACAAATATACAACTTTTGTTTCCTGTATTTGGCCCTATCACCTAGTAACGTCAGTAAAATCAAATTCGTATTGGTCGATTCCCTCTTCTAAAACCAGTTTGTAAATTTGGGATCAAATCCTTCCTCAAGGCCCATGCTTCCAGTTCTTCCAAGAGGCAACTGGCAAATATTTTGGCCTCTACATCCGTTAAAGAGATTAAACGGTAATTAGCAGGGTTATCTTGGGGACCGCTTTTATATATCGGTTGGATGATACTTCCCTGCCATGACTCAGGAATAGAACCAGATTTAAGCACATCATTAAATAAGGATGTTAAAACCTCAGGCCAATACTTTAAATTTGTTTTAAAAACTATATTAGGGATTCCGTTTGGACCGGGGGCTCCATTTGATCTGATATTTTTTATTGCTTTTTTACTTTCTCTACCGACCATGGCTCATGTCGAATAGACTCAATGTATCGTGAGCATTTGAGCCTGACCCACCGACTTTTATCTTTCCTTGAGACTCGTAATGGGCAAAATCAAATTTATTAGGGTTAGACTGGGTAGCATAGAGATTATTAAAAAAAGTTGCCCAGCTCGATTCTTCAATGTTGGCACTATTACCTCTATAATTACCGAGTTCAAGATTATTAATGATACCCCAGAATGACCTCGAGTCTTTAGATTTACAAGAAAAATGTAATTTAGCCCAAATTCCTGAATAGTACGCTCGTTTAGCCTTCCATATCTCATTCTTATATCCCTTTTTCAATTGTTTAATTTGTTCAGACACTAAGAAATTAGGTGTTCCTTTCACTTTTCTATACAATGCTCTTATTGCTCTATTAAAACTTCTTTTAAGGTAAAGTAACCGGTTAGAAAACCACCCTGGTTTATTTGAAATCAAAGTTACACCTTTTGATTTTTTAGGGTTTGGAAAACTGTCCACAAGAGCAGAACACAAACTGGGCCAGAGGGCAACCATGGATTTACCTTCGACTATTGCGTCTTGAGCATTTAAAATTAAACAAGAAAGAACTTTCAATATATCTTTTCGGATCTCTCATTCCATATTAACCTTTTAAGGTTAAATGGAGTAGGAGCAGTTTTAATTATTCTTGTTTCTGGTAAATGGTCTAAGTAAAAAGCGAAGGAAATACATTGTGGGTTGTGGTCGCTCTCTATCCTCGGTAGTACCTTATAACTTTGGAGCAAATATAATAGTTTCTCAGAAATTAGGAGTAATCGATAATAGAAGGATTACATGTTTTGTTAAATGTTGGTGTATGGTCCTCATCTTGCAGTAACCTAAGATTAAATTTTGTAAACTGAAAATGTATCCACTGGGACAAAATCTTCGAATATGTATACGGCTTTTTACTTGTAAGGAGGTGCATATTAAAATCCCCGGAAATGATTATTAATGAGTCTGTATGATCATAGTACAGCACTTTTACTATTTCCCACAGGCTCGATAATTGTGTAGATTTATCCTTATGTTTTGAACCTATATAAATATTTAAAAAGATAATAGGTTGCTTGAGAATTAATTTAATACACTGTAGCCATGTTACCTGAAAGTCAATCTCAAAGTGTTTAGCATCCAAGTTCAAGGAAACATAAGTAGAAAGGCCACCCCTGGCAAGACCGACAGATGCCTTACGGCAAGCCACATTTGAATATTCAAAATACCCAATAAGGGGTTCACAAACCATGTTCCAAGTTTCCTGGAGCAATAATATATCGAAGTCTTTAAGAAAACTTATTACATCTGGATCTTCAAGAAGTGATTTAAGACCATTAGTGTTCCAAGAACAAATTTTGAAAAGTTTTTGAACTTTATTAAGAGAATTTGGGCATCAATCGTGCTTCACCACACTTCCTTCGCCAAAGTTGACGGGAGCCAACTCCAGTCTTCAACCGGATTAGTTTTTTTCTTTAATTCTTCACATATTCGAATACCCGGTTGACAGCTCCTAACCTTAATACCAAATGATAGATTCAACTTTGTCGATGGTCCTGAGGCACCTTTCAAAACTCTAACGTGAGACCCCAATCCAGAGGTTTGCCCATTGATCTTTAAGTCCTGTCTACATGATGACCCACTTGGAATCAACAAACACGGGTATTGGGGCCCAGAAATTCTCCAGACTTTGATGCCCCATTTCTCAAATTGGTTATCATTGGAGATTATTTTACTGATGATTTCATTGCTTTTCCAAGTTGTAACAGTTATTTCATTATAGGGAATATTGCAATCTTTTTTAAACTCCACCGATTCCAAATCATCTGATGTTACATTCTTCAAATCTACAATTGCAGTCAATAATTTCAGAATATTTCCACGGTTTAGGATATCATGGGGGCCTCTTGTGATATACTGAGGACAAAAGACTAATTTCTTCAAATCTTGCAAGATATCTGTAGCCTCTATTTTTTCATTATTTATATGACTAATTGGGGTCCTCATATTGGCGATGGAAGCCAAGGCTGGAAATGCCGATTCTCCTTGGCCGTGGATTTCTGATTTATTTTGGTCCGTGATAATTGGATGCTCTATAGAGACCTCATTATGGTTCTGATGGCAGACGTTATTTATAATTTTCCGTATGAAGGTATTTTGTTCTCCACACTGATTAGCCAAATCTTTAGGTAACTGTTCACCACTTGAAACCCCTGACTTTGATGGAGCTGGAATTTTAGACCATATACCGTCGATGATCGCATCGGGGGCAGGGATGCCGATATCTTGACTATTCAGGTCAGCCATAGGTTTGATCTCAGATTTTTCCTCAGATCTAAAAATCGGAAATAATACCATCTTATCGGGTTCTTTAGGCTCATTGAGTTCTTTAAAAACAGCATCCTTTATGGCTTTTTTTCCCTTTGATAGTTTATTATGGGTTTTCCTTAGTCTTTTTCTTGCCCTTTTCGACAGGGTCTCCGAATTTGTAGTAGCACTTGATGTTTGGTCTACTTTAGATTGAATGGTATTCACCTCATCCAATATTGATTCTTCCCTACATTCAGATCTTTTAAGCGTATCTTGAGGTGACTTAGACATTTTCAGAATTATATTTTTATTTACGAGTTGATCATTTATAACTGCAACTTTACTATTTGTGCTAATTGTGCTAATTGCACTTCTAAGTTGACTTTCACTCATTGAGTAGTTTTCATTTATAATTTGATTCCCTCTATTCATTTTATCTTTTGAGTTTACTGGCTTCTCTATATTAATCGATCCCGGTTGGTTTGAATAATTTGAATAATTTGTTGCCACAAGTAAATTGATTTTATCTTCACCGGGATTATTTTACCTTGAGCCGATCTACCCGCCATCAATTTTACCTCTTGTACCATAGAGCTTACAATTGACGGTAGGTCTGAAATTTTGTCAATCAGTTGTGCACAGGTGCAAGTTACTAACTGATTCTCATTATTTGATTGGACCTTGGTTATCAAATTAGTTAGTTGGAGCAATTTCGCATCAATCCCTGCTACATGGGTAGCCAATATATTTAAAATGTCAACTTGAATATTTAATTTATCTGAATGAAAGCTAAGAGCGTTGGTAATCGAATCCATAGTGTGGAGTAGACTTTCCCATATACCGCGGTCAGAACTCGAAGGATTGTTTTCTGTATCACCGACTCTAGCATGGTAATTCCCATCAAAGTTTGTTAATAATGATAAGTCCACCGAATTAAACTGGTTATTTGCAACCGCTTGTGAAAGTTTACTTTGCTCATTTGGAGTAAGCCCGTTTTCTGAACTTACAATACCTGGTACCAGTAATGATTTGTTGTTTATAAAACTGTTTTCCAGGATTATACTTGACTGAACCGGATTAAATAACCTCACAATACCATCTGTATTTGTTGGGCCATTTGGGCTGGATGATATATCCGGTATCTCTGGAGTCAATATTTGACTCCCCCTCTTACTTTCTACCTCATCTGCAACATAGGCTAACAAGAAGACCTCGTCACTTAGGTTTCGATCCTGGCCTGAGGAAATGTTGATCACTGAGCCGATCTCACTTTGACTACTAACCAGTAATTTGGTAGACTCCTTTCGTCTAGTTGGAGTTACCATTATAGATTCATCGGCCGTAAGTTCCACAACAGATTGAGTAACAGAACCTTGCACATGATTTTGAACTTTCGCCTGCAACAGGCCAGACAGTTTTGGAATCGATTTTAAAATTGGAGACACTGGAAACATTGGAAACTTTCCTGGGCCAGGATTTTTAGTCTCAAGTTGGATTTTGCATCCGTCTTCTAACTCCTCTATTTCTGGAGACAACTGGAATTGTTGAGCTCCCCGCGGGCAAATTCTCTTTACACTTGTTGAGGAAGAGGGTGTTAAAAGACTATTATCAATCTCATTGCTTTTATTTATTTGCTGTTTTTGATGCTGATTTTGATGATGCTTAAAAAAGCTTTTAATGGACAACTGGTGATCGTGGACTTGATTTTTGTAAACACAACCAGAATTTGTAGAAGTGACTGCCAGTTTAGCTGGATCCTTCGGGGGGACCTCTTGTAATGTACACTTCCTTAAGGAGTCACAAGTATCTAAATTTTCCTCATTCTTTTGTCGCCTCTTTGATTGGGGTCTGGTCGGCACCCCTCGCTGTCGGCCTGATCTCATTATAAGCTTATATCCGTCCCCCCTGCTGGGCTTCCGAAAACAATGGATACGATGGGTACAGTAGATGACGTAGAACTGCCCTTTCAACACCAACTGCAGAGGGACGCCACACAGTTCTTGTCACAATCTCACAGATTCTGACTGTAGTGACAGCTCACACGATAGCAATCCTCGATATTCTTCTCCTCACAGCCCCCCCGTGCCTCCGTCCCCCTTCTAGTTCTCACTTACTTGCTCCCACGTGGCAGCGGGAAAAACGAGGAAGCAGGGGGCTGAACGGGGCGCAGGGAGCAGGTGAACAAAGGCAGCACAACAGAGCAGGCAGCCCGTGATAATGGTAGATGGAAGATGGTAAAAGATCACAGGATACAGGATTCAGGGGGCAATAGCAGGCAGATAGCAAGCGGACAGCTGGCACAGTGTATCAAGTCCACTTACCGCTAACCGCTTGCCACTTGCCACTTGCCTCTCCACGCTGTCCTCTCCGCTTCTTCAACAACGACCTCACCCTCGCTTTGCCTCACCACTTCACCGTTTCCCTGCACAAGGCCACACAGAGCCGAGTGGGGTGCTCAGTGCGTTACCATCAGTACTGGGAATGAAGTTTTATATCTTCAGTTCCGAAAGTGTTTTGCGGGTCCAGCAGCAACTCAAAATCGAGATCACCCGCGGCTCCTGAATGAATTGGTTACAGCCGCTGCAGCTCCAATGCTCAATGCTGCTCAAATGCTGGCGGCTCCTGCCGGCTCCTGCCGCACCAGGGGAGATGTTATGGCTCCAGCCGCAACCTCGTAATCACCTCATAAACACCCGCGGCTCCTGCCGCGTCACGGAAAAGGTTTTTAGCGGCAGCTTGATGCGAGTCAGTGCGATATGGTTGGTGGTTTAGTCGAGCGGGCAGGCATGAAAGCCAGCGAAGTGCTCACCCTCGCACTCCACACTCCGCAGCTCCGCAGCTCCACGCTCCGACCTCTGACCTCTGACCACCTCTGACCACTCACAGAAGTTTAGTCCTTCAAGTCTGAATCCACCACAGAAGTAAACTTCTAACCCCCCCACCAGGACCTCAGACAAGGCACTTAGAGACTCGCAAGGTGGCAGGCAGAGTCCAGACCAGAGTTTGGTGTATCCTGTAACGTGAACAGAAGGTCAGCCTTATGACCTTTGGAGTCCACTTCTTTGTCCTGGGTGCAAGAGGGAGAACAGGTCCAGTCCTTTAGGACTCTTCTCCGATCTCAGACAGCATCTCCAGTCCTCTTTTGATCTTCCACGGGTGCAGGAGTAATCTGAAGTGGGCGCCTGGAGATGCCACATTTATGCCTGGCACAATCTTGTGGGTGGGAATGACACCTGGGGGCGCCCTAAGCAATGGGGTAAGGTTCCCAGGGCTAACCCTACCTACTTTGAGCGTTTTCAAGATGGCTGAAGTCTTCTTCCACACTGAACTTGGGCTCTGAGGGCTAGGGGTGTGTGTGGGGAGTGTACTATGGTAATACCAGTGTATTCCCACAACTAGAGGCAAAATCCAGTTTTAGGCAGTCCCTGGACCCCCAACAAACTTAGAGATAGAGACAGAAGTCTGGTTAAATTAACACTGAGCTTTCAGCAACCAGTGGATGTCCTCAAAGAGCCTGGTTTATATATTTCCTCACCAATATAGTGGGCTGCCCATCAAATTTAATTGCGGGAGGACCTTAAGTTTGTCCACGGCAGAGACTACTCTGTCTCCGCTGTGGTCAAACTTCTCCGAAAGCCCTGGAGAGGAAGGGCTATCGTAGAAATGGCTACATGTCCGCCCACCCAAATTTAGATTGGCAGACATCTAGTCATTTTTAATTGTTCCTTACCGCCAGGGAAAACCTGGCAGTTTTGAAAAGTAAAACCATTCTAAAGTGCCCCTCGCCATGGGAGAAGCCTCCCACGACGAAGGAAGCATTACTTTTCTTTTCAAAAAGAAAATTCCATTTAAGGATTTTCTTTTTAAAAGAAAAAAATACTGTTTGCTGCAGGGTTGCTTCCTTCCGACGCAGCCCTGCAGCAAACAGTAAAATGCATTGACAGGAACCGCTGTGACGGTGGTGCCTGTTGATGCCTTTATAAATGACCACCTGCTTGGCAGTCATTGATAAATTAGGTTGGCGCCCTCTCCACCATGGGGACGGAGTAGTTTACTCCGTCTCCAGGTCAGAATGGCGGGCCTCCCGTCTAAATATAAATCAGTTCCAAAGTCTGTTTCTTTCCTTTGAAGTGCATTTCGTGTGACATGTGAAACTCCAGCAAACCTGTCAAGCACGATGTGACATTCAAGCAGGATTTGACACTCTAATGTCAAAGACAAAGCTCACTCACAGCACCATCCCGGTGGTCACTCTAAACCAGCTCTGTGGCAGCTCTCCCTCCCACTTGGGTTGGTGCTGGGCTGACTAGAAGGACAAAAGGGGAGGCAGACCCAGATGTGAGCTGCATCTGCCTGTGTCAGGAAAGGCCTCTTTGAAGTGCCCCAATGGTCTGTGCACAGCCCCATGCCATCCTGCCAAGGGGAGAACAACACCTGCCCACACCAAAGGCCCATTGCTTCTGTCTTGGGTGTAGTTCACACCTCACCACAGGGAAACCATCAAGCTGCCAGGTGGCATCCGAATACTTACAGAAAGGCCTCCAGAGACTTTAGACAGGCAAAAGGTAACTTTTGCTAAGTTCCTTTACTGTAACTGTTAGACAAAATTCCCATTACTTTGGATTTTCTTTACTGTTAAAAAATAGTCCTTGAAATATTTCTCTAGAAGTTACCAATCTGAAATTTGCAATATAAGGTGCTGTTATACTGTAATCTAGTTTTCCCCATGGAAGCAGTCAGACTTGTTACAGTGAAAATAGCTTTTATGCTTTTTCACTGTAAGGACGTGTAGAATATTAAAATTCTATATGTCCTACTTTTAAACGCTGTGCACCGTACCCTATGGGCAATGGGGCTTTCCTTAGGGGTGACTTATTAATATTTAAGAGGAAAGTTTAGACCTGTTAAAAGGGTTTATTTTGACAGGTCGGATTGACAATTTAAAACTACATAGCCAGGCTAGAGTGGTAGGCCTGGTGACATGCTTTCCACTGTCATTGTAGTGGTCGGCACAATGAGTGCTGAAGCCCACTGGTGATATTTAACTTAAAGGCACTGGGTACCCTTTGTACCACATATTAGGAACTATAGGTGAGTTAAATGAGTCAACCTGGCGTATACAGATTTTACCATGTTGAAAGGAGTTAGCAGGGGTAAAGTGCACAGATTCTATAGCCAGCAAAAAAAGGGTTTAGCAAAAAGGCAAAAAAACGGAAGGGATGGCCCTGCAGCGAGAGCACATTTCCATCAGCCACTGCCACCTTACCTCTACATGGCCATTTAAGCCTAAAACACCTTTACCACCATTTACCACTACCCTCCCATGAACCCTAAAACTCCTTTAAAACTCTTACTACCAGGTATCCTTACACACCCCTGAACCCTAAAAACACTATTACTGCCCTTATTACCCTCTTCCTTAGGCCACACCAGAACCCTAAAACCCCTTTATAACCCTTAACACCCGGCACCCTTATAAACATAAACACGTTTTTTCACATTTGATCGACTTGCTTTGCAGAATGTAAATAACATGTAAATAACAAATAAAACATAGTTGCACACTGTTACTACATGCCTGCCTGTCTATTTCACTTCAAAACGATGCAATTGTGTACGTTTACTGGAATCTGCGGCTCATAGACCATGAGCAGTTTGTTTAGGGCAATTGAAAGTCCCCAAGGCTGCCCCTGTCCCCCTCAGAAATGTAATGTCTCCTACGCCCCTGGTTTAATGTGTTAGTAGCACATAGTCCATATGCTAAGTTACTTGTGTCCTCAGCAATAAATGAATGATAAATGTATATAGCGCCTATCAGGGCATAAAGACACAATAGAACCAGATGGCGTTGGCGACCTTGCAACCTGTGTGGAGCATTACCCTGCAAGCCCTGTAGGGCATTTCACATGGATGGGGACTCGAGCTGACATTTGCCATGCCAGGGCTCAGCTAGACCACCAAGGGCTGGCCAAAACTGTTCTGGATGCATGAGCAGCTGTGTCCTGAGAGACAGGTTACCTCTGATGATGATGTCTGTACTGTACCTCCCGAAATACACATCCCCACATGTGCTGGACTTGCAACTGTCTGGAAACGAGAGAAACCTGTTTTTAATTGTTCTTTGTACCTAAAAATCTGGTGCGTGCCAATATTTGGAAACATCAAAGATTGCTTAAAAGCTGTTCATGAAATCTCCTCACATGGAAATGACTTCATGCACAATTTTAAAAGAATCTCCCTGCGTCCCGCGTGGCTCCCGGCAGATCCAGAGCCCCAGTGCAGAGCTGTTTGCTTGAATCTGTGCCCCGGGTCGGTCAGTGGGTCCAGCTGGTTGGCTCCTTCGGAGGGTTCAGGGGGCGGGCATGACGGAACCAATACAGGGTACAGAAATAGAGAACCCCACAAGAGCCTGGACCCACAGAGTGATGGTGGCCGAGGAAGAAGGCTGAAAGAGGAAAGGGCAAGACCATGGAGGGGGTGTAAAGAATAAATATGGAATAGAGGGTGAGAGAGAGGTTCTGTGTTAGCTCTTTGGGTCACAGCAGAGGAGGAGGAAGGAACAAGGAGGAAATCTGGTGGAAAGTAGGACTAGGAGAGGAATCAAACCAAGAATGTCCAACGTCCATGTGGAAAAGCTGCCCAGGAGACCGGGATCAGGACCAGAACCTCTAGTTCAGAAGGGAGAGAGGCGAAGGTGAGGTATGTAGGAACAGAGTGAAAGGGTTAATCCTGGATCTCCCCTACACCAACCAACCCTGAGGAAGGAATCGAGGAGGAGGGTCAAGCAAGGAATCTAAAGCTGACCCTCAGCTGCAGGGTACACCGAGCACTCATCGAGACCACCCCTAGACCACCTCACCAACGACAGATGAAGAAGAAGATGAGAACACCAGGATACACCGAGCACTCACCAAGACCATTCTAGACATCGTCACCTCAGACAGGTGAAGAAGGAGGTGAGAAAACCAGGATACACCGAGAACTCTTGGAGACCACCCCTAGATATCCTGACCATAAACAGGTGAAGAAGGAGAGAACACAAAGGATACACCGAACACTCCCGGAGACCACCCCTAGACATCCTCACCAACGACAGGTAAAGAAGAAGGTAAGAGCATCAGGATACACCGAGCACTCCCAGAGACCACCCCTACACATCCTCACCAACGACAGGTGAAGAAGAAGGTAAGAGCACCAGGATACACCGAGCACTCCCAGAGACCACCCCTAGACATCCTCACCAACGACAGGTGAAGAAGAAGGTAAGAGCACCAGGATACATTGAGAACTCTTGGAGACCACCCCTAGACATCCTGACCATAAACAGGTGAAGAAGATGGAGAGAACACCAGGATACACCGAGCACTCCCGGAGACCACCCCTAGACATCCTCACCAATGACAGGTGAAGAAGAAGGTAAGAGCACCAGGATAACCCGAGCACTCCCGGAGACCACCCCTAGACATCCTCACCAACGACAGGTGAAGAAGAAGGTAAGAGCACCAGGATAAACCGAGCACTCCCGGAGACCACCCCTAGACATCCTCACCAACGACAGGTGAAGAAGAAGGTAAGAGCACCAGGATACACCGAGCACTCCCGGAGACCACCCCTAGACATCCTCACCAACGACAGGTGAAGAAGAAGGTAAGAGCACCAGGATACACCGAACACTCCCAGAGACCACCCCTAGACATCCTCACCAATGACAGGTGAAGAAGAAGGTAAGAGCACCAGGATACACAGAGTACTCCCGGAGACCACCCTAGACATCCTCACCAACGACAGGTGAAGAAGAAGGTAAGAGCACCAGGATACATCGAGAACTCTTGGAGACCACCCTAATCCTCCTCACCAACAACAGGTGAAGAAGAAGGTGAGAACACCAGAATACGCCGAGTACTCATGGAGACCACCCCTAGACATCCTGACCATAAACAGGTGAAGGAGAGAACACCAGGATACACCGAGCACTCCCGGAGACCACCCCTAGACATCCTCACCAACGACAGGTGAAGAAGAAGGTAAGAGCACCAGGATAAACCGAGCACTCCCAGAGACCACCCCTAGACATCCTCACCAACGACAGGTGAAGAAGAAGTTAAGAGCACCAGGATAAACCGAGCACTCCCGGAGATCACCCCTAGACATCCTCACCAACGACAGGTGAAGAAGAAGGTAAGAGCACCAGGATACACCGAGCACTCCCGGAGACCACCCCTAGACATCCTCACCAACGACAGGTGAAGAAGAAGGTAAGAGCACCAGGATACACTGAGCACTCCCGGAGACCACCCCTAGACATCCTCACCAACAACTGGTGATGAAGAAGGTGAGAACACCAGGATACACCAAGCACTCCTGGAGACCACCCCTAGACATCCTCACCGCAGACAGGTGAAGAAGAAGGAGAGAACACCAGGATACACCGAGAACTCTTGGAGACCACCCCTAGACATCCTCACCGCAGACAGTTGAAGAAGAGGGTGAGAACAGCAGGATACACCGAGCACTCCCAGAGACCACCCCTAGACATCCTTACCGCAGACAGGTGAAGAAGAATTTGAGAACACCAGTATACACCGAGCACTCCCAGAGACCACTCCTCGACATCCTCACCAATGACAGGTGAAGAAGAAGGTGAGAACACAAGGATAAACCGAGCCCTCCCAGTGACCACCCCTAGACATCCTCACAACTGACAGGTGAAGAAGACACCGAGAACATCAGGATACATAGAGCACTCCCGGAGACCACCCCTAGACATCCTCACCGCAGACAGGTGAAAAAGAGGGTTAGAACACCAGGATACACGAGCACTCCGTAGACCACCCCTAGGCATCCTCATCACAGACAGGTGAAGAAGAGGGTGAGAACACCTGGATACACGAGCACTCCGTAGACCACCCCTAGGCATCCTCACCGCAGACAGGTGAAGAAGAGGGTGAGAACACCTGGATACACCGAGCACTCCGGAGACCACCCCTAGGCATCCTCACCGCAGACAGTTGAAGAAGAGGGTGAGAACACATGGAAACACCGAGCACTCCGGAAACCACCTCTAGACAACCCCAACACAGACAGGTGAAGAAGAGGTTGAGAACACCAGGATACACCGAGCACTCTATGAGACCACCCCTGGACATCCTCACCAATGACAGGTGAAGAAGAAGGTGAGAACACCAGGATACACCGAGCACTCTATGGGACCACCCCTGGACATCCTCACCACAGACAGGTGAAGAAGAAGGTGAGAACACCAGGATACACTGAGCACTCCGGAGACCACCCCTAGACATCCCCACCACAGACAGATGAAGAAGAGGTTGAGAACACCAGGATACACCGAGCACTCTATGAGACCACCCCTGGACATCCTCACCACAGACAGGTGAAGAAGAAGGTGAGGACCACCCCACGGCTGCTCTTCCCATTTGGCAAGAGTAAGAAATATTATTGCCCCTTTCTGATAGAAATATAAGGACGTTTATGGCTACCCGCTCAGAAAACTGATCGAAGACAAGAATGTTTTAAAAATGGTCGTCCTCTAAGAGCCTGTCAGCAGCTGCACTCTTTTATGACAGCGAGCCTCTTTTCATTGAAATTGTATTTGTTCATCACTGTTGCTCAAGACCATCACTATAAGGCATTGTACCTCTACTCCATAGAGGAGAGAGGCTACAGTTTTCATGCGAGCTATGACTGAACACCTACAAGGCCCAAACCTCTGATGCCTAAAAGACAAGCAGCTTTTTGTGAATAATCCAGGGCTCGCTGTGCGTAGCTGGGCTGAGGCGGCTAGACTATTCTCAGAGAAAGGCCTGAGATATGTTTGCAGTAATGAACAAAAACAAAACTGCAGTTAGGAAAATGAAGAACTTACAATGTACAAGCCATGCAGGGTGAAAAATATAAGCATTTAATAATCAAAGCACTAAAAAACTGAATGACTTTGATAATACAATGTAGAAACAAGCATTGACAAAGCCAATAGGTCAGGCCTATACAAGAGCTATTGGCTTTGCCAATGTCTTTTAGCGATGTTGTGAAGCTGCCTGGCTGCTGTTCTGCATGGCTAAAAGTCAGTAGCATGGCTTGAGTAGTGTGGCATAGAGTGGAGTGCCATGGAGTAGAGTGCTCTGGAGCAGAGTGGAGCGGCATAGAGTGAAGTGATTTAGAATGGAGTGCCATAGAGTGGAGTGAAGTAGAGTGGAGTAGAGTGGAGTGGAGTGGTGTAGAGTGGCTCCACAGAAAGAAAAGGAAGTGACGGCCAGCACACGCTAGCCAATTAAGAGGCAGCAAAGAAGAGTGACAATGAAGCCAATGAATGGTAAGCAGTAGGTGGGCTCCAAGCCCTTCATTGTTAACAATGGCCCACGCAAGCGAGAGCGCATGAATGTGCTGCCGCAGGCAAGCCCTATAAACGAGTTGGGATTACTTTTGGTCAAAATAGCTCTGTTCAGATATAGTGACCAGGATGTTTCTCTGAATGACCACCAGGCGATAGCATTACAATAAATTGCATTGCCCCTAGCAGCTTGTCTATGAGAAAAAGAGAAAAAGAGTGTTAAAGAAAGATTTATGAACAAAATATTCTGCTCCCCTGTCCTACCAAATATTCTAATTTAAAAGCCCCATTAATGAGACTGTGCCCTGTGGGCATGGGGGATTTGGGGGGTAAAGAGCACCTGTTGGGTTATGATACAAAGTTGTCAGGGTGGGGCTGTGTTGGAAATGGCCCTTTTTGCAGGGTCACCCCCAAACCTTTTACCTTCATCCTCCACTTTTCTGACCTTGTTGTTGCTGGCTTTAGGATTTTGAAAGAGCGCTGATAGCACTCTATTTTGTATGAGTGCACTATACTCATGGTTTAAACGCACTCTCATGTATTCGTATTGTTTGATGTGTTTTACGACTATTACGAAACATTTATTTGAATCATTTGACGTTGAAATCTAGTGAACGCATTAAGTAGGATTCTGCATGTATTAAGATTCCTTCATGCATAATGTGCAGGACGGTATTATTTCTATACACAGTAATTATGGTTAGTTTAAGTTGCCTGAATTATAGGCCCAAAGTCATAAGTTTCGATTCTCCTTGCTCTTGAGAAATAAATAATTAAATGTTGTTGTGTTCGAACTTAGAATGTTCTCATCCTACTGCAGGTGGAAGAATACACATCGTTATTTTCAGAGTTAAGGAGAGACCCGGAATGTCTTGGAAGATGGCTGGGAAGCGAGAAGGGAGGATGCCTTGCGTATCTGGTCTGTCTGAAAGCCAAGGCCACTGGAAAGAAGATATCACTAATTAAATTTGTATCATGAAAGGAAAAAGCTACTGCATAGAGGTGCAATGGAAAGTTTTAAGAGGAAGGACTTATTGTGGGTGGAATCCCATCTTTTGTATGCTGCGCAGGGACAGAGACTCCAGACTTCTGCTAGCTTTCGGAGGAGAAGGAGCATCTTAGAGCAAGCTCCATAGCCATAAGCTAAAACGACCCATTTGACGTGAGTACTTCTTAGGAAGTCAACACGTGCTGACACCTTTGGGGAATGATAGAAGAGAGACAGGAAGGGCCCTCATGTAGAGCAGTGTAGGGAAAGATTTTGATTTCTTTCAATGAGCCGAGAACTGAATATCGCATCTATTCTGTGTTGCGTTGTGATTTTGGAATTTATAATCATCTGTCTTTTGTGCCGAATTACTTATATTCGTAAACTTGGCTCTGTATTAATTTTTCTGTACCTCTATACTTTGCTCTTGAGTATTTACATCCAATTGTTTTTGGCCTTATAATAAATATTCAAACTGAACTTTGGAGTTGGTGGTCTTTTCAGGCATGACGACTTTGCTGATATCTGTCTGAATTGTTTCCTCCCCTCAACCACTTTTAGTAGGTAAATAAAAGATCGATCGCTTACGCTATACTTAGGGGCCGATTCCGATTCGGGCCGGAAAGCGTACCGATAGACTCGGTATGGGAATTTAGTCCGACCGACACGTACCGGCGCTGCCCGAGCCGCCTAGTACGATGCAAAGCACGTGGATCACGACCGACCCGTACGGAACACAAGCTGAGCGACCGAACCGCACGGAAACCAGCTACCCGGCCGGAAAACACGCGATTCGAACCGACCGACACGCACCAGGAATGAAGCCGACAGAAACGTACCCGCGAACTCCGACCCCCGCAGTACGATGCAATGCGTGTAAAACTAAACCGAGTCGCACAGAGCCCAAGTCGTACGACCGACACGCATACAAAACGGAGCCGAAGCAACACAATACTCCGCGACCGACGCGTACGCCGCACATAAAATCCATCAGAAACACAGCGTGAAAGACTCGGAGAAGCTCGCACGAGCCAACTGCAGAGTCCTACTCGGTCAGGAGAACGTCTCCTACATGCCCTAAAACTACAAAGGAATAAATAAAAAAAAATGGCCAAACAAGCAATGACAAAGTCAATAAATACTGGGGGGGGGAAATGGAACAAAGACACACCCACAACTCCACCCATATAAAGGCCACAAATCCCTACCATGATCCTTTGCAAATTCAACAGACCTGCCAGCACAGAAAACCATCAGACAGCAACCACAGACACACCCACAACTCATCCATCACACAAGCCACACACCATTAGCAACTCCCCAATAGCACCCTCACATACACCCAGCAAAACTGACACACACCTACCCTCACTTGCACACTCACACACACATCAATCCCCACCACCACCCATCACCATGCCCCCAAAGAAGAATCCAAAGTTCCTAGACAGTGAATTGGAAGTGTTGGTAGATGAAATCCTCAGGGTAGAGCCACAATTGTTTGGTACACTGGTCCAACAGACCCCCATGTCGCAGAAAACCAAGATGTGGGAGAGGATCGTCGACAGGGTGAACGCACAATCACCATGTTTGCGCACAAAGGAAGACATCCAGAACAGGTGGTATGATGTGCGCAGGAGGGTCAAGGCCCTACTCAAGAAGGATTACGCCTTGAGCCAGCACACCAGCAGTGGCCCTCCTGCCAAACCAGTATACCTCAGGCCCTGGGAGGAGAAGGTGCGGGCCATCCTACCACCAGAGAGCGTACATGGACTATCAAACATCCCAGAGCCTGGTGAGTACACAACCAATATACCCAATATCGTGTGACAATACACACAAATCACTGTCAAGGGGATAGTCAAACCATGCACCGTCAGCAAAGCCACAGTAACCAAAACAGAATCATCCCAAGATGTGTATGTTAGTTAGACAAACACAATACCTGCCATCCCAAAGTGAAATGTAACTGTGTCATGACATGTACAAACCCAACAACAAATAGAGCAAGGCAGCCGCACAAATCTAACCAACAAACACTGTCAGATATTTTCCCACCACCAGAACACCACCTCACAGGGAAGCTCACTGAAAGGAAGGAATTCTGTGTATGCTGGTGAAGTCAGTGTAGCCAATAGCATCATGGGAGTTGTAGTCACAGATATTGCTCACCCTCACAATTGGCCTATCAACACCATTCTCAACCATGCTCACATCACAGGGAGTGGAAAAGAACTGACAAGATGGCTGACACTGGGTACTGCTGTGGGGAGCACAAGGCCCTGCTGGGAACTGTGCACCAACCAACAGCAGGACACCACTGACTGACATCCTGAAAGCAAACTTGCACTCCCTGCAATGGAAGCACGTTCCATGGTGGGATATCTGGCTGGGTGGGAAGGAGGACTGACAGCACTGACCATAGTTACCAGCAGCTCTTCTCACACACACCCTTAACACAAACTCCACACAACTCACCTGGGAGAATGCATTGCCTCACACTCTAATTAAATATCCCACAAAGAACCACCACCCTGGGTTATGCTGTGTGAAGCACAGGGACACTCTTGGGACTTGTAGCCAAACTAACGCCAGGACAACACTGTCAGCCATCCTGTCAGCACAGGCACACTACCCCACAGGGAAGCAGAGTCAAAAGGAAGGAAGTATGGGCATGCTGGGAAGGGGGTGTAGGCAATAGCATGATGGGAGTGGTAGTCACAGCTCAACATCCCCCACACGCATGGCCCAGCAAGCTCACACTGAAGCATGCACACCTCACAGGGAGTGAAAAGCCACTTCAAAGATGTCTGACAATGGTGCTCTGTTGTGGGGAGCACAAGGCCCTGCTGGGAACTGGGCACCAACCAACAGCAGGACACCACTGTCAGCCATCTTGCCATTGCTGTCACACTCACACACAGTGAAGTCCACTCAAAAGGAAGGAAGTATGGGCATGCTGGGAAGGGGGGTGTAGGCAATAGCATGATGGGAGTGGTAGTCACAGCTCAACATCCCCCACCCGCATGGCCCAGCAAGCTCACACTGAAGCATGCACACCTCACAGGGAGTGAAAAGTCACTTCAAAGAAGTCTGACAATGGTGCTCTGTTGTGGGGAGCACAAGGCCCTGCTGGGAACTGGGCACCAACCAACAGCAGGACACCACTGTCAGCCATCTTGCCATTGCTGTCACACTCACACACAGTGAAGTCCACTCAAAAGGAAGGAAGTATGGGCATGCTGGGAAGGGAGGTGTAGGCAATAGCATGATGGGAGTGGTAGTCACAGTTCAACATCCCCCACCCGCATGGGCCAGCAAGCCCACACTGAAGCATGCACACCTCACAGGGAGTGAAAAGCCACTTCAAAGATGTCTGACAATGGTGCTCTGATGTGGGGAGCACAAGGCCCTGCTGTGAACTGGGCACCAACCAACAGCAGGACACCACTGTCAGCCATCTTGCCATTGCTGTCACACTCACACACAGTGAAGTCCACTCAAAAGGAAGGAAGTATGGGCATGCTGGGAAGGGGGTGTAGGCAATAGCATGATGGGAGTGGTAGTCACAGATATTGGTCACCCTCACAATTGGCCCATCAACACCACTCTGAACCATGCTCACATCACAGGGAGTGGAAAAGAACTGACAAGATGGCTGACACTGGGTACTGCTGTGGGGAGCACAAGGCCCTGCTGGGAACTGTGCACCAACCAACAGCAGTACACCACTGACTGACATCCTGAAAGCAAACTTGCACTCCCTGCAATGGAAGCACGTTCCATGGTGGGATGTCTGGCTGGGTGGGAAGGAGGACTGACAGCACTGACCATAGTTACCAGCAGCTCTTCTCACACACCCCCTTAACACAAACTCCACACAACTCACCTGGGAGAATGCATTGCCTCACACTCCAATTAAATATCCCACAAAGAACCACCACCCTGGGTTATGCTGTATGAAGCACAGGGACACTTTTGGGACTTGTAGCCAAACTAACGCCAGGACAACACTGTCAGCCATCCTGTCAGCACAGGCACACTACCCCACAGGGAAGCAGAGTCAAAAGGAAGGAAGTATGGGCATGCTGGGAAGGGGGTGTAGGCAATAGCATGATGGGAGTGGTAGTCACAGCTCAACATCCCCCACCCGCATGGCCCAGCAAGCTCACACTGAAGCATGCACACCTCACAGGGAGTGAAAAGCCACCTCAAAGATGTCTGACACTGGCCTCAGCTGTGGGGAGCACGAGGCCCTGCTGGGAACTGGGCACCAACCAACAGCAGGACACCACTGACTGACATCCTGAGAGTCAACCTGCACCCACTGCAACGGTGGCATGCTTCATGGTGGGATAACTGGGCTGGGGGAGAAGGAGGGCCGGATGTCAACCAAATACCACCAATGCTGGCCATGCACACACCTCAACATTCACATTGAAATGCTTCAGGTTGGCAGGACAATGTGCTACACCAATACCAACCTCTGACTGTGACAACTTAGGACAATGCAATGTACAGGCCCGCATCCAGAGGTACAGTCACAACTGTCAGGTGTTTGAACCATTGATGCCTGTAGAAACATAACATACATTGTGTGTCTCTTCCAAAAACAGGTCTTGATGGGGACACAGCAGCAGACGATGAGGAGTCCCTGTCCCAGGCTCCGGGGACCCTGAGCTCTCTGGTGTGGAACAGCCTCTGCCCTCCTCGGATGGCGAAGCCCTACCTGGCACCTCCGGTGTGAGTCATCATGCAGCACCAGCAGGACCACCATCTTCACCACCTGCACCCACTCCTCCAACAACTGCCAACACACAGACCACCCCCGTCGACACGGACAGACCAAGGACCACCAATGAGAACAGCACAGTGACCCCGGCCCACCGTGAAGCAACGGACAACAACCCCAGTACCAACCCCCAAGGGGGCCTAGGGTCACCTGTGCGTGCCACCGCACGTCCCGCACGTGTGGCCACGGGTGGTGGGAGGGGTGGTAGGCAGAGATTGCTGTTTGCAGAGGGGTCTGGACTGCATGATGACCCACAACTGGCACGCATTGCTGATGCGTACCAGAATAGCACCGGAGAGGTCAGCCAGGTAGTGGGGATCCTCAAGGACATTCAACAGCAGCAGGCTGCCCATCATGCCCGCTTGGACTCACAGATGTCCCGTGTGGAGACACACATGTCCTGTGTGGAGACACACATGGCTGGCATGGAGTCCAAGTGGGACACATTGCAAGAACTGACAGCGGTGCATAGGGACATATTGACATGCCTCTGCCAGATTAGCACCAACATGGCCACACCTCCCTGTGTGCCCACAACATCTGGTGCCGCAACAACTGCAACTGCCACAGAGAGGGAGGATGACTCTGGCGGAGAGTCCTCTGCACCGCAGCAGCCTGCACGTGAGGGTCCCCCCCAAAGAAGAGGGGTCGTCCGAGGAAGGAGAACTGAGATGCCGATGGCCATGTACATCCCCCAGGAACCCAACACCTGTTCTGGAAATCCACCTTTGTGTGCAAACTGTTCACCCTGTCGAATGCAACACAACTCTCTCACATGACATGGGGAGTTTAAGTTGGACCAATGTATCAGATGATTGTGGACTTTACTCAGGACATTTCTGCTACCAACACTTCCAACTCATCTGGGAACCTTGGATTTCAATCCCAATGTACCGCACCCACCATCCTGTGCACTGTCCTCACACATGTATGTAAATAAAATCACTAATACACCATACTTGCCTCTGTTGTGATTCCAACGTTGTTTTAGTCATGGAGATGATGATCTGCTAAATGACACTGTGCATGCTAACTGCTACAGCAAGTTCAACACCGTCATGTGAGTCATGGCGACGTGACACATATGAGGGAGACACACCACTAGGGCTACACAGCACATACACACCAGGGCCATCTGACTCATCGCCTACACTGATGTTGCCAGGAAATACAGTGGAATGCACAGACACCACACCTATTCACAGTCTGTGTTAACTAGCCCACAGATGAAGTAAGCTAATGTCAGTCAGATGTGTGACCACAGACAACGCACATCCCAAAGTGAAGCACAGGTTTATTACACATTTGCAACATGTTGTTTCCACTACAGATGCAAGGTAATCCCACGTGGCTGTGGCCACACAGTCAACAATTGTAGAAGAAATAAAGTCCAGGGGTGTGTGGCACATCACCTGTAGGGAAACGACTGCTTCCACCCTGGAAGTTGAACCATGGTGTCGGGGGATCCGAGTGGACCAAACAACTCTGAAAGCACCCTGTGAAGGACAGACATGACACACAGTCAAAAGCACTGAAGAACAGGACAGAACTGCAATACTCATGCCCAATACATGTCACAAGATACCTACACAAAACCAAGTTAGCATGTCAACACTGTTGGGGAGTACAGACTACCTGTAAGGTCACACCGCTGCACGCATCCAGTCAAGTAGCACATGGCCACACTCAAACAGCAACAGAGCACCACCAACACATATCATGCAAACTCAAATCATTGACATGACATCTCTGGATACTCACATTCAGCTGAAGAAGTTGGTGATGAGCTGTGTGCGGACATCACCTTCATCATCATCATCATCACTGGCATCGTGGCCCAGGCCAGGATCCTCCACAGGTGGCGGATGTTGGTCATCGTCATCCAGGATGAGAGGCAACTCCTTCCGCACTGCCAGGTTGTGTAGCATGCAGCAGACGATGAAAACCTTGCACACCTTTGCAGGGGCATATGGGAGGGCCCCTCCTGTCTTGTCCAGGCAGCGAAAGCGGCTCTTCAGGAGACCAAATGTCCGCTCGATCACTCTCCTGGTCCGACCATGTGCCTCATTGTAGCGCATCTGGGCTGGTGTCACAGGGTTCCTGAGGGGTGTCAGCAACCACGGCATGTTGGGGTATCCGGAGTCACCTACATACAGACAATTGCACATTAGCTGAGTTGGAAAAGAGGGTGGAATACAACATTGCAGAACACACACAATGGTACAAAGTCAGCACCCACCGACAAGCCAGGCACGCTGGTTCGGCATCTGTGACATCATCCTCGGGATGCGACTACTCCTCATCACGTAGGCATCGTGTGCAGAACCGGGGAAACGTGCACACACATGTGAGATGGTCATATCTGCAAGACATACCACCAGAGCATTGATAGAATGGTAATGTTTACGGTTCCTGTATGCCTGCTCATGTGCCTGTGGTGGTACCAAAGCCACATGTGTCCCATCAATGGAGCCAATGACATGTGGCATCCTCCCCAGGGCATAGAAGTCACTCTTGACGTCAGTGAGTTGTTGACGTTTAGGGAAATAGATGTACTGGTACAGGTATCTCAACATTGCCTTCAAAACATCGCGTAGCATACGGCTGAACATGGTCTGTGACATCCCACCAGCAGACGCCACAGTGTGTTGAAAGGTACCGGTGGCAAAGAAGTGTAGGGCTGCCATCACCTTCACCTTGGGGGTCAGCGCTGTAGGGTATGTCCGGCCAGGTTGTAAATGTGGGGCCAACCGCACCGTCAATTCCTCAATCAGTGGCCTGTTGAAGCGGTACCGTCGGATGCAGTCACGTTCAACCATTGTTGCAAGGTCAGGGAATGGTCTATGGACAGCTGGTGCCCTGCAGTGCATAGGTGAAAAAAGAAAGATTGTCAGTCACCCCACATATGTGGCATTGTCCATACTCAATATCACATGATACATCATTACAAGACACAAGTACTTGATGTGTGTGCCGTTCTGTATGGACATATATGGCACCTACATGGCCAACATCAAACATCACAGCACAACATGTGTTGACAACAAGTTCCAGGTCGTGCTATGGGAAATCATTAGGCTGTGTCACAGTACCCATGTACTGCTATCACGTTCCAAACACACACCACAGTGACAAGTGAGGACAGATGTGCCACAGGCATCACAGCTCATTGACAGGTAGATTCCCAGGGACCCTGTATTGCCACATGGACATTGGCATGACATGGCGTATCATGTACACGTCAGCAATACAATCATGACTCACACAGGTAGTGACCCCTGTCGCCTCTGCAGGACAGACATGGACGTCTGTGACACACACCCACAACATCAAAGTCGATGCACAAACAACGTGGATGTGGAGACTGTCTCCCATTGTGCACATTGAATCAGAGACATCTGAAACACAACATGCACACAGACTGTGGAGGGCCATCACTATTGTGGCAATGGGTCACCCTGTGACGTACATACCTTCCCACATGGGACTCAGGGTGTATGTGACATGACATACACATACACAACCTGGAAATGTGACCATGCAACATGCCCTGAACTGAACAGGTGCACATCACAGTGGTCATGTGCACAACACACAAAGGATTCTGTCCCCATGAACACGTGCATGGCCTGGGAGTGGCTGCCCACAAATGCCACCAAAAGAAACACAGGTTGACCCCCATACACACACAGGTAATGCAGCCTTACATGCCTTAGGATACAGTGTGGACAGGCTGTGGTGTTGTAGGTGTGCCCCTGAGTCCCTGGCAAGTAATTGTGGCTGGCATACGTTCACCAGTGACAACCATGGTGACATATGCGAGTGATTTGTACAGGGTCGCGTTGTACAGCAATGGACCGATCGGTGTGCACGCATTGGCCATTGCATATGATGTGAACCGGTACGCATTGTACAGCAATGGACCGATCGGTGCGCACGCATTGGACATTGCATATGATGTGAACCGGTACGCGTTGTACAGCAATGGACCGTTCGGTGCGCACGCATTGGCCATTGCATATGATGTGGTCAGAAATACGCGTTGTACAGCAATGGACCGATCGGTGCGCACGCATTGGCCATTGCATATGATGTGAACCAGTACGCGTTGTACAGCAATGGACCGATCGGTGCGCACGCATTGGCCATTGCATATGATGTGGTCATAAATACGCGTTGTACAGCAATGGACTGGTCGGTGTGCACGCATTGGCCATTGCATATGATGTGAACCGGTACGCGTTGTACGGCAATGGACCGATCTGTGCGCACGCTTTGGACATTGCATATGATGTGAACCGGTACGCGTTGTACAGCAATGGACCGATCGGTGCGCACGCATTGGACATTGCATATGATGTGAACCAGTACGCGTTGTACAGCAATGGACCGATCGGTGCGCACGCATTGGCTATGGCCTGGCATGGCAACGGACGCGTTTTCGAACCTTTAACGAGTCTGATGCAGTGAATTCAGTTGGCCACCCACAACAATGTTGCAAATTCATGGGTGTCATGAAGTTGAACTTTTGAAGGATGCTGTGGGCGTGTATGAGTGGTGCAATTCCATGGATTGGCCAGATTCAGAAGATGCAAACGACTTGGACCTATCACTTTGGACACATGGGACAGTATCTGCCTCTGCAGCACACATATAATGCTGGCTGTTCCCCTGAGAGCTCACTTGCCTCCACTACATGCTCCAGGACGACATCTGCCACCACCACTGCTGCTGTATCTGCATCCTCTGGCTACTGCAATGGCACGTACTGTGGAGAGAGCCCCTGCCTTCAGCACTGAGGAGAACCAGGCCCTGCTTGTCAGCCTCCTTCCACAGTACAGCAAGCTGTATGGGAAACCAGGGGAGCAGGTGAGTGTGCTGTCCACTGCCTTACTAAATGTGCATGTTGTCTGACTAGCAAGACTTACAGTGTGCACGCCACTGGCTAGCATGCTCACTGAGTAGTTGTCACCCCCAAAGTGTGTAGTTACATGCACTGAACAGGTTTAGTGCAGTAACAGTGCATTCCAACAAGGTTTTACTTCCCAGGCAATGATACCATGTAGTAACTGCTGGCAAACTGTTCATAGCCATCGTTGCACAGCCTGTGTACATCATGTGCCCCTGTGATTGAGACATGTATATCCAAATGTGTGATGCACGGATATGTTGCTTGTGTAGTGATGGCCTTTTCACTTTGTCATCCTCACAGGTTGATGCTTACCAGAAGCAGGAAATCTGGCTGACCATCGCCCGAGCAGTAAGATTCGTGGGGGACTACAAGCGCCGGATCCGCAACTGCCAGAAGAGGTGGCAGGACCTTCGGGGCTGGACCCGGAGGATCGCAAGGGTCCAGCTGAAGCTGTCGCCTCCTCGCAGGAGGGGCGGACACCAGACCCTGACCCCCCACATGCTCAGGATCCTGGCGGTGGTCTTCCCTGACCTGGATGGGCAGCTGAAGACCAGACAGTAGCAAGGAGGGGTGAGTCCATGACTGCACTGTGAACTTTGTCTGACATGCCATGTGCCCCCTCTGGCCTGGTTAAACTTCCACAGTACATCAGTCTTGTGGTCCAGGACCCATGTCCCTCAATTGTGACATGCCCACTCCTCATCTGATACCCAGGTGTGGCCCTTACAGTCAGGAAATTGTGTCACTTGGGTACTGTGTCCTTGCATTTTGCTTAGCTCAAGGTGGGGGACAGCATTTGTTCCCGTAACTTTGTGGTGGGCTTCATGGGTGGGTCAATTGCTTACACAATGCCTGAGTTCTGACATGTAATCTGCGTGTAACTTTGATATGTGGTCCAATTGCTGATCTGACTCACCACATGTGCCTGGGGTATTTGGCACACACCCATGCTGCGGGTGGGAACAATGTTTGGGCCTCAGGAGTATGTATATCAAGTGTGTCACACATACTTAGCCACCTGCCTACTGTCCGGGGCTCATCCCTCCTTCACGTGGAGCAGGACAGTCATGCCTACTCCAGGCCATACAATACACTCTGTACTCCCACTCCCGTGTATCAGCTGACACGTTATGCTCAGTGAAATGTTCCCTCAGGTGTCTGCCTCTGTGTCATTGTGCTGTGGCTCCGTTGTCAGGACTACTGGGGTGTTTATCGGTTAGGGCTCAGCATGCCACCTGAGATGTGACCATAGGAGACGATACTTGTGTGACATATAGGTGTTTGATCACTTGACTGTGCAGCCTGGGGTATGCGACTGTGAAGTTCAGGCAGCTGTTTCTCATTCACAGCAGACTGTGAGGTGCTCAGGTTCAGAGGGTTGTGTTTCATGTCTCCCATATGTCCAATTGGCATGACGTGGACAAATAAGAGTTCAGATGATGTGGTTTGTGGGGATGGACATGTGCACTTGTCAGCTACAGAACTTGCATTCCCCATGACCTAGGATTGTGACACAGTGCAGACTGTTGTTGGCTGGCTGCCCTGCCCATGTGACTGGAGACAGTGATGTATGACTTTGCAGGCATGCCTGTGCCATGGCATTAAACTCTCTAAGAGTGATCCTGCAGGTGAGTGACATGTGCTACATGCACCCCATTGTGGCATTGACTATCAGGACATGGGTGCATCATGGTGTCTGGTGCTGGTATGCATCACATGCATTTCAAATTAGACTCTGGCCATCCCTTTATCCGGACACCTGTACTGACTCAGTGGCAAGAGATGTGATGTGTGCATGTTCACATACTTCACCGTGTTCTCTGCAATGTCCAACTACTGTGTAGGTGGTGCATGTGTCCACACTGGGGTATTACCATCCGACAGGCACCAGACAGATGGGTGCAAGGCCAGGAGGGATGTGAGTGCCATGGTTGACCATCAGACTGACAATTGGCTTCTCCTAATCTGTTTGAGCACTTTTGGCAATGTTCAACTAAGGATGCCAGGGCTTGCTCTGTAATGTGCTGTACTTACTGTGGTGTGTGCGGTCAGTGCAGGTGACTGATGTTTGTCTGTTTCCCTCATTGTTTGCAGATACATCCACGGCCACAGGAGGGGACAGCTCCACAGACCAGGAGGAGCTGCAGAGCCAGACTGGGTCAGCAGCCGATGAGTGGTCGGAGGGACCCAGTGGCACGGAGTGCGAGGGGAGCCACACCGAGGAGTCCTCAGCACCATCCACCTCAGCTGAGGACCACAGAAGCTCGGAGGATGACTCCCTTGTGGAGGCGGGTGTCAGCAGCCACCACACCCCAGCTAGTGTTGCTGTCCCCACCACCACCACCACCACCACCACCGCCCTCCCATCGGCTCCCATTCCAGAGGTCCGTGGAGTCTCCCGTGTTCGGGAGCATGTCTCCTTCGTGCCAGGCACCGCACCCCCTGCCCCTGTGTCCCCTGCTGCCCTGAGTGAGGAGTCTGTGTACCTACTTCGCCAGCTCCATGTAGGGCAGACAGCAATGCTGAGTGTCCTCCATGCACACACCACTCTGTTGACACAGCTGGTGTGGTTCATGGAGGGCATCTCATCAGGCATGTCTGCCCTACAGAGGAGCAATAGGTCCATGGACTCCTCCCTGACGGCAGCAGTGTCCCTCCTCCAACAGTCCCTCACCCCTCCTACCTCTGCCCCATCCACACTTCCTGGCACCCTACCTGTCCCAAGCACATGCACACCTGCACAATCACCAAAACACACAGACACGAGCAGCACAGGAACTCCCAAAACAAAAACAAAATGTGCACGCAAGCATCCTCAGGGGACTGATACCACACCCACAGGGGATGGGGAACAGACACACACACAGGCATCCACAGTCACTCCGCAGTCCTCCGATACCTCTCCCTCCAAGGCCCCTTCCCTTGCCTCACCTGCAACCCCACCTACAAAGCAGCTCTTCCTCTGTGACCTCGGCTTCTTCCTCTCCGATCCAGCTGATCCAGCATACAGGGGGAAGAGGAAGTCCACCCACACAGAGTGCCCCTCACCCCCGGACACCCTCCCCCAGGCACAGACAGACTGATGCCCCCGCCCGCAAGTCCCCCCGGACCCGGAAGAGCAAGACCCCGCCACCGCCCTGCAGCTCAACAACACAATCTCCTTCCTCCATCCCTCAGGCCCCCACTTCACAGGTTCCCCCACCACACCCTGCCCCAGGTTCCCCCACCCACAGATACACCATCCCCAAAATGATCAGGCCTTCTCCCCTCCCACTTGCTCTTCCAGCACCACACCCCCGCTGCGCATGTTTGTGCCACTGGTGTGGAGACCGTGTCCTCCCCTCTGTCCTGCCCACCTTACCTGAACCCCATTCTACTCCCCTGGAGATAGGCACTGCAGTGGAGTCCACTACCACCCCGTCTGTCTTGGGCACTGCAGTGGGGAACCTGTCCACTCCATCTGCTCAGCCCACTGCAGTCGTGCCGGCACCCACACCATCTGACTCATGCCCCCCAGTTGTGCCGGCACACACCATGTCAGACACCTCCACTGCAGTTGTCAGTGACTCTCCAGCACCGACCACCCCTTCCCTGCCTCCTTCTGGTGAGCCCTGATCCTGTCCCTGCGGTGCCTGGCCTGCCCCCCGTATGCCCCTCCGAGGGGAATGTCCCTGGTCTGCAGCAGTGCAGGCATGCAAAGGGTGACATCTGCCACTGTCACCCTGTTTGGACTTTGATAATGGACTGGCCATTGGCCTTTGTGTTTTTTCTGGACTTACACTTTTAAACACACATATGCTGAATAAAGCTACTTTCTGTTCTCTAGTGGTTTTGCTTCTGATGTACATGATGTTGATGATGCTAACCATGCCCTTGCTGCAGTGATGGTGATTTTTGATATCAGGAAAATGAAGTGTTACTGTGCAGGACCACATGTGGTCCAGGGGGAATGTGTCCTATCCTGGTGTGTTTCCATGTCATCCTTTGCAGCAATATGAGGGTGTCATGTTTTCAATATTTGGCAATGGGATTTCCTACTTTTATTTGCAATATCACATCTGTGGCTTACACCCCTGCACATCTGTTGTGCTTGCCATTGTTCAATTTGTCTATTTCCCTGACCGTGTGACCATCTCCACTGGACATGCAAGTTTGGGCATCAATGGGGAAGGACTCATCTGTGTTATCAGTGCAACTTGCTATACATGTGTGTTGGATCTGTGCAGATGATTTCGGTGACACTCCCATGACCAGGCTGATATGACGAGAGCCTTCTTTTGTGCTAATTGTTGACTGAGTGACCAAGTGTTCTGCTGACATGATAGAGCCCTGCAGAGACAACGTATGGCACAGCTTTCCTTACACAGGAGTGGAGTCCCCTCATGGCAGTGTGTAATTCCGTGACATTGCCTGAGCCCAAGGTGTGTGTTGTGTGAGCATGTCTGTGTGTGTTCACTTCCATTTTGCTAGGCAGGCTGGGATCCCTAGTGATGTTCCTGTTTGTGATGCGTGCTGAGTTGACCTATGTTCCCCCATAATCTTCTCTCTGGGTTCTCTGGGATGTGGGTGCATGGCACATTACTGGTCATCAGGGTGTCACCCATAGGTGTGTTTGCTGTCAGGGCTGAGTTTGTGGGCAAACGCAGATGAGACACAGACAGCATTCCCCTTGGCACTTGTTGGTTACACAAGTCATGTAATTTACAGTTTGTGGTAGCTTTCAGTGATTGTGACACGTTGTGTGTGTGACTGCTGCCACTCCGCAGGGTCAGAGCTGCAATGTTGGAAGTTGTCTATGTGTGTTCTTTGTGGGTGACCTTGGCTTCTTCATTTGTCCCTGGGACTCCTAGGTCATCAGTCAGCACAATGATCATGGTTTGTATGTCCCACTGCTGCCATGGTATGGTATTTGTTCACCTCACATCTACAGTCTCCACAGGATAGCTACATTTGTGTGCCCATTGGTGCAGATATGTGGCTCTGCATTATGATGGTCACTTCTGTCATTGTGTTATTGATGAATGTTGACAATGTCAGCCCCCATGGGTGATGTTTGTCTGCACATGGCCAAATGTATGTCTTATTTGCACTGCACTGTTTGCCTCACCCAAACTATGTTGCTATGGGACACAAGCACTACTATGCCACTGATGTGTTTGTTGTTCTGTGACCAGGAATCATCCATGCTGTTTGGCATTTGCAGCTTTTTCCATGACAACACTTACATTTTGGTCACTGTGATGATGGGGGTTTAGACCCCATTGCCACAATGTTAAAGATGTGCTTCAGCTATGGACCCCACACTTACCTTTTGGTCACTGTGATGATGGGGGGTTCGACCCCATTGCCACAATGTTCAAAATGTGCTTCAGCTATGGACCCCACACTTACCTTTGGTCACTGTGATGATGGGGGTTAGACCCCATTGCCACAATGTTCAAAATGTGCTTCAGCTATGGACCCCACACTTACCTTTTGGTCACTGTGATGATGGGGGTTAGACCCCATTGCCACAATGTTCAAAATGTGCTTCAGCTATGGACCCCACACTTACCTTTTGGTCACTGTGATGATGGGGGGTTAGACCCCATTGCCACAATGTTCAAAATGTGCTTCAGCTATGGACCCCACACTTACCTTTTGGTCACTGTGATGTTGGGGGGTTAGACCCCATTGCCACAATGTTCAAAATGTGCTTCAGCTATGGACCCCACACTTACATTTTGGTCACTGTGATGATGGGGGGTTAGACCCCATTGCCACAATGTTCAAAATGTGCTTCAGCTATGGACCCCACACTTACCTTTTGGTCACTGTGATGATGGGGGTTTAGACCCCATTGCCACAGTGGTCATGGTCTGCTTGCATTGTGGAGGCCACACACATTTATGTGTGACACATGTGATAGGGGGTCACATTGTATGTTCAATTTCATGTTCAGTGTTGTAGGCATTTGACAGTCTACGCACGCTTGTCATTGTGTTGGGGGGATGTGTTTTTCTGATATTCCTTATGTTGGAGTATGCTGGTTGTGTCATGCATTACCCGTCCCATGAGTAGGGGTGGTGGTAGTGGTAGGCATCCAGCCCCCCATGAGTAGGGGTTGTGGTAGTGGTAGGCATCCAGCACCCCATGAGTAGGGGTGGTGGTAGTGGTAGGCATCCAGCCCTCCCTGAGTAGGGGTGGTGGTAGTGGTAGGCATCCAGCCCCCCCTGAGTAGGGGTGGTGGTAGTGGTAGGCATCCAGCCCCCCATGAGTAGGGGTGGTGGTAGTGGTGGGCATCCAGCACCCCATGAGTAGGGGTGGTGTTGGTGGTAGGCATCCAGCCCCCCATGAGTAGGGGTGGTGGTAGTGGTAGGCATCCAGCACCCCATGAGTAGAGGTGGTGGTAGTGGTAGGCATCCATCCCCCTATGAGTGGGGATGGTAGTAGTGACAGGCATCTAGCACCCCATGAGTAGGGGTGGTGGTAGTGGTAGGCATCCAGCCCCCCCTGAGTAGGGGTGGTGGTAGTGGTAGGCATCCAGCCCCCCCTGAGTAGGGGTGGTGGTAGTGGTAGGCATCCAGCCCCCCATGAGTAGGGGTGGTGGTAGTGGTAGGCATCCAGCACCCCATGAGTAGAGGTGGTGGTAGTGGTAGGCATCCATCCCCCTATGAGTGGGGATGGTAGTAGTGACAGGCATGTAGCACCCCATGAGTAGGGGTGGTGGTAGGCATCCATCCCCCTATGAGTGGGGATGGTAGTAGTGACAGGCATCTAGCACCCCATGAGTAGGGGTGGTGGTAGTGGTAGGCATCCAGCACCCCATGAGTAGGGGTGGTGGTAGTGGTAGGCATCCAACCCCCATGAGTTGGGGTGGTGTTGGTGGTAGGCATCCATCCCTCTATGAGTGGGGATGGTAGTAGTGACAGGCATCTAGCACCCCATGAGTAGGGGTGGTGGTAGTGGTAGGCATCAATTCCCCTATGTGTGGGGATGGTAGTAGTGACAGGCATCCAGCACCCCATGAGTAGGGGTGGTGGTAGTGGTAGGCATCCAGCCCCCTGAGTAGGGGTGGTGGTAGTGGTAGGCATCCAGCCCCCATGAGTAGGGTGGTGGTAGTGGTAGGCATCCAGCCCCCCATGAGTAGGGGTGGTGGTAGTGGTAGGCATCCAGCCCCCCATGAGTAGGGGTGGTGGTAGTGGTAGGCATCCAGCCCCCCATGAGTAGTGGTTGTGGTAGTGGTAGGCATCCAGCATCCCATGAGTAGGGGTGGTGGTAGTGGTAGGCATCCAGCCCCCCATGAGTTGGGGTGGTGTTGGTGGTAGGCATCCATCCCCCTATGAGTGGGGATGGTAGTGGTGACAGGCATCTAGCACCCCATGAGTAGGGGTGGTGGTAGTCGTAGGCATCAATTCCCCTATGAGTGGGGATGGTAGTAGTGACAGGCATCCAGCACCCCATGAGTAGGGGTGGTGGTAGTGGTAGGCATCCAGCCCCCCCTGAGTAGGGGTGGTGGTAGTGATAGGCATCCAGGCCCCTATGGGTGTATATGGCATTGGTGATAGCCATCCCGCCCCTATGGTTCTGCTGTTGCTAGTGTAAGTCATTTCTGCATCCCCATGTGTGTGTGTTATATGTCGGGTACGTGTCGTTTGTTTGTGTAGTGGGTGTTTAACCTACCTTCTGCGCCGTACGCGTCCGTACCAGTTCTGGTAATAGATGTAGAGTATTGGTAGGACCTGCGCGATGGGATTCATGGTTGGTCTGCGTCTCGTTCGGCTTTCTCGTTGCTTCGACTCGTACTCGTGGCTGGCTTGTCCGTCTCGTAGCCGTGGATCGTCTTGTGGCGCGAATCGGAGCTTATGTGCGGCTCTCCCGGATGCTCTGACGTGCCGTACGTAGCGACGAGTTCGGCGCGTACGGAAGGCGCATCGTACTGGTCGGGCCGGAAGGTGCTGTATTTTTGCTTCCGTGCGACTCGATTCTGCGTTTACGGATCCGGCTCGGGAGGAATGGGTAAGTAAGTTCGGCTGGGTCGGGATCTGGGCAGTTATGCGCATCGTACTTGCTCGTTCGTACGGATGTTCGAATCGGTCGGGAAACACGCGTCTCGGCTCGGTATTTTTCCGGACGAATAGTGTTAGGTGCGCCTCCGGCCGGGATCGGATACGACCCCTTAGTAGGGAACATCAGGTGTGCAATTTAGCTAATCAATTTTGTGAACTTTACCACTGCTAACCAGTGCTAAAGTGCTTGTACTCTCTCCCCTAAGCATGGTAATATTGGCTCATACCCAATTGACAACTTTAATTTACTTATGTCCCTAGTAAGGAGCACTACATGTACCCAAGGCCTGTAAATTAAATGCTACTGGTGGGCCTGCTTTAGACAAACAAGGGCAGGCCTTACTCAGCAAGAACCTGGACATACAGTATTTTTAGGGAACAATGGTTCTTATTAGTGACACACCTAGTGCAAGGATACAAATGCAACAATGGCTGTGTTCTGTTCGCAACATGAATTATACAAGAGTTGTCACTAGGTGTATACATCAAATATTAATCTCTATATGTTTTTCATGTGCTTAGTGTCCCATGTGAAAAGGGGGAGTGAAACAACAAAACAATAATAATAAACAATACATACAAATAACAAAAAACAACATAGACACATGTGTTCCATAGAACATCAAACAACCAGATATATCAGTATAGATCATGAATTATAATAAATCCCTGCCCTTATGTTAATTAAGGGTATCTCTAGTTGGTTTGCTTGTGTTTTACAAGTGTCAACGACGTTTCAACCCAGTTGCGTATATTTAGTCTCATCAGGACCAACAAATAAATGGACACCTAAAAAATAAATAAAACAAAAATGACTACTCTATTCATGCAGAAGGATAGGTGTCATACTCAATAATAATTGACACTCTACCTTGCATTGTCCTCTGGGTTGTAATTCGGATATAAAAGAAACAAGAAACACCCAAGGTGATTGAGAAAGGAAACAAAAGAGTTACTTACTCTGGGGACCCAGTATGAGTAACTTTAAAAAGGACCGAAAAATGCATATAAGTGAGGGAATTAATATCAGCAAAACAAGCAATTGGGCCACAATTAAATGAGGAAAAGTGTTAGTAAAAGTTTACCCCCGAGAAGGCATCACGGATGAATCACTGACATAATATCGACGAGCACAATATCGAGTTACAAAAATATCGGCGATAAAATATCGATTACAATAATATCGACTACCAATACTTATTAAAGAAATTACACAAATATCGAATCCAAAATATCGTACATAAAAAATATCGTATACAACATTATTGAATACACAAATATCGTTACATAAAATATCGAATTAATAAACATTAAAATGTCCAAAATATCGAAAACTAAAATATAGACTACAATTATATCGGTTTTATTTAAATATCGACATTGAAAAAAGTAACTAAAATGAACATATCTTAACTCCAAAACGTATTTTCACTATATAAACATATACTACACACATTATAAATATTATAAAACTGTATTAAAACATATAAACATATTAAAACATCAAAACTTTACAAATCACACTATTAAACTTCACATTAAATATTATTACAAATAATACATACAATTTTATACATTTTAAAGTATATTAAACCTACAAAACCAAAGAAATATGTTTAAAAAAAATAATTAACACTAACAACTTCTTAATTAGCGTTTCCCATATATGGAAAGTAACTGCCAGAACCTTAAATAAATATAAAGAACAACGAATAGAAACCTCAAACTAATAAAATACACCAATGAAACAAACCCATCAATTTTTACACATAATGCAAACTACAACCCTACAGAAAAAAGAAGAGGAACCTCTGCCAGATTACTTCCAGAAAGCAGATTTACATTTCTGAAAGAAATTTACAACATCACCAAGTAAGTAAAACACTATTTAAACTAGAACACTACTTAGGGGTCGATTCCGATCTCGGGCGGAGGCGCACCTAACACCATTCGTCCGGAAAAAAACCGAGCCAAACGCGTGTTACCCGACCGATTCGAACAGTCGTACGAACGAGCAAGTACGATGCGCATAACTGCCCAGATCCCGACCCAGCCGTACTTACCCAATCCAGCTCCTGTTCCCCACCCGAGCCGGATCCGTAAACGCAGAATCGAGTCGCACGGAAGCCAAAATACAGCACTTTCCGGCCGGACCAGTACGATGCGCCTTCCGTACGCGCCGAACCCGTCGCTAGGTCCGGCACGTCAGAGCATCCGGGAGAGCCGCACATAAGCTCCGATTCACGCCACAAGACGATCCACGGCTACGAGACGAACACGCCAGCCATGAGTACGAGTCGAAGCAACGAGAAAGCCGAACGAGACGAACCAACCATGAACCCCATCGCGCAGGGCCTACCAATACTCTACATCTATTACCGGAACAGGTACGGACGCGTACGGCGCAGAAGGTAAGTTAAACACCCACTACACAAACAAACGACAATTACCCGACATATAACACACACACATAGGGATGCAGAAATGACTTACACTAGCAACAGCAGAACCATAGGGGCGGGATGGCTATCACCAATGCCATATACACACATAGTGGCCTGGATGCCAACCACTAACACCACCCCTACTCATGGGGGGCTGGATGCCTGTCACTACTACCATCCCCACTCATGGGGTGCTGGATGCCTAACACTACCACCACCCCTACTCAGGGGGTGCTAGATGCCTGTCACTACTACTATCCCCACTCATAGGGGGATGGATGCCTACCACCAACACCACCCCTACTCAGGGGGGGCTGGTTGCCTACCACTACCACCACCACAACCCCTACTCAGGGGGGGCTGGATGCCTACAACTACCACCACCCCTACTCAGGGGGTGCTGGATGCCTACCACTACCACCACCCCTACTCAGGGGGTGCTAGATGCCTGTCACTACTACCATCTCCACTCATGGGGGGCTGGATGCCTACCACTACCACCACCCCCACTCTTGGGGGGCTGGATGCCTACCACTACCACCACCCCTACTCAGGGGGTGCTAGATGCCTGTCACTACTACCATCCCCACTCATGGGGGGCTGGATGCCTACCACTACCACCACCCCCACTCATGGGGGGCTGGATGCCTACCACTACCACCACCCCTACTCAGGGGGGGCTGGATGCCTACCACTACGACCACCCCTACTCAGGGGGTGCTAGATGCCTGTCACTACTACCATCCCCACTCATAGGGGGCCGGATGCCTACCACTACCACGACCCCTACTCAGGGGGTGCTAGATGCCTGTCACTACTACCATCCCCACTCATAGGGGGATGGATGCCTACCACCAACACCACCCCTACTCAGGGGGGGCTGGATGCCTACCACTACCACCACCACCACCCCTACTCAGGGTGGGTTGGATGCCTACCACTACCACCACCCCTACTCAGGGGGTGCTGGATGCCTACCACTACCACCACCCCTACTCAGGGGGTGCTAGATGCCTGTCACTACTACCATCCCCACTCATGGGGGCTGGATGCCTACCACTACCACCACCCCCACTCATGGGGGCTGGATGCCTACCACTGCCACCACCACTACTCAGGGGTGCTAGATGCCTGTCACTACTACCATACCCACTCATAGGGGGATGGATGCCTACCACCAACACCACCACTACTCAGGGGGGGCTGGATGCCTACCACTACCACCACCCCTACTCAGGGGGTGCTGGATGCCTACCACTACCACCACCCCTACTCAGGGGGTGCTAGATGCCTGTCACTACTACCATCCCCACTCATGGGGGGCTGTATGCCTACCACTACCACCACCCCCACTCATGGGGGGCTGGATGCCTACCACTACCACCACCCCTACTCAGGGGGTGCTAGATACCTGTCACTACTACCATCCCCACTCATAGGGGGCCGGATGCCTACCACTACCACCACCCCTACTCAGGGGGGGCTGGATGCCTACCACTACCACCCCCCCTACCCATGGGTGGCTGGATGCCTACCACCAACACCACCCCTACACATAGGACGGGTAATGCATGACACAACCAGCATACTCCAACATAAGGAATGTCAGAAAAACACATCCCCCCAACACCATGACAAGCGTGTGTAGACTGTGTCAAATGCCTACAACACTGAACATGACATTGAACATACAATGTGACCCCCTATCACATGTGTAAATAAATGTGTGTGGCCTCCACAATGCAAGCAGACCATGACCACTGTGGCAATGGGGTCTAACCCCCATCATCACAGTGACCAAAAGGTAAGTGTGGGGTCCATAGCTGAAGCACATTTTGAACATTGTGGCAATGGGGTCTAAACCCCCATCATCACAGTGACCAAAAGGTAAGTGTGGGGTCCATAGCTGAAGCACATTTTGAACATTGTGGCAATGGGCCATGTGCAGACAAACATCACCCATGGGGGCTGACATTGTCAACATTCATCAATAACACAATGACAGAAGTGACCATCATAATGCAGAGCCACATATCTGCACCAATGGGCACACAAATGTAGATATCCTGTGGAGACTGTAGATGTGAGGTGAACAAATACCATACCATGGCAGCAATGGGACATACAAACCATGATCACTGTGCTGACCGATGACCTAGGAGTCCCAGGGACAGCAGGGGAAACCCACCAAACAACATACAGCCAATGGCACACTAAAGATATGCCAATGCAGTGGTGCAGATGCACAAACACAAACAGGCAGCCCCACACTGCATGTCA
Organism: Calotriton arnoldi; assembly: GCA_963921515.1. Taxonomy (NCBI): domain Eukaryota; kingdom Metazoa; phylum Chordata; class Amphibia; order Caudata; family Salamandridae; genus Calotriton; species Calotriton arnoldi. The sequence goes on from CAWUFW010013220.1 coordinate 459,226, forward strand.
AACACAACAGATGATGGGGGGGTGTGCCAGTGTCCCCAGGCAACCACACAACACATGAGGAGGCCTGAATCCCAATTACACAGATGTGCATACAGTGCCACACAAAAGTAACTCATGGATCGGATTCCCCTATGTGGGCAATCAGGCATTGTTAGATGAGAGGGAGCCCAAATTACACATGTCACACAAGCTTGTAGGAACAGCAACTAACACAGCAAGACACAGACCCACCACAGCACTACCCTCAGGGACCCCACATTGTGGTGACACTGGCCTGCATGATAATCCCACTGTGATGACAAAGCTAGATGTCGTTCACACTGTGAACCACAGTCATGTGTCCTGAGCAACAAACTACCATCACACCTACACAAGCACAAATCAATCAGCACGGCCTGTCAGCCAAGGCCAATATGGAGGAAGGGGTCTAGCCGTGCAACAACTCTCATTTGCACACACTCAACACCACACACCTTGATCTCCACCAATGTGCAGCAGTGAAGCTCACATGGACTGGTGACATTGCACATGCACCCATGACAATCCCAGGGGTGGTGGTGGGAACTAAGGTGCAGAAACCCATCACACATGGCCAGTCAACAAGACTCGTGAATGTCTGACACACTGCACAGTACACCGTACATGGGCATGACGTCAAATCCACACCAACCAATGGGATCCCGGCCACAGTCACACACCAATGAAGAAGCCAAGGTCACCCACAAAGAACACACATAGGCAACTTCCAACATTGCAGCTCTGACCCTGAGGAGTGGCAGCAGTCACACAAACAACGTGTCACAATCACTGAAAGCTAACACAAACTGTAAATTACATGACTGGTGTAACCAACAAGTGCCAAGGGGAATCCTGACTGTCTCATCTGCGTTTGCCCACAAACTCAGCCCTGACAGCAAACACACCTATGGGTGACACCCTGATGACCAGTAATGTGCCATGCACCCACATCCCAGAGAACCCAGGGAGAAGACTTTGGGGGAACAAAGGTCAACTCAGCAAGCATCACAAACAGGAACATCACTAGGGATCCCAGCCTGCCTAGCAAAATAGAAGTGAACACACACAGACATGCTCACACAACACACACCTTGGGCTCAGGCAATGTCACGGAATTACACACTGCCATGAGGGGACTCCACTCCTGTGTAAGGAAAGCTGTGCCATACGTTGTCTCTGTAGGGCTCTATCATGTCAGCAGAACACCTGGTCACTCAGTCAACAATTAGCACAAAATGAAGGCTCTAGTCATATCAGCCTGGTCATGGGAGTGTCACCGAAATCATCTGCACAGATCCAACACACATGTATAGCAAGTTGCACTGATAACACAGATGAGTCCTTCCCCATTGATGCCCAAACTTGCATGTCCAGTGGAGATGGTCACACGGTCAGGAAATAGACAAATTGAACAATGGCAAGCGCAACAGATGTGCAGGGGTGAAAGCCACAGATGTGATAATGCAAATAAAAGTAGGAAATCCCATTGCCAAATATTGAAAACATGACACCCTCATATTGCTGCAAAGGATGACATGGATACACACCAGGATAGGACACATTCCCCCTGGACCACATGGGGTCCTGCACAGTAACACTTCATTTTCCTGATATCAAAAATCACAATCACTGCAGCAAGGGCATGGTTAGCATCATCAACATCATGTACATCAGAAGCAAAACCACTAGAGAACAGAAAGTAGCTTTATTCAGCATGTGTGTGTTGAAAAGTGAAAGTCCAGAAAAAACACAAAGGCCAATGGCCAGTCCATTATCAAAGTCCAAACAGGGTGACAGTGGCAGATGTCACCCTTTGCATGCCTGCACTGCTACACACCAGGGACATTCCCCTCGGAGGGGTATACGGGGGGGCAGGCCAGGCACTGCAGGGACAGGATCAGGGCTCACCAGAAGGAGGCAGCGAAGGGGTGGTGGGTGCTGGAGAGTCACTGACAACTGCAGTGGAGGTGTCTGACATGGTGTGTGCCGGCACAACTGGGGGGCATGAGTCAGATGGTGTGGGTGCCGGCACGACTGCAGTGGGCTGGGCAGATGGAGTGGACAGGTTCCCCACTGCAGTGCCCAAACCAGACGGGGTGGTAGTGGACTCCACTGCAGTGCCTATCTCCAGGGGAGTAGAATGGGGTTCAGGTAAGGTGGGCAGGACAGAGGGGGAGGACACGGTCTCCACACCAGTGGCACAAACATGCGCAGCGGGGGGTGTGGTGCTGGAAGAGCAAGTGGGAGGGGAGAAGGCCGGATCATTTTGGGGATGGTGTATCTGTGGGTGGGGGAACCTGGGGCAGGGTGTGGTGGGGGAACCTGTGGAGTGGGGGCCTGAGGGATGGAGGAAGGAGACTTGGTGGTTGAGCTGCAGGGTGGCGGCGGGGTCTTGCTCTTCCGGGTCCAGGGGGACTTCCGGATGGGGGGCTCAGTCTGTCTGTGCCTGGGGGAGGGTGTCCAGGGGTGAGGGGCACTCCCCTCTGTGTGGGTGGACTTCCTCTTCCCCCTGTATGCTGGATCAGCTGGATTGGAGGGGAAGAGGCCGAGGTCACAGAGGAAGAGCTGCTTTGTAGGTGGGGTTGCAGGTGAGGCAAGGGAAGGGGCCTTGGAGGGAGAGTGATAGAGGGTAAATGGTGGCCACACCCTTCTGCTTACCGGCTCCTGAGAGCCCTGTCTCGCACTCTGCTCGTTCACTTGAAAGGAAGGAACAACGGTGTGAAATACAGTGACACTTTATTAAGCAATTCAGTAACACAGAAAATTGTTCATTTAAAGTTGCCCATCAACACATGAGCAGGATAAAAGCATCAACAATGTTATAATTCAGTTGTTCAAAATGAAGCAAAATTTCCAATTGTTCATTTAAAGCTGCCCATCAACACATGAGCAGGATAAAAGCATCAACAATGTTATAATTCAGTTGTTCAAAATGAAGCAGAAATAGAGATTATTTAATGCACAGCTGCCTAAAGGGCAACCCTGAATTTAGAGAAGATGAATAGGCAGGCGCCTAGAAGGCAAATCTTAAATGAGAAGGCAAAACCATCCAAGGCTACACAATTTAAACTAAAACAAATGCAATGGCTTGGGTTTGGATGAGCTAAAATAAAGAGGCTGATTAAGCCAATAAGCTAATAATTAGACAAGAGCATTACCACCTTGAGAGTGGAAGTTCTAGGCCCAATCAGGATAACGGTCGACCGGGAACCCTCACCATGCAACTAGGCACTGGTTTGCAGAGTTCGGGGCTTGACAGGGGTGCAGATCTTTTATATGGTTTAATGCAAAAACTGTCAACCACATTTGACGTGGGCCTTTGACCACAAGCTTACGGTTACCTCGGAAAGATTTTGAGAGCACGGAAGTGGTATCATGAGAACGCAGGTGTTCTTTAGCAGGTGTTCAGTGCTCTTGACCGCAAACAGTAAACACACAAAAACGAAAAATAAGTTTTACCGTAAAATTCTCAGAAAGTAATATTTTATATATCATTTCTCTGTCACGTAACCGCAATCCAGTTTCGGTTTGAGCAAGCGTGGAAGGCTTCATAAGTAAAAATATTGCAAACATTGCTTGTGAAACCGCCAGATGTACCTGCAGAGTGTCACCTACGTGTGGGTTGACCTCATTCTCGGAATTGTTTGTGAAACAGCCAGATGTACCTGCAGAGTGTCACCTACGCGTGGGCTGACCTCATTCTCGGAATTGTTGAAATTTACAAGGGGGGCTGGTGTCGCGGTGGATGGCACAGGTCCCTGCTGTCAGATTATTGGAGCCTACGAGATCTGTTTTATATTAAAAAAATAATAGCAAGAGGCACTGGGCTTTGGGCCTATGTGTATGTACCTAAAGTGGCATGCTTGGGCCTACATGTGTGTTCATCTAAGGGGGTTGACTTGGGCCTAAGTGCATGTATCTAAAGGGGGTGTGGACCACTGTGACAGGTACTAAAAAAACTGAAAAAGAAATGGACAACTTAGATCATCTATCAGGGCCTGGCTGGGGGGCCTATCTGGGAGTGTCATGCTGCCTGAGCAGAGCAGGGTGAATCTTTGGGGTTTCTATTATATAGTAAAACAGGTCCCTCGTACATCTCCCTCCTCTTGTTCATTATTTGAACAAACTCTCACATAGTATCTTGCTAGTCCTTCTTCTGTTCGGTGCCTACAGAGGAGGTCATGTACGTGGATGCACTTAGCCTGATTGGACAAGCTTGGTATCAGGGTAACATACTCTCCCTCATCAGTGCTGGGAACCCATTCATATTCGTTAGGAGCATATTCCTCCCTAATACTGTATCGACGTGGTGGCAGTTGAGGAACTGTTGGTGCGCTTTGAGAAGTGACAGGGGCTGCTACTTCTCGGAGTTCTATTGGTGTCGGCCCATTCTCATTCCCAGGAACACAGTTCATGACCTGGTAATGTGCATTCTGGTACACTCTTGTGTGAGCGTAATTCATCCCTACCACCTTGGTGCTGCATCTGTTGACACATCTTATTATCATCTGTACACTGCAACACACTAACATGAGCAAACAACAAATAGGTAACACAATTTTCAAGATAGCAGATAGCCATGAAGGCATCCAGTCCAAGTTGAACCAGTCCATAATGGGATCTGCGGCGGCACCTCCCTCGTCACGCATCCTTTTTCCCAGATTGTCCAGGTCCTGAATGGCCTTAGCAAGTGTCCCGTTATCAGCATCATTAGATGGTATGAAAGTGCAGCAGCTCTGTCCGATCCGGGCGCATACCCCACCCTGCATAGCTGTGAGCTGATCTAGAACATATCTATGCTCTAGAACCATAAGCCTTAAAGGCCGTAACTCTTCCTGTATTGCGTTGAACCCATCTCGGGTACTATTTATCAGAGTCATCAGTTCGTAGCGTGTGACCTGCAGTCACCTGGCATTAGCTGATGTTTGCCAGATTGGCCACAGGCCCCCAAAGAATTCCTGTGCGCCATTGAAAAGGCGAAATTCCTCCGGAACTTCGCTAAAGGCGTCGTTAGCAAAATATTGAGCACTCCTTCGGTGCCGGTGGAGCAGGGTGACATCACCTGTCATGGGGTGATTATGCACCTGTGAAATGTTGGATGCCGGGACAACTAGATGCAGCTCGTGCACAGTGACCATGGTGCATAGGCCGTTCCACTGAGGAGGCAACTGGAGGTAGAGGCGTTCCCCGCATGCCCAATAGATGTCCATGAGGCTGGATGTGCCGTCTTGGAGGTCCAAATTAAAGATAGTACTGTTGCAGTTTGTGTTACGGCCCACAGGACGTGTACCATTACCTACGAAGCAAAGGAGAGGATGTTTTAGCTTGTATGCTCTCTTCCATTTGTATATTGTATCTTTACCAAAGGTGTACCTTCTAGTTTCCTGTGCCCACACCTCCTCGCACTGTGTCTCTACGTCCCAATCAACACTCTGTTCATATTCTGTCTTTACAAAGGGTCTTCCTAAGGAAGCTGCCTTACATACCAGGGCGTCTGGGCCGTGCCATTTGTTGTTGAAATACACATGGGCCTGCAAGAGTAGCACAGACCTATACTGACAGGGACATTGAGCAACGTGTGAGCTATTGTTGTCGTGCAGCGGGGGCTTGTTGTGGAGTTGTTTGTCTATTCTTTCTTTGCATACTGCCGGGGGCGATGTAAAAGTGAAAAACCCAGATGCCTTAAACTCATGCTCATAATTTAGTATGAGAGGGGTTTCCCACCTATACAAATTCTCCATTTCCCTCTCAAATTCTGACACGTCAGTGACAACCGTGTGAGTTAGATAATTAGAATCCCATTCTGTGGTGTTTACAAACACAGTGTCCATTTCTGCTGACACAAGCTGTATTTGGCCGTATATACGGCAAAGGAACAGATGGAGGAGACATTTGGCAGTTGGTGGTGGGACTTCTTGGGAAAAAATCATGTTGTCTGTGCCTACTGCATGAGGAATGTGTGAGCACACGTAGCATGACTCGTTTGTTACCTTTTGTCCTATTTTGGTCATGTGCCGGTACCACATGTTATCTAACAGGGCGTTATGGGCTCCATGATCCTCTGTTAACTTGTCAGGACGTGTGGAATGGAAGTTGGGCAAGGGATGGTGGTGTGCAATATGAACCAATGTGTCCTGGAGAGCGGTGGCCCAACCTTGTGTTACCTCAGGCTTTGGTCTACGGGCCCTCCAAAACCTTGGCCTGCCCCGTTTAAATCTACCGGTATTGCGGGAATTGGGATGGCCTTGCAATTGTGGACCTATTGTGATGTCCAGAGTACCATCCCATGGAGTGGTACTTGGAACCAGGACAGCAGTCGGGGACGTGGGATGTGTGCTAGTGTGTGTGCTATCGGTGGTACAATCTGGGAGTTGTGGATCTTCGGTGCTGTGTTGGAAGTGTTTTCGGGCATGTGTAACCGCTGGTACAACTGGTTGTCCTGTAAAAGGTGTGGTAGCATTTGCAGAATAATACAGCCTACTGGTTGCTAGGTAAAACATATAGAAATTAAATACCGCTAGTGTCACTGTAGCAATAATACAGAATGTTAGAACAAAGGAGATACATATCTTTGCATTTTCTTTATGGTCTTCATCAGTGAGCATGTAAGTATCGTTGTCTTCTTCATCAGAGGATGAAATCCCGCTGTCTCCATGGAGCGGCACCATTAGTATGCCTTTTCCCTCCTTTAGTCCATTGGCTGAGGTGGTGGTGCGGGGTCCAGGCGGACGTGACTGCGATGGATCCATGCCTTTCTCTCAGCTATTCGTACTGCAGTTGGTGATGAGTCTATCACCTGGAAGGGGCCTTCGAACTTGGGGTCCTTCCAACGTCTGACGTTTTTCCGGACAAAGATCAGCGTCCCGGGACGGAGTGGTGGGAGCTCAGGATCGGTTGGGCCCTTTTCTTTCCTCTTGGATACCTGGGTAGAAAGGAACTGCGCTGCGCTGGTTAGTTGACACAGATATTGGTAAAGCTCAGCCCTAACTACCTCCGCGGATGATTCACTATCTGTTTTAGGGCGTGTGGACGGGACCATTACATTTATGGATCGTCCAGTGACAAGCTGATGGGGCGTGAGGTGGTGATCCGAACTTGGGGAGTTTCTTAGTGCAAAGAGTGCTATGGGTAGACAATAAAGCCATTTCTTTCCTATTGTTGCACTTATTTTGCTTATCTTATTTTTGAGCAAACCGTTTAGGCGCTAACAAATGCCGTTGCTTTGTGGGTGGTAAGCTGATGTCAGTTTGTGTTTAATGCCTAGCATTGTGGTCAGGGAGGAAAAGATGGCGTTTGAAAAATGACTTCCGTTATCGGACCGGATGGCGTCCGGGATGCCCCAGCGAGTAATGACATCACGGAGTAGGAATGTGGCTGCTGCTTTGGCATCGCAGTGGACGCAGGGTCCAGCTTTGATCCAGCGTGAAAATGGACACACTACTACAATGAGATAGCGGTAATTTTGGCAGCGATCGATCATGTCGACATAGTCAATGTGTAGTTCTTTGAAGGGGCCTGATGGTCTAGGAATTGTGGAAGCAACAGTTTTGAGAGTGGGGTTTGGGGAATATTGTTGACAGATTAAACATTTATTAATGAAAAGCTGTATCTGTTCATGGGCATTGGGAATTAACCAGTCTGTCTGCAAGGTGGTGGACATGTTATCTCGGGTGACATGCGTAGGAAGGTGGAGTTGGTCCAACGCCACTTGCAATAAAGCCTGTGGCATCACAGGTTTCCCTGTTATTGTCTGTCTGTAAATGAAGTCGGCGGAGTCCTGTTGTACTCCCTCTTCTTCCACAACTCTTTCTCTTTATCTGGTGCACTTTCTTGCATTTCTCTGAGGTGTAATTGTGCAATATGATCATATTGCTGTGTTGTGTCAATGTCAAATGGGGTTGGTAATTGGGATGGTGTTTTTGAAGTACCTTCATTGCTGTTGTCATGCTCTGTTGGAGGTAGTTTTTGGGAAAGTAAGATGGGGGCAAATGGAACTTCTGGTGTTGCTTGAGATAAGGGGCTTGTTGCGGGGGGGCCTCTGGCTGCAGCCTTAGCTGCCCAGTCTGCCAGGGCATTACCTCTGGATACAAAATCTTGGCCGTTGGTGTGCGCTGCGCATTTGACTACGGCTACTTCAGCTGGTAGTGTAAGGGCCTCAATAAGTTCCTCTAGTAACTTCTTGTGAATGACAGGTGTACCATCTGATTTAAGGAAGCCACGCCTTTTCCAGCGAAGGATGCTGGAGTGTGTTGTTGTGGTGACGTATGCAGAATCGGAATAAATTGTAATGAGGTCATCAGCTCCAATGTTTAAGGCAGCTATCAGTGCTACTAGTTCAGCTGCCTGGGCCGAGTAATGGGATGGTAATGTGAGCTGCTGTGCAATGTCTAGGGAATCAGAGGAATCATTCTGCTGTGCTCTAACTACTGCAGCTCCTGTGTACCTGACTCCTGTTTCTTGATCAATGGTAGAGGAGCCATCAACAAAATATACAGTACTGTTTGGCAAGGGGTCCTCTTTTGCTGCTCCTGACTCATCTGGAGAATATGTGGCACAATCATGGGGGTCATCATCTGAAGTGGCAATGGGACGGGCAAAAAATGTGGCAGGGTTTACTGTGTGGCATTTGACAATTTTCAGAGAAGGCAATGACAATATGACTTCGTAACCTGACACTCTTTGTGTGGTTAAGGTTGTCTTGGCTTTTTGTATTATTGCAAAAACAGCATGTTCGGTGTACAGAGTCAGTGGGGAGCCCATTACAATGGGGGTGCTTTTCTCAACAGCAAACGCTGCGGCAGCAAGGGCTTGCTCGCAGGGGTAATGACCTTTCATGACAGCGTCCAGCATGCCGCTGAAGTAGGCAATGGGCTTATGGCCCATGGGATATTTCTGGGTGAGTACTGCAGTCATGACTAAACCATCACAGTGGGTGAATAGGTAGAATTCTTTTGTGTAATCAGGTGATCCTAACACTGGTACATTTGTTATCTCATCTTTGAGCTGGGTGTAGGCTGTTCTCATTTCAGGTGTCCACTCTATTTTGTTGTGTCTGTCTTTGCCCATTTTCACTGCTTTCAGCAATGGGGCAGTTACTGTCGCGAAATCGAAGACCCACTGACGGACATAGTTCACCAGGCCGAGGAATTTTTGCATGTCTTTAACCGTTTGGGGTTCAAGAGTGCCATTTATTGCCTCAGCTCGACCTGGAGTGACTCGTCTGCCTGATGCTGACAGTAGCTGACCTAGATAGTGTACCTCTTTTTGGCAATATTGTAACTTTTGTTTGTCAACTTTGTATCCTCTTTGCGCTAAAGTTGTCAGTAAGAAGATGGTGTCTTTCCTGCATTGTTGTTCTGTGGGGCTGCAGAGCAGTATATCAACGACATACTGCAGTAAGGTGCTGTCACATTGAAAATTGGACAAGTCTTCTTTGACAACCCTGTTAAAGACGCTAGGGGACTCACAGTACCCCTGAGCCAGTCTTCGGTATGTTAATTGCACATTTCGGAATGTAAAAGCCAATAGGTATTGGCTGTCTGGGTGCAGGGAATGCTGAAAAAAGCATTTTTCAGGTCGATGACAGAAAAGTACTGTGCATCGGGGGGACGTTCGTGAGGATGACAGAGGGGTCTGGGACGATGGGGAACTCTGGTATGACTATGCTATTTACGGCGCGAAGATCATGTACTAGCCTCCATTGATCTGTCTTCCCCTTGCGCACAGGAAAAAGGGCCGTATTACAAGGAAAGATACAAGGATAGATTACTCCTTGATCCAGCAATGCTTGTATGGTAGGGGCAATACCCTCCTCTGCTGCCTTGGACAAGGGATACTGTTTTATTCTTGGCAGGATAGCGCCTTGTTTGAGTGTTATCTCAAATGGCGTGGCAGAGCTGATAAGGCCTACATCGTTTGGGCCTGTTGTCCAAAGATATGCCGGTACTTGAGCCAAATCTGCCTCTCGGACAGAGTCATAGCTGGGGGCGACAGTTGGTGTTCTAAATTCCACTGTTACTGAGATCGGCACATTGTTTTGATAGATAATCTCTGTTTTGGAGTAGTCTTCAGGGGATCCAAATAACTGGGCATCTGAAATGTCTCTGACTAACTCTTTTGGTTCAATGAAAATGACACAAGCCCAAGTATGAGCATTGTCATCGCATGCCAGGAATGCGCCGTAGGTGGGAGTTATCTCAAGGGCGCAAATGTCAAGGGTCACGTGTTTGTCTAATGTCTGTGAGCCTGATGCTTGGGGTCTGAAAAGAAACTCTTTTGGTAACTGAACAGTGCGGCCTTGCAATTCGGGAGTGGTGGCGACAATAGTGTGGACAGCTGCAGAGAAGGCGTGCTCAACCACTGGACGTGCTCTGACCTGGCTGTTTAAGGAAGAATGTGCAGTGACTGCCATTATCCTAGTTAGTGGGGTACCTGGTATGGAGCAAATCATTGTTCCATTCTCATCAAAGTGGATAGTCATGTTTAGTTTGGCCATGAGGTCACGTCCTAAAAGATTGACTGGGGACCTGGGTGAATAGAGCAGTGGCTGTTCCACTACATGGCCTCCAATCTCAATTGATACTGGCTTGGTGAAGGGGACCCTTGCTATTGCCCCAGAAAATCCCTGTGTGTCCGCTATTTGATCAGAAATGGGCAGAGGGCCACCTGTAATGCAGGAATATGTGGCACCTGTGTCAACAAGAAAGCTATATGTTCTGTTATTTATCGTGACACTTGCAATAGGGTCCTCCTCAGTATTGCTAGTTCATGACAAAATTGGGCACACAAGAGTTGTCTGTGGGCTGTCCTAGCCAGTGTATCCTCCAGCCTGATATTGCTGGATGGTGCCCTGGGTAAAGGGGTTGTTGTAGGCAACAATCGTTCCTCCTAGAGGTACATTGTTTTGGGTTTGGGGGACCACTTGATAAGCAGGTACTTGCTGTGGCTGTTGCATTGGAACCTGCACCTGTTGGGCCGATGGCTGAACTTGAGCCATTATGGGTGCTTGGAGCTGTACTTGTTGCTGCTGTGCTGGTTGGGCATACGAGTATAGTATTTGGGGCTGTTGAAGGTGTTGTTGCGTGCGCTGCTGTTGTTGGAATGGTGCTGGTGCTTGGTAGCCTGAACCCATGTACTGCGGTCCCATATCTCGCATCTTAGCGCGGCACTCTCTTTGTATGTGGCCTTGTTTCTGACAATAATAGCAGATGATGGGCGATCCTGGCTGCTGTGGAAACCTTGGCTGTCCCATCCCTCGTCCTCTTCCCTGTATACCTGTGTTCCTATTCATGCTCTGTCTGTTATTGTAGTAGGGCTGTATGTCAGTACTGTAAGCAGGTTGTGCTGGCATGTATTGTACCATTGGCGGTGGTTGTGGCTGAGCATACTGTATGATAGGCTGGGGTTGGACTTGTATGTGTTGCACGGCAGGTTGTGCTTGAACCTGTTGTGGGGCAGGTTGGACGTTGCCTGCAAGAGCATTCATGGCAGCCTGGGGGAAGGATGTTACTGCTGTCATCTGAGAGACCGGTGCCGCAAACATGACTGTGTCTGTATTGTCTTTTTCTTATTAAGTTTCTGCTGTACCAATTTGGCAGCGGCATTCTCTATGGCCAACTGTCTATTCTTTTCCTGTTCCTGCCTCTTCTTGCAGTAATGTATAATGTGATCTTGTATCTCAGCCCATGGCTTGCATTCCATTGCTACTATGCCATCTAATTTTTCCTGCACTTCAGTGGGCAGACCCTTTTTTATTGTGTGATAAAATAGTCTTCCGTACTCTCCTGCTGCATCCCCTCGTTGCCCTAACTCCTGATGCCATTTTTCTTTCATTCTGGAAAGATAGTTGGCTGGGTCTTCATTGGGTTGCATGGTCTGTGACAACATGGCCCCAATATCAGGAACATCAGGGAATTTTCTGCGCAACTCAGACCAGGCTAGTGTTCTGATCTCATTAAAGGAAACACCATCATGTTTGGGGTTTGTTTTTGTAAGATTGGCATGAACACGTGTGAAAAGATCTTCTGCGTCTTCTCCGATAAGGGAGATCAGCAGGCTTTTCACATCTCCTATAGCTATGTTGTTACCTGTGGTGTAGTTTTCAAAAGCTGCAATCCACTTTCCAGCACCCTCCGTAAGAGGAGGGAGATGTTTCTTGAGATTCTCTTTGTCTAGTGTAGACCACGGGATATAAATGGGGGGATAAGTGACATTTTTGTACAGCAGTGGCATCTGGCGCATCACTCCTATGCGTCGCACTGTAGGTCCTGTAGAGTCATGCTGGCGGGCATATTTTTGCCAGACCTTTAAGCTCTCTCGCATGTACTCATAGTCCCAATTCTCATCTCCTAATCCTTTTAGAATACATTCAACTGCTGTTGCCATGTACTGAGGCTCAAAAGAGCCTTCTCTTGGCCATGGGAGCATTTGCGGTGCTAAGGGTTCTGACCAGCCCGCCAAGTCGTCTGAGAAGGGGTTAACTGCATAGTCTGAACCTTCTCCTAATGTCACTATCTCATTGGGAGTGAGATCCTTGCTTGTTTGTGGTGCGCATGGTCTGCTAAGACTCATGTTGTGTTTTTTTTTCATCCTAACGGTACGCAAGGAAGCAGAACCCGAGACGTCATATAGTATGTCGTCCGGGCGCCCATGTGTCCCCAGGATTTTAAGCTTCTGCGCTTCTGTGGGCCTTTCCCTCCTTCTTACCACTGGGTTTTCTGCCTGCGAGTGTTCACAATATAAGGGAGCTCACCAAACAAGGGATTGTGACCTTCTCGTACCAGTGGTGGTGCCCTTTCTGGCCCTAATTCTGGTGGTGTTTGGTAGGCCTGGTGTGTGTTGGTAACTGATTGCGTTATTCCAGAGGCGGCAGCGTCACAGTGGTGGGGGTGCTCACCACCTAGTGATTGTCTAGCCCCCCTCAGCTTGTGATTTCTCTTGTATGAGCTGGTGCAGTGTAGGTGGTCGTGATGGTGCTGGAGTGCCAGTCTTATTGAGTAGGTCTGAGAATGTTTTCTGCATGTCTTCTAATTTGGCTGACATGCGTCTCATTTTGTGCATCTGTTCTATGTGGCTGGGCGGCTGATGGATGTATGAGAGTTCTTTTTCAGGGTGCTCTGGTGAGATGCTTTCCAGACTCAGGCTTTTGCTCAAATCTACATTTGTTCTCCAGTTTTCGTATGGGGTGGGGAGATCTGTGAGGGGGCAAGCCGTCCCTCAGTCATGCACGGCAATGGTGGGTTGTGAAACTCAATGAGCTGCCTCTGAGCTGTCATAAGGCCAGATCCTTGTCCTTCACGCAAGGGCGCAGTGGGAGTGAAGGGCAGGCTAGTTTGGGGTGGGAGGCACGAACTTGGGAACAGTTGCGTGCCGGTGTCAAGGAAGGGGTTGGTGACCGTGGCTTGTTTAGTGCCGGTGTCACGGACGGCATTGCGGGGTGTACGTGAGTGGCGAGATGATGCTTGAGAGGCAGAGTCAGAGTCTTCCTCATCCTCTTCACCTGGGCGTAGTTGTGCAGTATTGACAGTTGGTGTAAATTTCAGTGACAGTTGTGCATCTATAAGGCCTGGGAGACCTGATACTGCTGTCTCTATTTTTGTACCGTGGGTGACGGGCATGTGTGTGTTGTGAAGTTCTGTCAGGTGCGGATACACATCACCGGGGGGCATTGGTGGGGTCTGTGATCTGTCCATGCGGTGATACGGGTGACTGGGTGATGTGTGGGAAATCTGGAATTCATCCGTGTGTGTGATGTCTGTGTCTGGACTGAGGTGTGGCAACACCTCAGAGGAGGGAGATACATCATTTGGTAGTGGTTGGGAACCAGCAGCCGGACAATCATTAGTGGTAACTGGTAGGTCTGGTTGTTCCTTGTGAGTGCGTTCGGTATACATACCGCTGAAGTGGTATGGCGGAGGAGGCGAGGGAGCATTGGGTATGGCTGGGTGTGTCAAGTCAGAGTGTGTTTGAGCCTTGTCCTTAAAAATGCGCCAGAGATCTAAAGTAGCCTTTCTCTTCTGTAACTTAGTGCCAGAGTACTTAGTGTCTAGGAAGGTGGTGGCATGCTCTAGTATGATTGGATCAAAACTCCCTTCTGACGGCCAGGGATGGCTCATTTTGGAGGTACCTTTATGCAATTCTCTACAATGTTTTAGTATATGTTGTTCTTGCCCTCCGAATGTTTTTAAAACATGTTGCAGTGGAGTGGCCATGTTGGTGTGTCTAACGCAGGACGCTTATGGGCAAGGCCTGAATTAGAGAAGGTGTTGATATTGAGGATGTGACCTTGTTACGTGTGATTGCGTGTTTCAGGTGCTAGGGACAATGTCTCTGATGAGTTCTTGCGCTACTGCCTGAATAACAATATCATACACACCGTCCTGTAAGTCTCGCTCTTGTGCAGCGGTGTATAGAGGGAAGCGAAGCCGGCCGTCAAAGCAGGCCTCAGCAATGTAGCTCTGGAGTGGGTGTCTTGGCCAAGTGCTTTGTAATAGTGCAGTGAGTGGCGATCCGGGGGACGTATGATAAAAAAGATGTGAAAGTGAGTGGGCGTTTTATATACTGTAGAGCTCACTATGGCATTCATGAAGAGTTATTTCAAAACACAACGCTTTGAGGGTGAATGTCGCCAGTGTTAGAAAGGGATGCACTTAGGTGTGTGGCGAGGGTTGAGTGTCCGGAGCATCAAGAGGGACGTCTTTTACTAGTTCCTCTCCTATGGCGCTAATAATAATGTGGTATAATGTTTGTCTTAGGTCCAGTTCCTGTGGTCCGGTATATATTCCGGTAGGGGAGAAATCAGGGAATTGGAGCTGGCTCCGAGAGAGCGCAGCAATGATCTTGCTTTGTAGCGGGTTGCGTGGGTAGGATGCCGTTAATGTGGTGGGTGTCTCCAAGCCTGGGGATAGTACGCGGATACGTATGGAAAAGTAACCCGGTGTTTTATGAACCGAGATGCCTAAAATCCTGTTCATGAGGATCAGTAGTAAATGAGGGACGAGAGTGTTCCCTAAAATGTTATTACTTGCAAGGTTTTTGTTTTTTCTTTTGTCCTTTGGTGGCAATGTTGGCAATTGGATGCGGGAAAGATGGTGTTAGTGAGAGCGTTATCTGCTGTTCCTGGGTGTAGTCAATCCCAAAAAACCGAAATATGGTGAGAAGGACAGTACTTGTTAACGGTGTAACGTGGACAAAGGAAGATGGGTGACCAGTGGAAAGACCTACAACGTAATTGTTAACTAAATATACAAAAATATGAGATGCTGTACTAGTAGGGGAGAGTCACACATTCCCTAAAATGGCTGGAAGTGCGAAGGTGGGCAGGCAGGGGAGACACAATCAGGACGTCCGGGTCAGGGTCCAGCAGGTCCACCGACTCGTCCCGCAGGAGTGCCGCGAGGAGTGGGGACACGTTAACAGGAGATGGCGGGTAATGGATAACACTGTTAGAGGCGAATGTTGAAGCTGGGGGAGAGTCAGGGGTGGCAAGATCAGGGGTGTTGCCTCTTCAGGGGATGGCGTGGAACGTACGGAGTCTGTAGTAGACTCCCCGTATATGGGAATGACAATGGGAGAGTCAGCAATATAAACAGGGGAGCCTAAGGATGGTGCGGTGTGTAGGAGAGTAGGATCTGCTTCACATGGGTACCCACACTTTTTGCTGATGCTTCACTGTTTTTCGACATTAGTCTGGCTGGGGCCCTGCTAATCAGAGGCCCAGCCTAGCTGCTTCCTCTCTAAAATGGTTTCCATGTGCCTTAGGCACATCACTGATTGGGATCTGGAGTGCCCTTATAAGTCCCTAGTATATGGTATACTATGTACTAAGGGCATAGGTACCTCAGAGGCCTGCCAGGGGCTGCAGCATGTATTCTGCCACCCCTGGAAGGCCATCCAAACTGACACCACAGGTCTGCTACTGCAGCCTGGGTAAGGTGGTGCATGCACCCCTTACTGTGATAATAGGTTACCTATATCACTAAATACATACACACATATAAACCTATAAGTCACTCCTAAGGCAGGCCTTATCAATCCTAAAGGCAGAGTGCATGGTTCCTATGTGAGAGGGTGCCCCTGCATGAGCAGGGCCCCTCTGCAGCGTTCGGAGACCATCTCTGATGCTGTTTGTAGTGCAGCCTGACCATATACTCTTAAGCGCATTATATCCTCGCGGTAAAATGCTAACTTTGGAATGGCTGCACCTAAACATGTCGTGTTTGGTGTCAAACATCTTGGAATACTACCCCCGCCAATTCTGGCGGCGGGGGTAGCATTCCACCCTTCTAGAGGGAAAGACATGTTAACTCTGACTATCCCGGTAACTTCTCTCCAAAGCCCTGGCATCACAAAATGGATGCTGCTGCCACAGACACGAGTCTGGCCTCCTGCTGCTGGACGAAACTCCGGCAGGGGAGGCCTGGACAATAGGTTTCCTGTCCCAGGGAGGTGTGACCACCTCCCCAGACAGGATAATGTGTATTGGGGCTGGGCGGGAGCACCATCTGTGTGCTTTGAAGTCCTGCACTGGGGGCACATTTGGTGTCCCTAGTGCATACCCCAGTTCAAACCGGATCAGGGGCTTGCAGCCCCTGCTTTGGCGCGAACTGGACAAAGGGAAAGGGGTGTAGCCACCCCTCTGCCCTGACCCACCCATAGGTGGGGCCACAGAGTAGTCCAACCCCTATCTTTAGTATAAAGGTAGGAACCCAGTCCTTAGGACTTTAGATTATCCCTGGACGAAACTCTGAAACAGAATCCTGGACCTTCGACGCTCTACTCATGATTAGAGGACAGAAGAATCTCCCTTGGGGTCAAGGAGTGACTCCCCTGCTTGGCAGGCACCAAAAGAAGCATCTGTCCGGTTCGCATTTCTGAAGCTCCTGTCGGACGCCGAAGTCATCGCATCACCAGAGGTGGATTCTCAGACTTCCCGAGGCTACCCTGAGTCCCCAGCAAAGCTGAGGCCCGTGGCTATCGTGGGTGACTTGAGACCGTGACCCCTGGACACCGAGCACATTTGCAAGTGCATCATCTTCTGGGTCTCCCAAGAAGTCGTGCTTTGGGCTCCGAGTAGCCCTAGCCTCCAGCACCACCTGCACTGAAGATCACTGGCCCCCACTCCACGAGTGTCCTGTAAGCCAGCTCCACGTGCGGCATCACAAGGCTCCTTCGCGGTCGCTAGCCCGTTGGCTAGTAGCCCTTAATGAAGGCCAATCCTTTTCTTACTTGGCATCCTGGTTGCTCCAGGCCTGCCCTCACTTACCCTCGCTGGGTGAGTTCCACAGACCTTGCTGGTCTGCACCATCGACGATCTACATCTTCACCAAGACTTGCCGTTGCCAAGGCCTGTTGGGTTCAATCCGGTCGCCGACACCTCAGCACTCGACAGACATTGTGTACCAGCCTGAATCCTGCTCCTGGTCGCCGACAACACCTCCTGGACCTCGTGGCTGAAGAGTCAAGACGACCATCACCGCACCTGAAGCACTCGACATCGGTGGGCATCTGTCCATCGTCTTCCTGGTCACTGGCTAGTGACCCAGACTCTGTCCCCTCTGCTTTCAGGTTCTTCAGAACTCCGATCCACTCTTGGATCCACCCGGACACTTTCTCTTGGCCGCCAGCAGCACTTTGCAGCAGATCGCCATTCGAATCGACGACGAAACCCGACCCCGAAAGGCACCTATGCACCCGGCTTCCCTGGGTGAGGTAACACGAGTACTCCGGTGCTCCCATGGGTAGAGACTCTTCAAAGTCCTAGATCTCCAAGGGTTTTGTCCTAGTCCTCTTTTAAGTGTCCCTTTTCTATAATTTCCCGATCCCGACTTTCTCCATAGAAGTCAACGGCGTATCGCGGTTGTGTATTTACACTGCACGCGTCTCCCGTGGGTCCCCTGTTTCACTACCTTGGGTGGTTCCTTGTGGTCCAAGCACTTCTAGAGGCTCTAGGCCTAGTGTCTAGTTCAGTCGTGGTTCGCATACCACTTTATTGGTATATGGTTTGGTACGCCCTAGGGCCCAAACGTGTATTTGTGCTATTACTGTGATTTAATAACGTCTAACTTATGTACTTCGAACTCTAGCCTCATAAAGAGACTAGAGGGGTGTGTTTAGCAATAAATACATATATTTTGAATATATACCTGGTGTGGTGCTCTTTCATTTGGTCACTCAAGAGATTATAGACTGGTAAAACAAGCTGCTTTACATTCCTTCAAGACTTAGCCTGAAGGCTGCTCTCCATAGCTACCACTAGGATAGCTTTCAATAAGGTTGTCTTTAACCTATCTCCAATAAGGGGTTGTTTGGACTGGTGCAAGGTGCCCACTATAATTAGTGGACAGCATATACCAGGCCAACTTCTCACATTGGTGTGCAGCGTGTGGGATTCCAGCTTGCTATTGTTTTACCAGATAATCTCAATTGAATTGATCAACTGAAAACCACTAAAGGTACCTAAGGTACATATAATTTAAGCTTAGAATACAGTAAGTTCTACTGAACTTAGAGTTGTGTGTTAAGGGATAGCACAACCCTTTCTACAACTCAAGAGAGTTTAGTAGGCCACACTAGAGTAGGTAGTGCATACACCACACCACACTAGTAATGTCTTTAAGGGGAGGATCCAAAGAATCCTTGCAGGAAGCCATTGAGCTTCCCCCCTCCAAGTATGATACACTCCCATTCTTGGAATTGAGAGCTTTATGTAACTTGAGAAAACTAAGGACAGGCCAAAGCCCCACCACCCAACACCTCAAGGAGTTGTTGGTGGCTTATGACCTTAGTAGGTCCTTGGGGACTGAAGGGGTAGGAGCTGAGGGTGGGGCAGAAGATGAGGTTGGGAATGGGGGTACCAGTACCCCCAGCCCCCCCTCTGAAACTGGCCAGGAGGGTGACAATGACCCTGACCTGGATAACCCAATCCCTCCTGTGGAAGATGATGAGGATGATCAGGATGATGCCCTCTTTGTCCCCCAGGAAGGATTAAGAGTGTGCCCAGGAAGTCTAGATCTCCTTCTCAGGAGTCTAACCACTCTGGCACCTCTATAGGGAGCTCTGTCTCCTCTCACAGGAGGGAATACTCTCATGAGAGGAGAGCCAGGCTGGTCCGGTATGAGGAAACTCAGCTGGAAATCAGAAAAAAGCAATTGGCTTTAGATAGGGAATCCCTAGATCTCCTTAGAGAGAGAAGAAAGTTGGGACTAGAGTCCCATGGTGGCAGCCATGTCCCTAGAGATAGGGAAAGGTCCTATGACCATAGGAACCTGAGCAAGATTGTCCCTCCCTATCAGAATGGGGATGACATCCACAAGTGGATAACTGCTCTAGAGAGGGCCTGTAAGGTACAGAAGGTCCCTCAGGAGCAGTGGGCAGCAATCTTGTGGCTCTCCTTTGCTGACAAAGGTAGAGATAAGCTCCTCACTGTTAGAGAGGAGGATGCTGACAATTACAAGGTCTTGAAGAGTGCTCTTATTGATGGGTTTGGCCTAACCACTGAACAGTACAGGTTGAAGTTCAGAGATACCCAAAAAGCACAGACTCAAGACTGGGTAGACTATGTGGATTGTTCTGCCAAGGCTCTGGAAGGCTGGTTGATGGGCAGTAAGGTGTGTGACTTCTCAGGATTGTACAATCTGATAATGAGGGAGCAGATTCTTAATAACTGTCAAAATCAGCTGTTGCATCAATACCTGGTAGACTCTGATCTGACCTCTCCCCAAGAATTGGGAAAGAAGGCAGACAAATGGGTCAGAACCAGGGTGAAGCAGAAGGTACAGAACCAAGGTGGGGAAACCAAGAAGCAAGATGCTAAGAACTCTGAAAAGGGTGGGGAGAAGGGTAAAGATCAAAAGTCTTCATCAGGCCCCCGAAAATCTTCTTCTGGTGGGGATTCACAGTCTACCAAAGGGAAAGGCCAAAGAAAACCATGGTGCAAGGTCTGTAAGCAAAAGACTCACTGGACCAGTGATTGCACCAAGTCCAAAGACTCAAGTCCAGCACCCACCAATGCCCCTAAGGCACCTGTTCCCCCTAGTACAGTTACAGTTGGTGGGAGTGCTCCAACCAAGGGTTTAGTAGGGTTCACCCTGGGTACTGAGTTGGGCTCTGACCTAGTCAGAGAACTGACTCAGGCTGTGTTAGTCTGTGATGGAGGCATGGATGTGCCCTCCTCTATGAGTCCCAGTAATCTGGGCAAGTACAGACAACAGCCTTTAATCAATGGACGTGAGGCTTTGGCATTTAGGGACACAGGGGCAAGTGTCACAATGGTGACACAAGACCTTGTGAATCCTGGGCAAGTTATACTTGGTGAAATGTACCAAGTGACCAATGCTAGCAATGTCAGAACAGACCATACTCTGGCAGTTGTTAACTTCTCCTGGGGAGGGGTAACTGGCCTTAAGAAGGTTGTGGTAAGTGCAAACCTACCAGTCGAATGCTTGCTTGGCAATGACTTAGAGACTTCTGCTTGGGCAGAAGTGGAGCTCAGGACCCATGCAGAAATGCTGGGGATCCCTGCAGATGTGTTTGCTGTGACCAGGTCACAAGCCAAAATGTCTAGCACTGAACAGGCCTTGGATTCTGGAAGAATGGACCAAGTGCCTTCCAAGAGGAGGAGTAGTAGGGTAAAGGCAGTGCCTTCCCCTTGGCTCAGGAGGAAGATCAGTCCCTTGAGGGGGATGATCTCAGCCCTGAAGAAGGAACTGTCCCAGAGGAACTTGAACCTGACCAGGTTGAGTTCTTGGGGACAGGGGGACCTTCTAGGGCAGATCTGAGCCAGGAGCAGCAGAGCTGCCCCTCCCTTGAACCCCTCAGACAGCAAGCTGCTGCTGAGGCTGCTGGGAAAGCTAGTGGTCCCCATACAGTGTATTGGGATGATGGACTCCTGTACTCAGAGAGTAGAGACCCCAAGCCTGGTGCTACCAGGAGGTTGGTAATACCTTTGAAGTTCAGGGGCTTCCTATTGACCCTAGCCCATGATATTCCCTTAGCAGGTCACCTGGGCCAGAACAAGACTTGGGCCAGAATTGTCCCTCACTTTCACTGGCCCCACATGTCTGAAGACAGCAAGGAGTTTTGTCGCTCCTGTGTAACCTGCCAAGCCAGTGGCAAGGAAGGTGGCACTACAAAGGCCCCCTGATACCACTACCTGTGGTGGGGGTGCCCTTTGAAAGGGTAGGGATTGACATTGTTGGTCCCATGGATCCCCAAACAGCCTCTGGGCACAGGTTTATCCTGGTGGTAGTGGATCATGCCACCAGGTACCCAGAAGCTATTCCCCTCAGGACCACTACAGCACCTGTGGTGGCAAGGGCCCTCCTGGGAATTTTCTCAAGAGTGGGCTTTCCTAAGGAGGTAGTATCAGACAGGGGTGCTAACTTCATGTCTGGGTACTTAAAAGCAATGTGGAAGGAGTGTGGAGTGACTTATAAGTTCACCACACCCTATCACCCACAATGCAATGGTTTAGTTGAGAGATTCAACAAAACCTTGAAGGGCATGATTAAAGGGCTCCCAGAAAAGCTTAGGCGTAGATGGGACATACTCTTGCCCTGCCTTTTATTCGCATATAGGGAGGTGCCTCAGAAGGGGTTGGTTACAGCCCTTTTGAACTTCTGTTTGGCCACCCTGTGAGGGGTCCACTGTGCTTGGTGAAGGAAGGATGGGAGTTACCTCTCAAGCCCCCAAAGCAAGATATAGTGGACTATGTACTTGGTCTCCGCTCCAGGATGGCTGAGTACATGAAAAAGGCAACCAAAAAGCTTGAGGCTAGCCAGGAACTTCAAAAGGCCTGGCATGACCAAAAGGCTGTTCTGACTGTTTACCAGCCAGGACAGAAGGTGTGGGTGTTGGAGCCAGTGGCCCCAGCAGCTCTCCAAGATAAATGGAGTGGACCCCACACTATTGTTGAGCAGAAGGGTGAGGTCACTTACTTAGTGGACCTAGGAACACCCAGGAGTCCCCACAGGGTTCTCCATGTCAACAGGTTAAAACCATATGTGGACAGGGCAGACATGGGCTTGCTCATGGCTACTGATGAAGGGCAGGAGGAAGAGAGTGACCCACTCCCTGACCTGCTCTCACAGAACCCTGACGATGGGTCAGTTGATGGTGTAGCCTTGGCAGGCAGCCTCACTACCCAGCAACAAACTGATTGCAGGCAAGTTCTCAATCAGTTTAGACATATGTTTTCACTGACACCCAGTCAGACCACCTGGTGCACTCATGAAGTGGACACTGGGGACAGTCTGCCTATTAAAAACAAGATTTATAGGCAACCTGACCATGTCAGGGACTGTATCAGGACTGAAGTCCAGAGAATGTTGGAGTCGGGAGTTATTGAACCCTCAGATAGCCCTTGGGCTAGTCCAGTGGTCCTTGTACCAAAACCTCACACCAGTGGTGGAAAAAGAGAGATGAGGTTTTGTGTGGACTACAGGGGTCTCAATGCAGTCACTAGGACTGATGCCCATCCAATACCCAGGGCAGATGAGCTCATAGATACTTTGGCCTCTGCCAAATATCTCAGCACATTTGACCTAACAGCTGGCTACTGGCAGATCAGACTAGCTGATACTGCAAAGCCCAAAACAGCATTCTCAACCCCTAGTGGGCATTATCAATTTGTGGTAATGCCCTTTGGTCTGAAGAATGCACCTGCCACTTTCCAGAGGTTGGTGAATACAGTTCTCACAGGTCTGGAAGCCTATAGTGCAGCATATCTAGATGATATTGCTGTCTTTAGCTCCACCTGGGAGGATCACCTGGTCCACCTCAGGAATGTTTTACAGGCCCTGCAAAAGGCAGGCCTGACTATCAAGGCCACTAAGTGCCAGATAGGGCAGAGTCAGGTTGTGTACCTGGGCCACCTTGTGGGTGGAGGCCAGGTTCAACTTTTGCAGAGCAAGATCCAGACCATCATGGACTGGACTGCTCCCACTACCCAGACTCAGGTGAGAGCCTTCTTAGGCCTGACTGGGTACTATAGGAGATTTGTCAAGGGGTATGGATCAATAGTGACACCCCTGAATGACTTAACTTCTAAGAAAATGCCCAAAAGGTTCAGTGGACAGCTAGCTGTCAAAAGGCATTTGATGACCTCAAGCAGGCCATGTGCACTGCTCCAATTCTGCAGAGTCCTGATTACTCCAAGAAGTTCATTGTTCAAACTGATGCATCTGAATTGGGGGTAGGGGCTGTACTGTCACAATTGAATGAAGAAGGTCAGGATCAGCCAGTAGCTTTCATTAGCAGAAGGCTGACCCCTAGAGAGAAACGTTGGTCAGCCATAGAGAGGGAGGCCTTTGCTGAAGAAGTTGAGGCCATACTTGTTTGGTACACACTTCCTGGTTCAGACAGACCATAAGCCCCTCTTATGGCTAAAACAAATGAAGGGTGAAAACCCCAAACTGCTTAGGTGGTCCATTTCCCTACAGGGGATGGACTTTACAGTGGAACATAGGCCTGGGAGTAACCATGCGAATGCAGATGGACTCTCTAGGTATTTCCACTTAGAACATGAAGACTTAACTGGGCAAGGTTAGTTTAATGTCCCTACGTTTGGGGGGTTGTGTAGGAGAGTAGGATCTGCTTCACATGGGTACCCCCACTTTTTGCTGATGCTTCACTGTTTTTCGACATTAGTCTGGCTGGGGCCCTGCTAATCAGAGCCCCAGCCTAGCTGCTTCCTCTCTAAAATGGTTTCCATGTGCCTTAGGCACATCACTGATTGGGATCTGGAGTGCCCTTATAAGTCCCTAGTATATGGTATACTATGTACCAAGGGCATAGGTACCTCAGAGGCGTGCCAGGGGCTGCAGCATGTATTCTGCCACCCCTGGAAGGCCATCCAAACTGACACCACAGGTCTGCTACTGCAGCCTGGGTAAGGTGGTGCATGCACCCTTACTGTGATAATAGGTTACCTATATCACTAAATACATACACACATATAAACCTATAAGTCACTCCTAAGGCAAGCCTTATCAATCCTAAAGGCAGAGTGCATGGTTCCTATGTGAGAGGGTGCCCCTGCATGAGCAGGGCCCCTCTGCAGCGTTCGGAGACCATCTCTGATGCTGTTTGTAGTGCAGCCTGACCATATACTCTTAAGCGCATTATATCCTCGCGGTAAAATGCTAACTTTGGAATGGCTGCACCTAAACATGTCGTGTTTGGTGTCAAACATTTTGGAATACTACCCCCCGCCAATTCTGGCGGCGGGGGTAGCATTCCACCCTTCTAGAGGGAAAGACATGTTAACTCTGACTAACCCGGTAACTTCTCTCCAAAGCCCTGGCATCACAAAATGGATGCTGCTGCCACAGACACGAGTCTGGCCTCCTGCTGCTGGACGAAACTCCGGCAGGGGAGGCCTGGACAATAGGTTTCCTGTCCCAGGGAGGTGTGACCACCTCCCCAGACAGGATAATGTGTATTGGGGCTGGGCGGGAGCACCATCTGTGTGCTTTGAAGTCCTGCACTGGGGGCACATTTGGTGTCCCTAGTGCATACCCCAGTTCAAACCGGATCAGGGGCTTGCAGCCCCTGCTTTGGCGCGAACTGGACAAAGGGAAAGGGGTGTAGCCACCCCTCTGCCCTGACCCACCCATAGGTGGGGCCACAGAGTAGTCCAACCCCTATCTTTAGTATAAAGGTAGGAACCCAGTCCTTAGGACTTTAGATTATCCCTGGACGAAACTCTGAAACAGAATCCTGGACCTTCGACGCTCTACTCACGATTAGAGGACAGAAGAATCTCCCTTGGGGTCAAGGAGTGACTCCCCTGCTTGGCAGGCACCAAAAGAAGCATCTGTCCGGTTCGCATTTCTGAAGCTCCCGTCGGACGCCGAAGTCATCGCATCACCAGAGGTGAATTCTCAGACTTCCCCGAGGCTACCCTGAGTCCCCAGCAAAGCTGAGGCCCGTGGCTATCGTGGGTGACTTGGGACCGTGACCCCTGGACACTGAGCACATTTGCAAGTGCATCATCTTCTGGGTCTCTCAAGAAGTCGTGCTTTGGGCTCCGAGTAGCCCTAGCCTCCAGCACCACCTGCACCGAAGATCACTGGCCCCCACTCCACGAGTGTCCTGTAAGCCAGCTCCACGTGCGGCGTCACGAGGCTCCTTCGCGGTCGCTAGCCCGTTGGCTAGTAGCCCTTAACGAAGGCCAATCCTTTTCTTACTTGGCATCCTGGTTGCTCCAGGCCTGCCCTCACTTACCCTCGCTGGGTGAGTTCCACAGACCTTGCTAGTCTGCACCATCGACGATCTACATCTTCACCGAGACTTGCCGTTGCCAAGGCCTGTTGGGTCCAATCCGGTCGCCGACACCTCAGCACTCGACAGACATCGTGTACCAGCCCGAATCCTGCTCCTGGTTGCCGACAACGCCTCCTGGACCTCGTGGCTGAAGAGTCAAGACGACCGTCACCGCACCTGAAGCACTCGACATCGGTGGGCATCTGTCCATCGTCTTCCTGGTCACTGGCTAGTGACCCAGACTCTGTCCCCTCTGCTTTCAGGTTCTTCAGAACTCCGATCCACTCTTGGATCCACCCGGACACTTTTCTCTTGGCCGCCAGCAGCACTTTGCAGCAGATCGCCATTCGAATCGACGACGAAACCCGACCCCGAAAGGCACCTATGCACCCGGCTTCCCTGGGTGAGGTAACACGAGTACTCCGGTGCTCCCGTGGGTAGAGACTCTTCAAAGTCCTAGATCTCCAAGGGTTTTGTCCTAGTCCTCTTTTAAGTGTCCCTTTTCTATAATTTCCCGATCCCGACTTTCTCCATAGAAGTCAACGGCGTATCGCGGTTGTGTATTTACACTGCACGCGTCTCCCGTGGGTCCCCTGTGTCACTACCTTGGGTGGTTCCTTGTTGTCCAAGCACTTCTAGAGGCTCTAGGCCTAGTGTCTAGTTCAGTCGTGGTTCGCATACCACTTTATTGGTATATGGTTTGGTACGCCCCTAGGGCCCAAACGTGTATTTGTGATATTACTGTGATTTAATAACTTCTAACTTATGTACTTCGAACTCTAGCCTCATAAAGAGACTAGGGGGTGTGTTTAGCAATAAATACATATATTTTGAATATATACCTGGTGTGGTGCTCTTTCATTTGGTCACTCAAGAGATTATAGACTGGTAAAACAAGCTGCTTTACATTCCTTCAAGACTTAGCCTGAAGGCTGCTCTCCATAGCTACCACTAGGATAGCTTTCAATAAGGTTGTCTTTAACCTATCTCCAATAAGGGGTTGTTTGGACTGGTGCAAGGTGCCCACTATAATTAGTGGACAGCATATACCAGGCCAACTTCTCACACGGAGAGGGAGGAAGAATTAGAGGATTGGTCAGGCCAAAGCAGATCAGGGCGAGTGGTGTCTGGCGGTGGTGGAGGCTGGGAGGAAGCGGTGGCTGAGGGAGGTAAGTCTGTGAGAGATAAGACGGAGAGGCGTATTTCAGTGGTGGGTGTAAAGGTAATCCCTAAGATGTCCCATGCAACGGCAAGAAGGTCACTTTGATGGCATGTAAGGGGAATAAAACGATCAAGGGAGGTGTGGTAGACAGCAGTGGCTGTGCCACGCACTGAATGAATAAGAAGGCTAAGAATTGGCGGGGGGTCAAGGGACATACCGGAGAGGAAGGGGTTTAAGGGAGCTGACAGGAGGAATGGAGATACGACCCCACCCCCCCTTGGCTACCAAGTGGCCTGGACAATTGGCAGGCAAAAGCGTGAGAGATTGAAAAAAAGAGGCGCAATGAAGGTGCAATGTACAACAAGGGAAGGCGAACAAATACCTAGCGGGACCGCTGCTAATGAGACAAGGCAATCCAGACAACAGCTACCTGGCGGAGTTGCCGCTACTGAGGAAGAAAGAGTGGGGGGGCAACTCAGACAACAGCAATAACTGGCAGCCCTGTCACTCGGCTAGTGACTGTAGAGTCGGCAGGGCAGCAACAGATGGGGCGGGACTGGGAGGCAACAGTGGTGGGGCAGCAGGGCAGACAAATGCTGAAGGAACAGAAGCACAAAAAACAGAAATAACAGACAACAAATAAACAATCATTAAATAAACGAAATGCAAGTTCAAAAAATAATCGTGATCACTGTGACATACGTCGTTCAAGAGCAGCCTGCGAGGACAGAGAAAGGAGGGGCGAGGGGGAGCTGGGAAGGGGAGAGGTGCACTTCCTCGTTCTGCGATCGCACTGAGCAGAAGAAGGCGATGGGAACCTCCAAAGGGCACAGAGCTGCCGAGAAAGGCACTTCCTCAATACCGAAGTGCGCAGCTAAAATCGGAAACGCGCGCCTGGCAGAGAGAGATATGAGCCGAAGAGATAAGAATAAGAAGACACCCAAGCCATGCAGAATTGAATCTTAAGAAAAGGAGAAGGAGACGGCAGAAAGGGAGAAAATGGGGAGGGGAAGGTAGAGTACGTGCGTGGGCGAGCCACGGACTAAGTAGGAAACACAATAAAGCAGCAAATAGGAAACACAAGAAATGAACAACTGAAGCAGAGAACAACCAACAAACCTATTAAAATGAAATTAAAACCACCGAAAACTGAACCACCGCCACACAGTATGGCGCAGAGACAAGACGAAGACCACACCTTAAATAGCACAATGTAGGAGGACCCCACCCTGGAGTCAGCAATAATAACTCAGACACGTGTGCCACCTGCGCACAGTGCCACGGACGCAAAAGGCCTGTGTCAGAATCTAGACAACATGGAGAGTATCAAGGATTCCCAACCCGTGCAGAATTTAGGCAGCCACCCGCTGGACCAAGGACTCAGACCTGTGAGGGGTTTCAGGCACCGTTAAGCAGTGCCAAGGACTTCCAACCTCTATAGGAGTTTAGATACCCATCTGTCTAAGACACAAACCCTAACCAATATATGCATCACCATTACCTCACATAAAGAACGTCAACTCAAAACTCGACCAAAACATACTCCCACACATATGACGACAGAAAACACTATAAAACAATACCTGGAAAGGCCAAGAGAAAGCAAGCATGAGGAAGCCACGAAGGAGCCGAGGAGAGCAGAGTGGGAAACACCGAATAACCCCGGCAAGATGTGACCAGCCACAGAGGACGTTGTGGCAAGACAGTCAACCACAGGGGGACAAAGGAGCAGACACAAGGGAGACCCTGGAGGGCAGAGGCAACCAGACCTACCTCTCCACACATGCCACACCCTGCGGTAAATTCAAGGAAGAAAAAATAAAACTATCCCTGACTTACCCAGGTGGCCGTGAGGAGAGGAGAGCCTGAGGGGCAGCCGCAGGTGAATCCCCAGTGTGTGTCCCAGGACCGCACCATAGAGGACCCGCCAACCGAGACCTTCTTCTTCGTGGTCGCCACTGATAGAGGGTAAATGGTGGCCACACCCTTCTGCTTACCGGCTCCTGAGAGCCCTGTCTCGCACTCTGCTTGTTCACTTGAAAGGAAGGAACAACGGTGTGAAATACAGTGACACTTTATTAAGCAATTCAGTAACACAGAAAATTGTTCATTTAAAGTTGCCCATCAACACATGAGCAGGATAAAAGCATCAACAATGTTATAATTCAGTTGTTCAAAATGAAGCAAAATTTCCAATTGTTCATTTAAAGCTGCCCATCAACACATGAGCAGGATAAAAGCATCAACAATGTTATAATTCAGTTGTTCAAAATGAAGCAGAAATAGAGATTATTTAATGCACAGCTGCCTAAAGGGCAACCCTGAATTTAGAGAAGATGAATAGGCAGGCGCCTAGAAGCGCCTAGAAGGCAAATCTTAAATGAGAAGGCAAAACCATCCAAGGCTACACAATTTAAACTAAAACAAATGCAATGGCTTGGGTTTGGATAAGCTAAAATAAAGAGGCTGACAAAGCCAATAAGCTAATAATTAGACAAGAGCATTACCACCTTGAGAGTGGAAGTTCTAGGCCCAATCAGGATAACGGTCGACCGGGAACCCTCACCATGCAACTAGGCACTGGTTTGCAGAGTTCGGGGCTTGACAGGGGTGCAGATCTTTTATATGGTTTAATGCAAAAACTGTCAACCACATTTGACGTGGGCCTTTGACCACAAGCTTACGGTTACCTCGGAAAGATTTTGAGAGCACGGAAGTGGTATCATGAGAACGCATGAGTGTTCTTTAGCAGGTGTTCAGTGCTCTTGACCGCAAACAGTAAACACACAAAAACGAAAAATAAGTTTTACCGTAAAATTCTCAGAAAGTAATATTTTATATATCATTTCTCTGTCACGTAACCGCAATCCAGTTTCGGTTTGAGCAAGCGTGGAAGGCTTCATAAGTAAAAATATTGCAAACATTGCTTGTGAAACCGCCAGATGTACCTGCAGAGTGTCACCTACGTGTGGGTTGACCTCATTCTCGGAATTGTTTGTGAAACAGCCAGATGTACCTGCAGAGTGTCACCTACGCGTGGGCTGACCTCATTCTCGGAATTGTTGAAATTTACAAGGGGGCTGGTGTCGCGGTGGATGGCACAGGTCCCTGCTGTCAGATTAGTGGAGCCTACGAGATCTGTTTTATATTAAAAAAATAATAGCAAGAGGCACTGGGCTTTGGGCCTATGTGTATGTACCTAAAGTGGCATGCTTGGGCCTACATGTGTGTTCATCTAAGGGGGTTGACTTGGGCCTAAGTGCATGTATCTAAAGGGGGTGTGGACCACTGTGACAGGTACTAAAAAAACTGAAAAAGAAATGGACAACTTAGATCATCTATCAGGGCCTGGCTGGGGGGGCCTATCTGGGAGTGTCATGCTGCCTGAGCAGAGCAGGGTGATACTTTGGGGTTTCTATTATATAGTAAAACAGGTCCCTCGTACAAGAGGAATCGGAGGACTGTGGAGTGACTGTGGATGCCTGTGTGTGTGTCTGTTCCCCATCCCCTGTGGGTGTGGTATCAGTCCCCTGAGGATGC